>JAJMDZ010000017.1:0-86810 GCA_030573835.1 Tetrapisispora taiwanensis (nom. inval.)
AAAAAAAAAATTCTAAAAACATAGACAATCAAACAAAAAATCTCCGGGGATCAACAAATCCCAAATGCTCACCACCCCCCCACGTCCCGGTAAATAAACACAACGCTCCCCTTGTAAAAAAATACCATTCCTTGACAAATTCACAAATTTACAAAAATCATACCGCGTCCTCTCTGTCTACCCCGTTGTAAACTCATTAAAAAATTTAAAAAAATTCATGAGACAAAGCATAAAATTCTCTGTCTAAAAATTTTTACACTGGCCCCCGAGCTACACAACCAAACGTTCGGCCGATCTGTTTCCGAACACACTCGTTTAAAAAAATAACAACACAACCATAATTAAAACAAGGGGGATTTTATTATTGTGACACTGTTAACTATGCTAACTCAACATATGCTGTCGGTAACCCCACATTTAATTTATTTTACAAGGAATTCGGGGATGGGGATGGGGATGGGGGATGGGAAACAACTATTTTTAATTGAATCAATTCTCTTTTTTATAAAAAAAAATTCGTATATAAAGGAGTGTAAATTTTTTGTCAATTGGAAACTAAAGTTCATCAATTCATTTTATTGCATGCAACAAAAAAAAAACACTACCAATTATATATACACTATAATTAATACTTTTAAATAAACACAACTAACACATTTTCGCGTAAATCTTATACACCATGGGTAAGAAGGAAAAAGTACAAAAGATCGAAACCGTTACAACTAAGTCTGGTGAGAAGATAAAAGTCTTTGAAGATTTGAACCAATTCGAAACTTTTTTGAAACATGAAACTGAAGACGACGAGTTCGATAATCTACATTGTCAATTAAAATATTATCCTCCATTCATTATGCATGATTGTCATGATGATGTCGAGAAAATCCCAAACACTGCTAATTCCAACTCCAAAAAGTTCGTAAGACATCTACATCAACATGTCGAGAAGCATCTATTGAAAGATATTAAAGAAGCCTTGGATGTCCCGGAATTGACTTTCAAAGATCATAGTAAAGAAAAGGAATCAGACCATATCACGTGGCATTACAAAGACACTGCTCAATACAATGATAGAAAGTTCCAAGTCAATGTCAACGTGACTTGTAACCATGAAGACGCTTCGGTCGATTTAGATTATCAAACTTTACCATTATAAATGTACTTATAACGTGTAAAACTGTTTGATTAATGTTTTTTTTCTAAATCCTTAATTTCCCTCCCCAGAAGAGACCATAAAAAACCCTATATCCTATTTAAATCTATTTAAGTTTATATGAATATAGCTTTATAACGAATTGATGACTTCTAATATTTAAACAAAATCACTATTATATATCTATTATATGTTTACTGACACCTTGTATTTACTGACACTCTCGCATTTGCTGACGCACATCACGTGACACTTTTTTTTCCCGTATTCTTCGACGAAAATTTTACGGCAAAAAAAAAAAAAAGAAAATTAATTCAATTTTTTTGGAAAGACGTAACTTCTTAAACAACACATCTGCTTAAAATAATATATAATTAATAATACAACAAATAATTAATTAATATATTAAATAAAATACAATTAACTTTATTCTCTTTATAAAAGAAACTTAATTTACTAATTAAATATACTAATAAACCAAACAACACTATTTATCACAATGGCAACTGCAAACCCACACGTTCACGAAAATTTAAAAGCTATTCAAAAGACTTTAAGCAATTATGATACAAGTTTTCTATCTGACGATGAAGAAGATTTATGTCCATTGTGTCTAGAGGCATTGGATATCACAGATAAGAATTTCAAACCATGTCCCTGTGGCTATCAAATTTGCCAATTTTGTTACAATAATATCAGACAGAACGAAGAATTAAATGGTAGATGTCCTGCATGTAGAAGAAAATACGACGATGAAAGTGTAGAATATGTAATACTTACCACCGAAGAATTGAAAATGGAGAGAGAGAAACAAGCAAGAAAGGAATGGGAAAGAAAACAAAGAGATAAAGAACGTAAAGAAAATGAATACGCAAATCGTAAACATCTTGCTGGTATGAGAGTCATACAAAAAAATTTAGTTTATGTTGTAGGAATTAACCCACCAGTTAGTTATGAAGAAGTAGCAAATTTATTAAAATCGGATAAATATTTCGGTCAATATGGTAAAATCAATAAAATCGTAGTTAATAAAAAGACTCCACATCCAAACAATAATAATGACCACTATCACCATAATAATTATCAAACAGGTTATGGTGTTTATATCACTTTCTCAAAGAAAGAGGATGCTGCAAGATGTATCGCTCAAGTGGATGGTACTTATATGGATGGTAGATTGATTAAGGCTGCTTATGGTACTACTAAATATTGTTCTTCTTATTTAAGAGGCTTGTCGTGTCCAAATCCAAATTGTATGTTCTTACACGAACCAGGTGAAGAGGCTGATTCATTCAATAGACGTGAGTTGACTAATAAACCTTCACAACAACAAGGCAGTGGTCATACAATGTTTTATAAAAATACAACTTTAAATGCATCACAAACAAATACGACAACAAAGGAGTCTTCTGGATTATCAGATTCAAACACTTCTTCTCCAGCTCCTGTAAAAGCTCAATTACATACAGATAATGCTCCAAGTTCAAGTACTCCAACGCCAATTTTGACTCCTGCCACTGTTAAACCAGGTTCAAATCCATGGGGTATTTCTCAAGCTCCAACTCCAGTTACTTCTTTGAATTTATCAAAAAATTCTTCTTCCAGTCATCTACCATCTCTTGGTAACAATTTGAACTTAGCAAAAGATACAAAGGATACTAAGGAAACTTCTACTCCAGCCGCAACTGTAAATACAACTGTCTCAACTCCAGCTGTTGCTACTACAACTAATACATCCACCACTACCAGCAATAAGAAAAAGAATTCTAACAACGATAAAGATTATGTTGATCCATATGATTCATTAGCCAGAACTGTTGATTTCATTAATTCAAGAATTCAATTCTTATCTGAATACACACCAAGTGAATTAAAATTAAGATCTAACATCATTGACGACGCTACATACAATAAATATCCATCATTATTTTCCTGGAATAATATCGAAACATCTGAAACCTCTGATAACGTTTTAACAAGAAAATTAATTGACATTTTGACAGTTAAACCTGTTGAAACAAGTAGTCATGTTTTATCTTTTTTACAAAACGTTAATGCTGTTTTACCATCTGTTCAACAGCAGCAGCAACAACAGCAGCAGCAACAACAGCAACAACAAAACACGCCAATTATTCAAAATCAAGCTTTATACCAAGGTCAAATGCCTCAAGGCCAACAAATAAACATGAACGCTGCTGCTCCACCACCAGGAATTTTTGGTCCTCAAAAGACTCAAGTTCCAACTCGTCAACCACAGCAAACTCATATGGAAAGCAATCCATCAGCAAATTCCACTGATTTCTTAAACCAATTAATCAATGGTAGAAAAGTCCCAGCTGGAAATTAAATAGACCACATAAATTATTACGCATATATTACATAGAACCTCACATATAATATAATATTATCAAACAAATAATAATCAAATTTAGAATAATTTCTCAATTATAAAATTTTGATACACAGGTGAAATAGTATTGACATTTCTGTAATCAATGTCGATAGTTTTTTAACAGAAATTTCTCAAATGACAACATTAGAATCAATATTTTTTGAATAACTAAGTTCAACGGTAACAATATAACATAATTGTATATTTAATCTCATCATATTTTTAGTAAATTGGTATTAAATCTTGAAACTTTTCAATTGTTCATGGCAGGTTACCCGCCGTGCACCCCTTTTCATAGTAAAATATTTTTGAAATTTTGAAAATTTGAAATTTCATAAATTTATGATGTTTTAACCTAATGATTGGAAAGCAGACTAATAAGATTATAAATTTACAATTAAAATAAATTGATTGATTATCATATTTAAAATAGTTGTGTTAACAGTCTTATCAATTGTTCAAATTATTTTAGACTCTGTTACTTATAAGAGACTAACTTTTGAAATCCATTGAGTATATCCGTGAATTTTGAAATCTTATTACACAACTAAAGACATAAAAAAATGGAAGATTGGAGAAGAATTGATATCGATGCTTTTGATCCAGAAGCTAGATTAAAACCAGAAGATTTAGTTCCAAACTATGGTGTTACTGTTACTTTACAAGAATTACAACCAAAGATTTCACAATTGCGTTCTTTTGCAACAAGTGGTGATATGGCTTCAGCTATTCAATTAGCTACATCAGAACCACCTTACAGTGCTGATGAACAAACTAAATATCAATATTTCTTGGCTGTACTGGGCGCCTTATGCCAAACTAGACAAACCGATATGCCAAAAATTATTCAATCTTTAAATAGAGTACAAAAAGATGTTTTAGTTAAATATTTATACAAAGGTATGTCTTTACCAGAAGGTAAGAAAAATGGGGGTGTGTTGTTAGCTTGGTTTGAACATTTAACACAAGATTCAGGTGTTAACCCAATTGTACACTATATTTCTGACAGAAGAACCATCTAATAATATCTTAGAAACCTTTAACAGAATTATTATCAAGAACAAAAATAAATACTAAAAATATCATATATAATAATGACAGCTAAAGTTTAATGCAAAAAAAAATGTGTATTTTTATACTTATCCTTAATTTATATATATATATGTAATGACATTAAGATAAAAAAAATAAATATTATTCAAAAAATTAGTTTTATTTTCATTATTTTGTTTTAACAAATGCTACTGTACAGATAGTAGTGCCTTTAATACCACCGAATTCAAAAGATGGATAACGAACGTTATCGAAGTACTTAATATTCTCAGTTTCTATAATTTTAATTAATTCCTCTTGAGTGAAATTGCATGATGTGATTAAGAAAACACCATTAACTTCTAATAATTTTTCGATGACACCAGAATATTTATCAACAATAGTGCTCTTGCCATCATCAAAAGTAATACCACTCAATGCAATTGCATCCAAAGTACCTTTATCCAATACTATATCGAATTTACCTGGATTCCAACTATCTTGAAAGATGTCAGCTTGTTCAAATTTAATTTTACTATCTAGTTCTTTATGTTTTGAAATTTCATTTGCAAATTTAACACTTTCGTCAGAGTAATCAACACCTAAAATTCTTTTACTATCACAGAATGTACCATTTCCCCAAATTTCAAATAATAAATGGCCATTACCTGTCCCTAGATCAAGCATTGATGAATCGGAATTAATATTATGTTGTCCTAAATTTTCTTCTAAAAATTCGACCATATTTAACTCAGCATCGTTATCATCGAACCAACATTCACCAGTATCCTCAGAATTCTCTTTAAAATTGTTTCTCTCTAGACTATAAAAATCATCCCAGTATTTCTTTGTACCTAATTTAGAAGTATTAAGTTGTGAAGTGTCGTTCATATTAAGTTTCTTTTTTGTTTTTTTTTTATTCTAATTTGTTAATGATTCTACTGTGAATTGGTTACGGTATTCAAAAAGAATAAGAGATGTAATGGTTAAGAATAATATATCATAGAATTATATATTAAGTAAATTGTTAATTAGGACCAATTTAACTATGAATTGACGCAAAGTTTTTTATTAATTTGACAAGTTTTTCATTAAATCTTGTTATAGATTGAACATCATCGCTTATTTGAAAAATTTTTCAATGCTTTAAAAAATTACCATAGTTAAGAAAAGAGAGTATTATGAATAATAACCTACCATCTTTATATAATTTATATATATGTATATGTGAATGATATTATCGAGTGTATTCGATTAAGATCCTGGAATGGTTTAGGGCGCTTATTCAAAACAGTTCCAAATCTACATCTTATATAGATTAATAGAACCAAATTACCTGAAACGTATATTTAATTTAAATATAATCGATACATTTAGTATTAATCAAATGACAAGACTCGAGACACGTAAGTTTGTTTACGTGAATAGTGAATTTCTTTTATTTACGTGAAGCAATGTTGTTGTTTACGTGAATGAATAAACTAAATAAAAAAAAAACCATTATAACAATTGATTGAACATGTTCAGTTACGTGTTCTGCAATGATTGTTTAGTACAGAATTAATAATATAAATTAATACATGTCAATTGTCTTTGATTGTTAGACATTTGAATTCTATATTCAATTATTCATGGGGTGTATGAATGTCTTACTAGTAAAACTCAGCTACACAAAACAATTTTACACACACAACTTTCCCAATTTAGTTGAATATATAATTTCATCTTTCTCTTGTAAATGTCTTACACCAAGATATAAATTTAAACCTAAAACCCATAGAATAGTGTAATAAATATAACCGTTCAAAATTCACCAAGGATTATATACGAATTCGATTCGTTTACTCCATTGCATGGTTCAGTAATATATTCATCGATTTTTAATTACTATTTTGGTACTATTTTAATGGAATAATAGTAACAAACCTTCGTACAAAAATCAACATCTCGTGAAAGAATTATAATGTTTACGCGTTTCGTGTCTCACTGAAATTGTTTCAAAGTCATCGAATTAGGTCATTATTATAATATTTTTATACTATAATAGTTTAGTAGTTAAGCTATCTTTATAAAATATAGTAAAGATGAGTTATACACCCTCCCCCTTTAAGACATTCTAACTATAGTATCATCTATCATCGAGATGCAATAACTTTATAAACATTTTACCTTTAACGATCTATCTTATTAATAAATAAAATAAATTTTTATTTGTTTATTTTAAAATGAAATTATAACATATATAAAGGGGAGGTATTTCTTATCCTATTTATTTTATATTCTTTTCCAAAATATATTTAATTATCTTTATAATTATTTCTTATTCTTTTTAATTTATAATGAATAACCAAGAACAAACCAATCCACGCATTTTAGATATATTACTATAATACAATGTTTGTTATTAAAAGAGATGGTCATAAAGAACCTGTCAGGTTTGATAAAATTACTGCAAGAATTTCACGTTTATGTTATGCCTTAGACAGTGATCATGTTGACCCTGTTAAAGTCACACAAAGAATTATATCCGGTGTTTATGAAGGTGTTACTACTGAAGAATTAGATAATTTAGCTGCTGAAACTGCCGCTTACATGACTACTGTTCATCCGGATTATGCTACTTTAGCTGCTAGATTAGCTGTTTCTAACTTACACAAACAAACCACTAAATTATTCTCTGATTTAGTTGATCAATTTTATCATTACATCAACCCAGATACTGGTAAACCAGCTCCATTAGTCTCTCAAGATTTATACGATAATGTTATGGCTCATAAAGATGAAATTAATTCTGCTATCTTTTATGATAGAGATTTCCAATTTAACTATTTTGGTTTCAAAACCTTAGAAAGATCATATTTATTAAGAATGAAAGGTAAGGTTGCCGAACGTCCACAACATATGATCATGAGAGTTTCTTTAGGTATTCATGGTTCTGACATCAAAGCTGCTATTGAATCTTATAACTACATGTCTCAAAGATATTTCACGCATGCGTCTCCAACTTTATTCAACGCCGGTACTCCAAGACCTCAAATGTCCTCATGTTTCTTAGTTGCTATGAAGGATGATTCTATTGAAGGTATTTATGATACTTTAAAAGAATGTGCTATGATTTCCAAGACTGCTGGTGGTATCGGTTGTCATATCCATAACATCCGTTCTACTGGTTCTTATATTGCTGGTACAAATGGTACATCCAATGGTATTATTCCAATGATTAGAGTTTTCAACAATACAGCTCGTTACGTCGACCAAGGTGGTAACAAGAGACCTGGTGCTATTGCTTTATACTTAGAACCATGGCATGACGATATTTTCGATTTCGTCGATATCAGAAAGAATCATGGTAAAGAAGAAATTAGAGCTAGAGATCTATTTCCAGCTTTATGGGTTCCAGATTTATTCATGAAACGTGTTGAAGAGAATGGTGACTGGACTTTATTCTCCCCAAGTGAAGCTCCAGGTTTATCTGATGTTTATGGTGCTGAATTCGAAGCATTATATAATAAGTACGTCGCTGAAGGCCGTGGTAAGAGAACTATTAAGGCTCAAAAATTATGGTACTCTATCTTAGAAGCTCAAACTGAAACCGGTACTCCATTCATTGTTTACAAGGATGCTTGCAATGAAAAATCCAACCAAAAGAACTTAGGTACTATTAAATCTTCAAACTTATGTTGTGAAATCGTCGAATATTCAGCCCCAGATGAAACTGCTGTCTGTAATTTAGCTTCTGTTGCTTTACCAGCTTTCATCGAAGTCAGTGAAGATGGTAAGACACAAATTTATAATTTCGAAAAGTTACATGAAATTGCTAAGGTTATGACCCGTAACTTGAATAGAGTTATTGACCGTAACTACTACCCAGTTGAAGAAGCTAGAAAATCCAATTTTAGACATAGACCAATTGCTTTAGGTGTTCAAGGTCTAGCTGATACATATCAATTATTACGTATTCCATTTGAATCCGAAAAGGCTAAAGAACTAAACTTACATATTTTTGAAACTTTATATCACGGTTCATTAGAAGCTTCTATGGAATTGGCTAAAGAAGAAGGTGCTTATGAAACTTATGAAGGTTCTCCAGTTTCTAAAGGTATTTTACAATACGATATGTGGGGTGTTACTCCAACTGACTTATGGGATTGGGCTTCATTAAAAGCTCAAATAAAAGAACATGGTGTTAGAAACTCTTTATTATTAGCCCCAATGCCAACTGCTTCAACTTCACAAATTTTAGGTTTCAATGAATGTTTCGAACCATACACTTCTAATATGTACCAACGTCGTACTTTGTCTGGTGAATTCCAAATTGTTAACCCATACTTATTACGTGATTTAGTCGATTTAGGTTTATGGAGTGATTCAATGAAACAACATTTAATTACTGCTAACGGTTCCATTGCTGATTTGCCTAATGTCCCACAAGAATTAAAAGAAATTTATAAGACTGTTTGGGAAATTTCTCAAAAGACCATCATTGAACTCGCTGCTGATCGTTCTGCTTTTATTGATCAATCCCATTCCTTAAATATCCATATTCGTGCTCCAACTTTCGGTAAATTAACAAGTATGCACTTCTATGGCTGGAAGAAGGGTTTAAAAACTGGTATGTACTACTTAAGAACTCAAGCTGCATCTGCTGCTATTCAATTTACTATTGATGCTAAGGTTGCTGAACAAGCTGCTAATGCTAAGGCTAATTTATCTAACTTAAATCGTCCAAAGTATATTGCTCGTAAATTAAATTTATCACAAGGTGAGGAAGAACCAAAGATCAGGGTTGCTATTCCAAGAGAACCATCTCCAGCTCCTTCTTCTGACTCTTCTATTTCTGATGGTGTTGCTTCTTTCAAGATTGAAGACAGTGTTCCAGTTACTCCAGTTGAACCTCAATCCAAAGAAACCAAGTCAACTGTCTCCGCTGGTTCGGGTGCTACTGAAGAAGATATTGATATCTACAACTCTAAGGTTGTTGCATGTGCAATTGATAACCCAGAAGCTTGTGAAATGTGCTCTGGTTAAAATATTTTTACCTTAAACTTTGTAATACTGTTTATTTTATTACTCTCGAAGATAGATTAACTGGTAGAGAGTCGTTCCCTATTTATAGATTTTTTTATTTAGCTTTTGTATAACAATTATAATAATTTTTGATAATGTTTTTAATCAAAAAATTTATTGATTTGATTTTATGAATAAATTTAAAATATATATGTGTAATATTATTTCTTAGCTAGAACCTTTTAATATTTTGTTTGGCTACTTTGTATTAAAAGTATATATAGTATTTTCATTATGAGGCTTTAAAATCAAATAATAAATTGAAAAACTTTAATTTAGAAACATAAAAATATTTAATTACTAATATTAAAGGTATTAGTCAATGTTTAAATATAATATAAGTATTATTTAATATCAATTGGATTCACATTTAATCACAAACCACTTCTAGATAACCAATTTCCTCCAAGGTTGCTTCTTAATTTGGTGAAAAATGAATATAGATGAAGAAGAAGGTTCTTCTCATCTGAGAAATGAAGATAGTGAACAATTATTGGAAAATATATCAATGTCTGATTTAAACGAACAAGGTAAGAGTATTAATAATAATACTCTAACAGATAGCCATGGTGAAAATTGGGTTCTACTGAATAATAGAAGTCCACTTGGCCTATTGATAACAAAAATATGGAATGGCCCCGACGAACCAGTTGATGAACAACCACAGTACATGTACAAATGGGATTTAACAAGATCAATCGAAGAGTATCCTTCAAAAGGATTTGAAAAAACTTTTAAATACAAGAAAATACGATGGGGCTTTTTATTCTTCTATTGTCTATTTTGGATAGCAGTTATTCAATCACTTGTCCATCCTTATCTATTTCAAGAGCCCTTTTATTACTACCAATCTGGTGATAGACTAGAAAAGATACCTATAATATCTCTATCTTGTAATTCATATTTAAATTGGGAAGGTAATAATAACGCTTGTGGTATCAATGCTCAAAGCTGTGGTCCATTTGAAGATAAAGAATATTTTATTAGGTGTCCTGCCCTATGCGATCAAGGAGGTTACCTATACTCTGCTGTTGCTGTTGGTGATAAAAGAATAAAATATGTAGGATATCAAATAGGTGGTGGTAAATTAGAAGAAATTGGATCGAATCAAGAATTATCATACCCTTACAGAGCTGATTCATTTCCATGCAGTGCTGGTGTCCATGCTGGTATAATTTCACCTTTGGTAGGCGGATGTGCTAGAGTTTCAATGGATGGCTCTCAAATAAACTTCCCGGCAAGAGAAGGTGAACACGGTACAGGATTATCAATTGTGTTCGATACCTTTTTCCCGGGTTCATATACATTCAAAGATGTACAACAAGGAATAATGTCTGGTTGTTATGACCCAAGATTTTTAGTATTAGCTATTAATATCATATTTGGTTTACTAGTTTTTTACCTATACAATGGCATTAGTAGTTATTGGGTAGTTACAGTCGTTGGATATTGGACAATAATTTTATCAACAGATCCCCCTGTAGTCGTCGACCCACATGATTCATATTCATCATACGAATTAATTAGTGTTGGGTTCGAAAGATTATTACCCTTATTATTTGTTTTGTATGTTATGTGGAAATGCTCAATTAAAAGAACCTTAGAGGAGGGCTCCCCTTTAACTAAAATCATTTGCTGGTATCCAATGTTCTGGCTTGGTGTTTTAAATAATGTCACATTTGATAGACTACCAGTTGATAGATTAAACCCTTCTGACTTAAAAGAACAAGCTGGTGCTTTTACAGCCGTTGCCTCTATAATTTGTGCCATAATTATATGTGCAATAATTCAAGCCTATTCACTATGGAAATCAGGCAGATTCCAAAAATATTTTAAATTATATATAACACTGATTGTGACAATTATCCTACTTTCAATTTTACCAGGTTTGAATCTAAGAATCCATCATTACATACTTGGTATTCTATTAGTTCCAGGTTGTGCCACTAGAGGTGTTTCTGCCTATTTATTCCAAGGTATCTTAGTTGGTTTAATTTTAAGTGGTGTTGCTAGATGGGACTTTGCAAGTATAGTCGAAACTGATTTTGCTTTACTAAGAGGTGAAGCCGGTGCATCATTAGAGCCTCCGGCGTTTGTATTTGACGAGAAGGAACCACATAAAATATCTTGGGAATTGGATGAATCTAGTGCAGTTGATCATACTGGCACTATCGATGGTATTTCTCTTTTGATCAACGATTTCGAAGTCTACGTTGGTAAAAACAAAACAATTGATATCGACACATTAATAAGCGAGAATGATTTATTGAATCATCTAATAGAAGAAGATATAACAAATACAGAACATGATGGTGCTTATCTTTATTTAAGAATTGCACAAGCATCTACAGTTAATCCATCAACAAATCGTGGTGATTATACTAATGCTGGTCTATTAGAATGGCCACAAGGCACATGGCATGAACCAGAACCTGGTGTCTCATAAGTTAAGTTTACAATACCAAGAATAGATACATATCATATCATTCAGAGATTGCAAATGTAAATACTATTTTAAAGATTTCATGAAAACTGAACATGTCATTATTCGATTTTGTGGAAAGATTTTTTATTTAATAAGTTTATAGATTAACATATACATTATAAAATAACATTGATATTGTTTTACTTTTATTCATAATATATACTTGTACTCACGACTAGAACAAAATCACTTTAACTTAAACCAACACTCATCTCTTGTCTTTTCCTTTGGGCTCTTCGTTTTTCATTTTTTGGGTGGCCTTAAAAGCTTCCAGAAAGCCTCGAGATTAAGATTGAAAATAGATTTCAGATAAATAGAAATTAAGAATAAATTGTTGGGATTAAAAACAAAGATTGTATTTAACATAGATTAAATTATATTTAATTACATCGTGATATATCCTAAGTATAGATAATCTGTCCTGCATTCTATCTAGTTTGTCATATTAACGTGTGTTTATAAGATTATTGTAGAGAGATCAAATCGTTTAAGTTTTACATTTTGTGATTGAGATCGAATAAATTATTGATAAAAAGATGGCTACAAGGCAAGCTCATAAGAGATTGACTAAAGAGTATAAAATGATGAACGAGAATCCAACTCCGTTTATCATGGCTCGTCCAAACGAAGCTAATATCCTTGAATGGCATTATATTATTGATGGTCCACCTGATTCACCATATTTTGAAGGTCAATACCATGGTACTTTAACTTTCCCAAGTGATTATCCATATAAACCACCTGCAATTCGTATGATCACCCCAAATGGTCGTTTTAAAGAAAATACAAGATTATGTTTGTCCATGAGCGATTATCATCCAGATACTTGGAATCCAGGTTGGTCAGTTGCTACCATTTTAAATGGTTTATTAAGTTTCATGACAGGTGACGAAATTACAACTGGTTCAATTACTACTTCAGAACAACAAAAAAAGATACTTGCCAAAAAATCAGTAGATTTTAATGCTTATCATAACCTTAGGTTCCAAACTGTATTCCCTGATATCGTAGAAACTAATATTGAAAGGTTAGAAGCTAAGAGGAAAGCTAGTGCTAACTCTTCACTTGATAAAGATGAAATAAATGAGAAAAGGGATGTCATTGCAGATGCAGCAAAAGAAAAACCAATATCACTTGAGGACATTTTAGATCCAGAGGATAGAATACGTGCAGAACAAGCATTAAACAAAAATGATAAAAATAATGGAAAGAAAGCAAGAAAAAATAATAAAGGTACCAACTCTTTAATGTATATAATCGTTGCCATAATAGCATTTTGTCTTGGTCTGAGTCTTAAATCTAAATAAGATACGACAAGGCCTAACTAGATGTTTGTGGCAATAACTTTATAAATTTCATTATATACCTATCTATTAATATAAATACCAATTTCTTCATGTTTTAAACAGTTTTATTAGTTAGAATATATGATATAAAACAATATAAATATGTTTCTTTGTTTTAATAAGCCTAGAAATTCTGTAATAATATTATTTTACTTAAAAGTAAAATAATATTTAGTAAAAGAAGCAATGTGTGGTTTATAATTCTTTGTTTAACGAAAACCAAAGTTATATTGTCTGAAGAGATTACGAGGAATGTAGATCTTCACCTTTGATGCATAATGTATTAAATTATTTGAATTTTCCCATTACAATAAGGATAATCAAATTTGCTTGATTCAAATTTAAGCAGCGATTGCTATTAGTTCAGGTATTGGCATACCAGCTTCCTCATAATATTCAGCTAAATCTTCTTTCTCAAAAATAACTTGAATCATCAATGAACAACTTGGACAAACAGCAGCCTCATCACCTTCATAGAGATCATCAATATAAACTTGGAATCTATCACCACATGGACATGGATATGTAAAAATTTGTGTTTCTGGGTCGAAAGTCATATCTTCTATTTCAATTTGATCATAGTAGGACATCGTGGCGAATAGTTTTATGTATATACTTATATATTATTCTTCTTTTAATGAAATCTTAACAACAAATTATATTGTATTTTATTTTCTTTTAATTACAGAGTTCGTTAAATCTTTATACTTTCAAAATTTGCGATGAGATGAATTTTCAATATTACTAACATTAAATAAGAAACGATTATTGAGGTTGAAAAAAACAGACTCACACCCAACTTAATAGAAGTAAACTAAATCTAGGTTTCTGTATTTGAACTCAACAAGATTACAAAATAATTGTACATAATTAGTTATTTAAATAAATATATAATATGAATAATTGAAATCAGATATAAAAGGCAATAACGATATTTTTATCTGCATAAACAAAGTTTCAGTACAGGTCTGTGTAAATAAAGCTTATCATCATAATCAATTATTCATTGTAAGAACTTTCTCTGAATCAACACACTATGTATACAGAACAATAACTTACAAAGGACGTCTCCTGACGTCAAAGTCTCTTGCTCCATCCAGTGTCATAAAACGTATTTCGAAAACAGAACAGGGCAAATACTCTTAATTCTGCATCTTCCCAAACTTCGAGTCACTCTTCTAAACCATTTTCAAAGTTTTTATCTTATTAGAGTGTTGATAAAGCATTGCAATAAAAAATGAAACTGTTACATAAAAAATCACAACTGAAAAACTGATGAAAACTTAATTGGAAAAACATCTCATCTCATCGACTTTATATACATTTTTGAAAAATTTTTTTTTGAAAAATTTTTCAGAAAATTCGATGGCTGCGCTGCGAAAATGAAAAATTTCAATTTTGATACAAGAGACAAGGTACTTTTATTATAAATTAGGGTTAATGTTCAGAAATAATATTATAATTTTTATTGTAAATACATGTTATGTATAAGGTATATTATCTATATGATTATACCATGAGATTTCTTTTAATTTTTTTGTTTTTGTAGTCTTTGCTTGCTGGGTTCCTCTTTTTTTTTGGATTTTTTTTTAAAAGCTGTTGCTACTGTTTTTCATGTACTGTTCTAATGGATCCTTTTCGATTGTGTAAACAGTCATGTTATTGATTTGATCGATATCTATGATCTCTCTTAATTTACGATCTGTTTTATACCATTCTTGAATTAACCATTTCATTTCTTTGCTATAATCTGGTAATTTAGATTCTTCCTTGACAGCTAATGGCGAGGTTTCAATGATATCTCTTAATATATAGTAAAGTTTCTTATAAGAAACACCGGAGTTAATGAAAATTGATGCCACAATACCAGGTTGAATATGTTCTTCTGGTAATAATTCATCAAATAAATTGTAAATGCTTGGGAATAATGAATCGATTGGGAAAATAAATTCAGATGCATGGACGTTTCTGCCAACTTTACTGACGACATTTGATAATAAATTAATGAAATTAACTGATTCATCATATTTACTATTGGAATCATGTTGTAATTCTTTTCTTAATGATGCAAATAAGTTTGACCATGTTTCCATAATTTCTTCCTTATTTCTAAAATCTGAGACTTTATATATACTCAAACAAATTTCATAATAACCCAATGGAACTGCAAAATCATTATACAATTCATTGACTGATAGAAATTTACCATTCAAATTAGATATCAATTCTTGTTTAATAGAAGAATCAATTCTTTCATCTGTGGTGACTAATGTTAATACTTCATCCTGTATAGCTGGAATATCAAAAATTTCTTGAATTTGATCAGCAAGTTGCATCATATTATGCTTTTGATTAGTTGGACAATCACTATTACAGAAACCATTGGCTCTAGACAAAAATTCAATTCTATCAGCAAGACTAATATCAAAATCTGATAATGATAATGAATATAAAATATTGGCAGCTTCATAGAAGTTAGATCTCTTAGAATAATAAACCCATAATAAATTAGAAATTTCTAACATATCTTTAGCCTTTTCTTGTAAGTATGGTAAAATGTATTCAGTATCAAGTTGTAATAATTTTTCTTGTTGCTTTTGAGATACTAACCAATCATATAATTGGTAATGGAATAATTTATCCTTGTAGTTAAAGACACATTTGTAACTTTCTTCTCTTAAAGTAGACCATTCATTTTGAATATTGAAATCATTAGTGCTATCAGATGCATACATGGAGGCAATGTTGTCAATTTTAATTAAAATTTCAAAAATAATGTTATAGATAACCAAACGTTTGTCATAATAAACCTTTCTTTCATCTGTTGGAGAAGAACCATCAGCAAAATATTGATAAGCTAAATTGCCTTTATCCATATAATTAGCCATGTTCAATAAAAATTGAATTGTCTTTGGATAGTATTTTAAGTCCAACATAATTCCAACAGCTTCCTTTAATTTATCAATAGAAACATCATCAACTATCTTTTCAAATAATTTAATGGCACTATTTAAGTGATAACTTAAAGATTCATAATCTCTTAAACCAATTTCCTTAGCTTTACGTAAATGCTCAACAGCACGGAAACCTAAAATATCACTACTAGAGCAGAATGAACCACAACGTTCCTGTAGTGCAGTTGCAGTATATTCGATAGAAGCACCTCTTGTAATATTTCTGTTAATAATTGATGAAAAGATTTCCTTCACGTAGGATTTGGTTTTATCATTAGGAGCGAATAAATCTTTATATTTTAATTCGATTAAACCAGATTGAACTTCAGTAGTTAAACTATTAACAATTAAGCTGAATGACAAATAATTGTTTTCAAAACCATCGATTTCACTTTCTTCATATAAAACTTTCAAAAACATTAATGCTTCCTTCATAGAGTGAATTAATTTAATCATAGATCCAATAGCAATATTTTCAGCTTGGTAAGCAACGCTTTCAGATTTATCAGCAACCTTGGTATTGTTATTTGCATTTGATAATAATGGTGTGTATATGGTACTAATGGATGAACTATAAACATCAAAGAATTCATTTAAAATTTGAATAGATGATAGATAATAGTCAACATCATTCTTGGAAATGGAAATATTACTGACACGTGCCGGTGTAGTAGTGATTAAATTGCTACCGAAAACAGATTTTTGTTGAACATTTGCTTTGCTTTCTGAAAATACTGGCTTTTCCCAAATGTCTCTAAATAGTCTTCCAATTAATAAAGGAATAGCGTAAAATCTTGAAGATAAAAATACATCATCTAAGCTAAAATTGGTATTATTTCTATTAGAATCAGATAATAAACTAGATCCTGATTTTTGTGGGGTTGCATTACCTAATAGCGGATTTACAGCACCAGAAGGTTTACCTAATAATGATGATACTGCAGAATTAGAATAACGATTGTATTTTGGTTTAATATCCAAAATCCCAGGTAAACCAACAAAAAAGAATGTTAAAGCAGCCGATCTTAATGTATCTGGTTTATTAGATTTACATGCAACATATAAAGCTGTAGAACATGCTTCGGTTAAACCATAGTTCACAACGAAAGGTAATGGGTTACCTATTAATGATTCAAAAATTTCATCTGGAGATCTGTATCTGTAAATTTCAATAGCATTATTAGTTAAAATAGCAACTCTCATATTTTCTGAATTATATTGACTTGCAAATGCATTGGCGTAACCTTCTTGTTTTAATGTGGCATTGAAACATGCAGTTAATGGAATAATTTCTTTGATGGCACTTGTAGTATCTAAAAATGTGGCGTTTTCAATATATTTACCATGGGATTTTAAGACACCATAATCTGGGACAGATACAAATAACTTATTCTTTATTGGGCCAGTCGTAGTATTTCCAACTGGATTATTTGGGTTTTGCTCTGATTTAATTAAAGATGAGAAGAAAATACCAGGTGAAATGATAGTACTTGCCTGAGTAGTCTCTAGTAAGACAGATGATTTCTTTTGGAATTTTAATAAGACAGATTCAGAGGATGCTAAACTAGAATAGAATGGTAAACTTCTTTTTTGTTGTTCTAATTGTTCTTTCTGTAATTCTTGTTGAATGACTTCTTGTGTGACAGAACTTGGAGGAAATTTAATAGATTCTAATCTTAAAGCTTCAATATTCGATCTACCAACAGAACCGTTAAAATATAATCTTACACCACCAATAGTAATTGCGACGAAAAATAAATTGTTATTTTCATATTGAGTGACTGGTATAATCTTTGCAATCTTTAAAAATTTATTTGATAGAATGGCTGCACCTCTGGCAGTAGTTGTACCAATAATTCTTTTTATATACGATGTATCAATTGACATTGGTCCTGTTAAAGTTTTATTATTTGAGATCAAGTATGCTCTAATTATTGATTTTGATGACAATGTGTAAATTATACCTCTGGATTGATCAACTGTCAATTGTGAAATGTATTCTTGATGATATTTGGAATCTTCTTCAAAGAATGATTGAATATAATTACTACCAGGGATTTTTGATACTATGTTTGTTGGTAATAAACTAGATAAAGTAGATTGTGTTAAACAAACTTTAGTACATTTACTATTATACCAATCATCAGAGCCAGAATATTGCAATTCCCAAATATTGTTGCTATCATTTTTACCTGTAAAGAAAATTTGACCTGTTTTATCATAAGTTGCAATATCTGAAATATCTAAGCCATGTACGGAGACAGACATACCGGTATTATAAACACTGAAATCATTAGTTTTTTTATTGTATGAAATTGCAAAAATGTATAAATCAAAAGGAGTTGCTACTAACAATAGATGATTAATGTTATCAACAAAAGTATTTGGCTTTGGTTTAACAAGAGCAACTTTTAAGATTGTATGTTTAATTTCATCAATAGTTTGATACTCAGTTGAATTACTAATATTCCATAAAACTAATTTATTATCAATTATGATCCAACAACGGTTAATTTCTGTGAAAATACCCATTTCATTTTTAATCTCAGCTTTTGAAGAATCAGTTAGAATTTCATCTGGAATATTTATAACTTGTTGTCTTTCGAAAGGTGTGAATGCACTTAAACCACCAACTTCTTTTGAGAAATTGTAAACAACACCATTATTGTAATATGATCTTTCATCCAATACAGGAGAATTAGAATCTTTTCTTAATAAATAATCAATGTATTGAGTAGCTAGATCTAAAGGTTTTTGATTACCCATACCATTGATTCTTAAATGTTCAGTATTGTTATTATTATATAAACTTGATGTATTTGTAGTATTGGATAATCCCATTAGTCTATCATTATTAATCGAATAAGTCGAGTCAAATCCATTGACATTGCTGGAATTAATTTTTGTATTATTGATATTGGAAGTACCTAATAAACCAGAATTGCCGTTTACTTCTGAACTATTATTTTTATTCAATGAAGTGAAAGTTGTGGTCGATTTATAATCAACCGAACTTTTAAGAGGAGTAGAATACATAACTATAATTATAATATAATTCTCGAGTAGTTCTTATTCTATTTTTTATCTTTATTGTAAGTTCCTCCTCTTCACTCTCTCGTATTCGTCCTACAATTAGCTAATGAATTTGAAACAATTTTAATCTTAAACGCAATATAAAAAAATCAATTTAATAATTAATTATATGAAGTTGAATCTTTTAATTAATCAATTAGAAGTTTTACTTATCGAGGGATCTAATTCATGATTTGTTTATGTAGTTTCATTCTTGTTTATGCTAAACTTTTGTTCAAATTTTGAAAAATTTTTGTTAAGGCGATGCCGTGCAAAATGATACATACACAGACTATAATAGATATCTTAAATATATAAATGAGAGTGAGATGGTTAAAGGTAAAATATCAAAATTTATTAGTGATCCATTCTAGAGTTGTCGGTCTTGGTGAACTAAGATTGATATATGATCCATTGGTACATTGGCAATTGAGTTTTTATTCCATCCGGCAGAAGAGGTTTTGGTAATAGTTCTGTTTGAGAAACAGTTTGGGTTTTGAAGGATTTCCAGTCGTCATTATCCATAAATAATTCTTAGTTAATCATCGTTGCAAAGTTAATTAAAAATCAAAGAGAAATTGATTTAAATACAAATAATATTAAGAATGCTAAGAAATTCTAAGAGGTTCATCAGCTATGGTTCTTTAAAAGATTTCAAAGTCATGCAAGGTTACGATTTGAAATGTGGGTTAGAGATACATACTCAATTGAATACAAAATATAAATTATTCTCATTATCTACTAATGATCCATTTGGTTCAATTGATAAGCAAAATCAAAACATATCTTATTTTGATGCTGCATTACCGGGATCACAACCTATTTTGAATTATGAAGTAGTGTTACAAGCTTTGAAATTATCCTTAGCATTAAATTGTCAAATCAATCATGATTCACAATTCGATAGAAAGCATTATTTCTATGGCGATCAACCATTGGGTTACCAAATTACACAACACTTTTCTCCTATTGCAAAAAATGGACATTTAAAATTACTATCAAAATTTGATGATATTGATAGCTCTATTGATAAAATCATAAATATTATTCAAATACAAATTGAACAAGATACTGGTAAATCAGTATATGATCAAAATGATAACTTAACTCTAGTGGATTTAAATAGATCAAATGTTCCACTATTAGAACTAGTCACACAACCAGATTTCACTAGCTTAGCTCAAGTCAAAGCCTTTGTTAAAAAATATCAAAATATAGTTAGAATGTTAGGTGTATCAACAGGGGAGCTGGAAACTGGTTCTATGAGAGTTGACGTTAATCTATCTATTAATGATCATCCAAGGGTTGAATTAAAAAATCTACCAAATACAAGTTCAATCTGTAATGCAATTAGGTATGAATATATAAGACAAGTAAATATCATTAAAAATGGAGAAGTTGATAAAAAATTGCTCTTTTCAGAAACAAGGGGTTGGAATGGATCAGAGACTGTTAAATTAAGGAGTAAAGAAACAACCATAGATTATAGATACATGCCCGATCCAGAACTACCAAGATTGGCACTTGCAAGTGATATTTCAAATAAAATAAAAGAATCTCTGCCCACATTACCTGATGAACTATACAAAAAATTAACAAGTGAACCATATAAGCTATCTTTAAAAGATGCAAAAATGTTTGTTATTAACAATACTGCACATAACATAAAATATAATAATACAGAGCTAAGAGAATACTATTTTAAAGTTTTTGAACATTATTCAGCTGAAGTAGGAATTGAAAACATCAACAACAAACTACCAAGCAATTGGATAATACATGAGTTAATTGGAGATTTACATAAATTAGATATCGATTTAAGTGTTATTACTAATTATTTAACACCCAAATCTTTTGCACATTTGTTAAGTTTAATTCAAACTAAAACAATTTCCAACGCCACTGGTAAACTTTTATTGTTTCACGTTTTAAAAGAATTAAAAGAGAATGCAGATGTAAATTCATCAGTAGAAATAGATTTTAATAAACTAATAGAGGAATTTGAATTAAAAAACGACAAGGATTCGAATGACAGCGATTTACAAACAATTTGTGAAATAGTGTTGGATGAAATAAATAATGATAAAATGATTAATGATATTATATCAGGAAAGAAAAAAAATAGTTTAAAATTTTTGGTTGGACAAGCTATGAGAACTTCTCAAGGCAAAGTAGATCCAATTGCTTTAGAAGAAACTTTCAAATCAATTTTAAAAATTAAATGGTGATTACCTAACATTTCTTGTAAATAAGTTTTTCTTGATCAATTAAATAATATTCTAGAACTTATAAAATTAATAAAAATATGAAATATAATAAAAATTTGTAAATACACAACTATATGTATCTGATTATATGCAATTTAAATAATTATATATGGATGCTAATTTAATTTTGATTCTTTGCCATTAAGTTTACTATTTAGATTTTTCTTTAACTTCTCCATCGGTTGGAGGATGAATTCTTATAACATTAGTGTAAGTTGGTGTATTAAAATTATAACCCTTACTCCAATCATAACTTATAGCATATCCTAAAAGATTACCTTGTTTGTTAAAGTTACAAACACTTATAGAACCGTTTTGAGATGGATATCCTCTTAGTCTATGTCTTTTATTTTTATCCCAGAAATGGAAAGTACCATCACTACCTGACGAAACAAACGTACCATATATTGGATGGAATGAAATGCAATTTACTGAAAATACATTAGCTTCACTGGAGGCACCGATACTTCTATTTGGATTAGTTTGTCTATGACATTTGAATGAAAAGCCTGATTTCTTTTGAATTCCTTCATCAACGTATCTTATAGCAATTCTACCTTCGACAGAACCAATTGCATAACCATCACCACTAGGGTAACAAGCAATTGTTCTGGTTTGCATTTTCAAAGGAGACTGTACATTCTTGAATATTTGTGTAGGATTAGTTAAATTTATTACCGATATATGTCTTTCAGCAGTACCGACTACCAATAATTGATTACTAGAATCCAATGCATAAACACGATCTGGCATATTAACTGTCGCAATTGGTTGTTGTTGTCTTAGATCCCAATACTTTATAGTTTTATCCCAAGAACCCGAGACTAAACATTCGCTATTTGATTGACCACAGTTAACAAATCTTAAGGATTTAACCGCAGAATCATGTACACCAACTTGCTGTTCTTGGTTACTATTTAAATCAAATAGTTTAATTATATTATCACAACCACCAGATGCAACTTTAGTACCATCAGATGACCACCTTGTTGTTAAAGCTGGAGCACCGTGTGTATATTGAGCTCTAGTTCGAGGATTACCATTATTAACGTCCCATATCTTCACTTTACCATCCCATGAACTTACACTGAAAAAATAATCATTTTGTGTTGAAAAAGCTAAATCAGAGACAGAATCATCGGCTGGATTATTAATAACTATATCATTTGCCAAATCTGCATCTGTAGCAATGGTAGATAATGTACTTTTTTGCTGAAAGAATGAAGCCATCTGCAATTGTATCGATTACTATAATATTAAATAAAGGTGCGATCTCTCACCGTTAGTTAATTCACAATTAAATCTGATATGTTTTAAAAATAAAAAAAAAAAATTACACAATAAATGAAAAATTATGTAATATTACAATCCATCATTCAATATCAATAGAACAACTTTCATAAACATCCATTTGTTAAACAAAACAAATATCTTATTTTATATATTCACCTAATCAATTTATATCTGAAATTTTTACTTGCGCATACAAAATTTTTAAGCTCATCGAAAATTTGATATAAATTCATATTTTAAGATCTCAAATGCTAAATTGAATAGAAAACAACCAGTAATTACTCATCCTATTATTGATAATCATGATCTGTAATCCTGATATATTTAAATTTGTTTATAATGATTTTATTGTTATTTGATAAAAAATTGTTACAAATTGCGTTAATTATATAATGAAAAGATTTATTATCTTTGAAATTGTATGTTTGTAGTTTTAACTTTTTATTCCCAGTCCATGATATTGAAATCGTTCTTATTTCCATGTAATAAATCTAAGTCAATACTATCTACATCATCAACTCCTGAATGATTTAAATTCAAAGAATTCTTATTATTATCAACATTCTTATTAGAAGAATCTAAAGAATTTAAATCTCCATCAAGTATACCATCAATGTTAACCATATCTAGTAGATCATTACTAGCACCGTTGTCATTGAATCCATAAATATTATCTCCCATGATAGGATCATCTTTACTCTTAGTTATACTGTTTTCTGGTGGCATATCAAAATTTTTATTAGATATTGAATTGACATCGGTTATGCTATTTAAAGGATCTAAAGCAGAGGAAGAAATCATACCCGAGTTACCAGATATTCCAGAATTCAAAGGATTAGATGATAAATCAAAGTTATGTACCTTACTATTCCTCTTAATATCAAAACTAGCGTTTTTCTTGGTCATATTTATATTGATTAAAGAAGGACTAGTGTAATTGGCTGGTGTGGATCCTGCTGATGCAGTCTTTTTCACCTTTTTATTCTTCTTAGTAATGGCAGCTGTAGTAGCAGCTACTGCATTTGATATATTAGTATAATTGTTATTCCTACTTATATTCGAACTTGAATTCGAATTTGGATTTTCAGTAACAGTTGCTAACGAGTTAGGAAGCATTACTTTATGACTTATTGAATTATTGCTTTGGCTCTTACGAGATAAGTTTTGTCCGAATCGAGCTTGTAGTGGAGTGACAGGTTCAGAATTAGAATTTTCCGGTTTACCTTCGGTATTTCCGAATTGCGAACCTTCTAGTAAAGAAGTTGCTGAGTTACTTCTCCTTCTCTTATCAGGTCTAGAGGCAGGTTTTGATAAATCGGTTTTTGGATATGCTTGTGATGGAAATGAATTCGCATTTTTGAGAGGAAATTGAGGATTTTTAAAATCAGTAGATTTTTTATTAGTATTACCATTCACAATTGATTTTGGAGAAATATCTGATGCTTTATTTTTGGGTTGAGTTTCTTTGTCTTGAGCAGTATTATCAGAGCCAAAGGATTCTGGAGACTTCGGGTTTTGTTTATTATTTCTTTTAGCTTTTATATTTCTTGAAACTTGCTTTGGTTTGACTTTAGATGAAATTTTGGCATTTGATCCTAATTGAGGAGCTTCATTGACATTGTTTGGTGCAGATGAAGAAGAATTTGAATTATTATTTCCAGATGGACCAACAAATTGGCCATTATATGGACTACTTTGAGAACCTGTAGATGGGCTATATGGGTATTGAATATTTTGCATATTATTACCTATGAATTGAGATCTCACAGCCATGTTCTGTGGCATGTTTGGAATATTTTGTTGCTGAGATTGCTGCTGTTGGGCCATCTGTAACTGTTGAAATTGTTGTTGATGCTGTAGTTGTCGAAGTTGTTGCATTTGCATTTGTTTTTGCTGCGGCTGTTGTTTTTGCTGCTGCTGCTGTTGTTTTTGCTGCTGCTGCTGCTGCTGCTGCTGCTGTTGCATTTGCTGTTGCATTTTCATTTGCTGTTGCATTTGTTGCATTTGAATTTGTTGTTGCTGTTGTCTTGAAACATATCTTGATGAATTAAATTGTTTCGTATTTACACTTGATTGTTTGTTGTTTATGATATTCATAAAACTCTCAATAGATCCTGTCTTTTCTATACTCTCTACAGCCATAACAAATGAGACAGGATCAAATGGATCTGAATCATAATGACCTCTTTGTTCTGCAACATGCTGAGTTCTTGCAGCATGTACAATAATACTTTTATAGATATGATCTTGAGTCTCCTTTTGAGATAATATATCAACATACTGTTGTGCATCATTTGAACCTCTTTTTTGAGTTTTAACATTTAAAATATCCCAAAATACTTCCCACCATTCTAATAAGAAGCTATTATCAGTATTTTCTATTAGTGAATCTGTACTTTCATCATTATTGATTGAATTATTTGATGGATCATTCATATTATTCGTGGGGAAAGTATTACCTTGTCTATTTATATTTATATTTGTTGGATTATAACTTTTCTTAAGCTTTTCACCAATTTTTGCTTCTCTTGCAAATGCTTTAGCAGTTTTCTTGAATGATGATTTCATGAAAAAATCATAAATATAATTATTTAATTGTTCTAAAGATTTTTGCCTTACTTTTTTGTTAATGCCTTTATTTTGATTCTCATTGCTTGGAATTTTATCCCTTTGATTATTATTATTTGATGATAAATTTGAAGCATCTGAATTATCTGAATTTGCTTGATATAAATTAGCTAAACTTTGAAATGATAGACTTGAAGTCAACTTCACAGAGTTAATATCTTCACTGGGATTCATCGAAATGTATTATTGTTTATATGAATAGAATATATATATATCGTCCACTATTATTAAAATCTGAATTTCAAAGAGAGCACTTATCAAATTTTTGAGATTTCTTTCACTTTATTATATTAGATAAATCACAAACGATTGTTTTGTTTAACCCCGCAACAATAATAGAATTTTATTAATATTTTGATACCGTTTTTAACCTGTTATGCAATGAAAAAAAATTACCAAATTTTTTTTGATATATTTCTAAACTAATCTAGTATTCTAAAGATTATATAAATTCTTAAAATATCAATATTTTATACCATTATTTTAAACATTAATCTTATAAATCATTTTTATGATGCCATTGTATCGGGATTCTTAGAGATCGTTGTCAAAAATTTCAAAACATCGTCATTTTCAGTCAAAGAAACGATGCGGACGGGTAACAAGCACCAGGTTATTTTATATGAAGAATATACAATTAAAGACATTAATTTTATTACAAACGTTTGCTAGTTCAGTTCATATAATTAGATAAACATATGGCGATATCAACCAACTAATCAACTACAGCAATATTTGGCATACCAGTGATGTGCTTAAACCAGAATCAATATCCATATCTTACTTAAAGTATTGAAATATTAAATTATTTTGAACGTTTGTAAAATATCCTATCTGGTATTTTGCCTCTCTATATAACGTGCTCCTTTTATTAATTGTTCTTTTTAGTCTCTATATCTTTCTTTGAATTAGTATCATTGGCGAAACATATATTGAATGAGACAATCAATAATAATATTATGACATTTAATGTTAAAAGCAGACTACTTGCTAAACTATTAGGAGGATATGAATTCCAACAATATTCGTGGGCTAAATACCAAATTGGGCCAATATAAACTGGTAAATGGGACCAATGAATTAATGCTGGAAGTGTCCAATGGTACCAAGACAAAAATTGATAATGTAATGATCTTGAAAATAAAATACCAACAAAATTTGTTACAAGCATAGTAAATGGTACAAATTTATCCATTTGAACATTTCTATTCAATTGATTATTTTTGGTAAATGGATGAAAAATCGAGAACCACAAATCTTGAATTAATCTTGGATATTGTGATAAAATAATGGTTAATATACTGATAAATTGAGAGATAAATAAAGATAAATGGAAATATCTATCGTTGAAACCATCTTCATCTAATATTTGCCAATTAATACTCCATTTAAACATAAATTGTCTACTAAAATCAAAAGCACCATGCAAATATTCTATTGGAAATGTCTTTAAAAATGGTAAAGCAACAACTATTTGACATGATAACATAATAATACCACTTAATATGACATCAAAGAATTTACCTTCAAAATTTAAATAAAATACTACTAAAATTGATGGTAAATATAACAATGCATTCATTTTAATACTAATCGCAAAACTATAAGTAAATGCTGCAATAAATGTAATATATTTTGTAAAAGTTTTATTTTTTAATCTATTTGCTGAAGTTAATAATAATACAGTCAATACCATGAAAAAAGTTGTAAAACAATCATTAAACAATCTTAGAACATATATGGAATGTAATCTCTTCGATAAGCATGCCAAAACAACGCACCAAGGTGGTAAATCTATTATATGATAGAATATCAATTGTAGAATAAATGTTGCCAAGTATAGTATTCTAAATAAAAATTGACCTTCTGGAATATTTTCCATACCTGATGTCATATAATTCATGAAACGATATATTAAAACATGACCTGCTGGATATACAAGAGGTCCTGTACCACCTCTAATTTTTGAATAGTCATATATACCACTTTTAATCATCTCCACTTGTTCAACATATGCTTTATAATCAATTTCTGTGTACGCTACTCTAACAACAAATTTTAAAGCAATTGATTCGAACATAACCAATAGAACCATAATTATCCAATTTGCGTCTCTGTTGAATAACAAGAAATCAATTGCATTTTTTAAATCAACTAATGGTTCAAAAGGTGGTCTTACAAATCTTTTTACTTTCTTATCATCTTTAACAATCTGTTTCTTGTCATCTTTTATCTCCGTATCGTTCGTCATTGCGACCTTATTTTTATTGATTTTATAATAAAATATATATGATTAACTTAACAATTGAGACACTTATTAACCTATTACCCTATATATTATTCCTATTTATCCAAATCAAAACAATTCAAGAAAATCAAAAGTAGCATTCATTTAAGCAACTCATCTATTTGTATATATTTTATTATATGTAGTTCTTAAAAACCTGAAATCGCTTCCGCCTTAACTGAAATTTCAGATGAAGTAAAGACTTCTTAAATTAAAAATCATAACAAGATTGTTACACAACAATGAAGTTAATGGAAAGAGACACAACACTCCTGTTTATATATTTGTGAAATTGTTGGTGTCTTACTTTTGTAGATGTGTTTTATATTTAGCAATGCATTATAAAAATCAAAATATCATGATGAGTTAATATTAAATAATATCCATTCCAAGATTTGATGTATACAGTTATATGGTAAAGAATTGATGCTGAATGTGCTATTTCATCAATTCCATTATCAATTCCTTAGTCTTATCATCTAATGATGAATTATTTGAATTCTTCATTATTAAAGTTTTATATTTAACGAATTTTCTTGTAGCTCCCAACGATGCTTGTGCATTGACAATCTTTCTTAATAAAGTTTCTTGAATTTTTCGTTGATCTTTGTAGTTATTGAGTAAAATAGATATCGGATCGTCTTCTGAAGGTTCCTCAAAATTTTCTTCAACATTTTTATATAATTTAGAGATCATTTTTTTACTACGTGATTGTAATATTGATAATAATCTGTTCTTAATCGAATCTAACTCAATTTTCAAATCTGTATTACTGACTTTAATTTGATCAATAGAAATAAAATTCTTATTTAGAGTTTGGAATTTCATTTTCACATTTTCTAAATGATTCTCTGTTGCATATATTTTCTTATTAATTTCATTTATTTTATTTTGAATTTCTTGTGCTTCTTCATCAGCATCACCCAATGAGTTAATTATATTATAAAAAGATTCAGAGAATTTTTTTAACTTCAAAGATTTTTCTTTCATTTTAGATATCGGTTTTTTATCAATACTATTATTATTTTCTAATTCTGAACCAGAATGTTCTAAATCACTCTTTGTCCTACTCAAAGTGAATCTTGTTGGAGGAGAAAATTCCAATTGCAATTCCTTCAAAGATGAACGCTCCAGCTCTGATAATTTTGTCAATTCTTTTATACTGTTGTTAATATTTGTTTCATATTCAACAATGTCATTCAATTTTTTTGAACTGTTGTTAGTTTTGATATTCTCACCATCGTCAATATCACAATTTGCAGTATCAGATATCATATTCATTAGTGATGATAAACCTTTTTTTAACAATGGTGTCGTATTTAATTTATTTGTTGCAGAATTATTATCAAGCTTTTCAGATTGTTTTACAGCAAAACTTAACGTTAAGAAATCAGGTAATTCCAAAGTGGGTACTGTAGTCTGGTTATTTATTATAAATACAGGAGTATCGGTATTGAAATTCGTCAAAGTTTCAGAAGCTCCCAATTTTACCAATGCATTGTAAAGGGTTTGGTTGGAATTTATGGCTGCAACATGCAAAACAGTATTTCCTAAATTATCTTGATAATTTAATGCTAAATCCAGTAGTGTATTACAGTCGGATTGATTGGATTTTAGATACTCAATAGTATTATCAAAATAATATTGAATGATATTTTGGTTCTTAGATTTATTTACAGAAAGCTCTATTAAATAATGTAATGGTAATCTACCATTTTTATCTGCTGTTATTAAACATTTCCTTAAACAATCTACTATTTCTTTAAACATACCAGCTTTATAAGTATTATTATAAAATAACATTTTTGTTAATGCATTATATCCCATTTTATTATAACTAGTGAGGTTTGCACCTAATGAAACTAATAATTTTATTAATTGTAAATTTCCCATAGCGGCTGCCCAATGCAATAGGGTATGTTCTTGAAGATCTATTTGGTAATTAACATCGAAGCCATCTGGTGGACTAAATAAGGCAATTGGTAAATTATAATTTGATTCTAAACATTTTTCTGAGGATAATGTAGCAATGATTAACTTTTTATATTCTTCAACATCCGTTATTGGTGCATTATTTTCTTCTTCATTTGCGTTATCAATGGGCGTTAATGGTTGTGATAATTGTGAAAACTCCAATTCTGAGAACGATAGTCCTGTCAAATTCGATATGCCTATGTCTGATTGTTCAATATTTCCTATATCAGGATATAAATTACTTTTCTCAAATGATTTTAAATCCATAGATTTTGTCAAAGAAGGATCTGCTGATGAATAAATAAGTTCTTTATTTTTATTATTGTTTTTATTATTCGGCAGTTCTAATTCTGAATCAAATTGTAAAGGTTTTGTTATTAATGCAGTTTCTTTTGATGTTGCAAGCATATCAAGTCCATTTATTGGTTCTGTAGGGTCGAATCCATTATTTCTTAATTTCATATGTCTTGACTCTAACTCTGTAGCATCCATAAAAGATCTTTTAGAAGGAGCAACTTTATAACTTGAGGGAGAAACAAGCTTTCTAACACCAGTATTCTTCTTTGCAGAGCCATTTCTTGATCTTCTTGGTGGTAAATTTTTTTTATCAACTTTATAATTTAATATTTTATTCACAATTGGATGTTGGATTTCATATTTATTTACTAACATTTTTGCATCATTTAATTGGATCCAAGTGCCTTGAAATCTACCGTAACCACCTTGAACTTTTTCATTTTTAATACGTTTAGCTTCTTTCTCTAATATTTTAGTTCTTTTATTTTTTGTAAAATTAACAATTTTAAATATTTGGGTAATATTTACCCAATCATTTGAAAGTTTACGCATTATAGATTTTACTTCTGCTCCTTTCATATAACATTCCAGCACATCAACATCTGAGTAAGTTGCTATTTCAATTATTGGTTCATTATCATTATCTGATTCCGCACTATCATATAAATTACTAACTGTCTTTTCATTCAATAATGGTGGTCTCATTTGAATAATTTATAAAATTATTCAATTGTATTTATTTTGAGAAATACTTTAAACTTTGTGATTTTATTCTACTGTAAAATTTAAATAATAACTTTCCCAATCAATAACACTTAGTTTAATATGTAAATATATTTTTAGTATAATAAAATAATAAAGTTTTTTTATCTTAGAGGTGCTTAATGATTATACAAAACGAGAATGATTTAATATTTAATCATTTCATTCATTACAATTAATAAGTTATTGAATAAAAAATCATATAAACAATAATCAATTTTTTCAAAATTTAAAGATATTTCCTAAATAGGTAATATATGTAGTAGTAATTTCATCGAACATTTTAAAAATTTCATTTTTTTGGTAACGTTCGTTGTAATGAGCATTGACCGAGAACTCATCAGGAATTTATATTATTTTGTGAATTTTATATATAAAATATAAAAAATAATTTATTGAAAGTATTGATATGTGATCAAACGAATGAACACAGTATTTGATTCATTTTATACCAAATTGTTAGTAGTGAACTGTTCAGTATTTAAGTCTTTTGATCAGTGACTTCTGACAGTGTCAATGCCTTAAAATTAAAGGCACCTGGTGCCTTTACAGTAAAATGATATTTGTTAGTAAACCGAATGGAATGTATACAATGACGATTCCCGTTATTATGATGATAGTAATAGTAACTTACACCTTTTAATTGTTAAAACAGTGCGTAAAAAAAAATTAAGTTATTAACTAGTTATCAATCGTGTAGAGTTTTCTGATGACTTACTTACAATACAACAGCATCAAAACACATCTTAAATAGGTTTATAAGTAACTTGAAAATACTTGAAACTTATTACCAGTGCCAAATATGATTATTCTTGTAAATTACAAAAAGTTTAACACAGTCCATTAATTTTGGAACAACTCCACATACATATTTGTTTCCCTCAAATTTAAACATAAAGCATTTCCAAATTTAATAATTAAAACTTTATCCCAAAAAATACAGAACCAAACTGTTATAACAACACTTATCCAAATTATTCCTCCACATCCAACATTTATATTTTTGAGCATTCATTTTTTATCATTTTTCTTACCTACGTCACAACCAAACTATCCAAAACTTTATGTATATTACACACCTCATTAAGATTCTCTCAGTATTATTTTTCTTAATCTGATATATCTTTTTTGTAATAAAAGAGTTACTTATATATATTTTTAATCTATGGAATTTAACCGCCGAAGTTATTTTCCCTCTTCTCTTCCCCGCTTCCCCCATTTTACCGCCCATCCACAAAAACAATAAAACATTAAGAGAGACAATTACGCATCACATGACATTATCACGAACCACGATATAGTTCGTCAATAATGATAAAGTTAAAAAAAAATAAGAAAAAAAAAAAAATTCGAATTTACAGACATACTCAAATAAATAATTCATAATAAGAGTAGTTTCAATGAATTAAGTTAAGTTGTTGGTTAATATTTAATTTGATTTGTATATTTTCCTATAATTGTATCACAATACTCATTTGATATTTGAGACTGAAATTTTGTTGATAAATAGTTTTTTAACTTTTTATTCCTTTGGTTTGTTAGACTTAATAGAGAAGTAACTGCTGTCCTTTTTATTTGATACGTTTAGTTGTGAAATATACAATTCTGATATATTCAGGTTAATTAGATCAAATTATACAATTGAAAGCACAACTAAGTTTTTGAAATTATTGAAATAACTAGCATAAAAAATTAATAATGTTACCTTTATATTTATTGACCAATACTAAAGGTCAACAAATGTTTATAGAGTTAAAGAATGGTACCACTATTCAAGGCACTTTGACTAATGTAGATAATTGGATGAATTTAACTTTATCTGATGTTGTACAAATTGATAATTCTGAAGCTAATGAAGATGGTAAAATTGAAAAAATTACACTTGATGAAATTTATTTGAGAGGTACTTATATTAAATATATTAATTTACAAGATGATATAATTGAAAATGTTAGACAACAAATTAATTCTAATAATAATAACGGTAATAATCAAAACAAGAGAAACAACAATAACAGAAGACCTTATAACAATGGCAATATGGATTCAAGAAGACAATACAATAACAACAACAATAGAAAACCTTATCCAAATAGAAGACAATTTAATAATAACAATAACAATAATTATAACAACAATAATTATAACAACAATAATTATAATAACAACAATAATTATAACCACAATAACAACAACAATTACAATAATAATAACAATAATAACAATGGCAGAGGAGGCTATGTTCAACAACATCGTCCAACAGAAAATATTCAAAATGAATTGAACCAAGCATTTTTAGTTCCTCAACAACAACAACAATTACAATCTCAAATGCCAAATATCATGCAACAACAACAAATGCAAAACCAACAAGTACAATTTTGATTGTACAGATGCATAATAATAATTAAAATTAATGTAAAAAGATATAAAAACAAATAAAAATTAAATAGCAAATGACTTATGTATTAACTGTAAAAATATATACATTTTAATAAAATATTACTTTGTATTATTATATAGTAGTCTTATATACTGTAATTGATACAAAGATGAATGCAAATCTCATAATTCAATAGAATCTACGATTATGATCTATATCACAAAGGTACATTACCTTGTCTTTTAAAACAATGAATAATATACCAAACAGATGCAATGTAACTAACGGATCCACCGATTAAAGCTAAAACAAAATTAAATAGTAAGCCATAAAATATGGAAAATACAACCAGTGTTCCTGTTTTTTGATCCGATCTTGTCATAATATGAAATAAGGTATTCAATTCTAATGAAAAGAAAATATTGAAACCTAATTTAAAACATTTCCAACGCCATACTTCGTTCATATTTGAACTTCTGTGACGACTACTTTGGATAATATATAAGTTACAACCAATAATGGAGCTCATGAATAATACAGATAAAACCAAAATATATTTCGTGAATAAATAACCAAAAAAATTGAAATATGAACAATTCCTTAAGAATGAATTATTTCTAAATATTATAACTTCATTTTTAATTAATTGGAATGGTATGACATTTGATATAATGTTTCGTAAAGCAAAATAAATAAAATTATTTATTGTCAATTGTTCTTTAAATTTAACATATAATGATTTTCTTCTCCATATTTTAATTGCTTTCAAATTACTTTTCTTCTTTTTTTCTTCTTCAGCAAATTCAATAATATAATCATCAGCATCAGTAGAGTTAATACTTTTTTCATTGTTTTTAACAATCTCAGGTTTATAAGATGTAGAATCAGTGTAAGACATGGATCTTTCTCTTCCTTTAGTTGAAATTATATCCAAAGTTGTATAATATTGGTGAGTTTTCACAGCTAACAATCCACCAATTATACTCATTGGAATACTAAAAGCAAAATAAATGAATGATAAGTAAGTTAATCTTTCGAATGGATAACCACGACAACCTTCAAATAACCAAACTACAGTATTAACTACTGAAATGCCAATTATTATTATAAATGGTAATGAAGAACCACAAATAATGGAAATTTTTGGATCATATTTTGGTATTGATTTTTTCTGAAACATATACATTCTTAACCAAGTACCAGTGAAGGATCCTACAAATAAACTTACAGTGGCCCAAATCACTATATTTATCATGATATAGTTACTTATTGTGTGAATACTCCAAATTGAACTTTGATATACTATTAGTGTGAATAGTATGAATGAAGCTTGAATACCCATTGATACAAAAATATTTAATAAAACATTTTGCCATGTTTTACCAATTCTATTTGCTGTGGTAGCCCAAGATAGGATTGTCTTTGGATTTGAAACAAATGAAAATTTTGAATTATTTGGATTAGTTAAACTTAATGATGATAAAATTGTTAACATAACCAGGATTAATAATGAACTATATGGTGTATACCAATGTAGTACTTCAGTAAAGAAACTTGTATGTATTATATCATCCTCCATGTCTAAATCGAAATCATTTGGTTTAACGAATAATGACCATCTTGATCTCCAATCATATTCGAATTCCTCTCTCCAATAGACTGAATACGTGTAAGGAATCAATTCAAAATTATCCTGACCAATTTCTGTTAATTCATAGTGGTCGTAACCTCTTCTTGCACCAGGACACTCTAAATCAGGTACAGATTTTGGATAAACTTCTAAACCAACAATATTGAATTTATCATCATCCACAGCATTGTATCTTATTACTAACATTACATGATTGTTGATATAATAACTGCCAGTCTCTAGATCTTTCCAACCCATACTAAAACCTTCAAAATATTTTTTCTGTCTAGTAACACTAGAAATATAAGTTGTAGCTGCAGGTAAATCATCATCAATAAACCAATTAATGATATAACCTTCATCGATCATCTGTTTAGCTTTCTTTATACCTTCATTGGAAGTCTTTCTGAAACACAGAGCTTCACAATCTTTATCAATACCGAAATTCAATTTATAATCACTTTCTTCGTTATAATTACCATTAAAAAGATCTTGTAAAGAATTATGAATTGCTTTTTTACCATTAGATGGAGGACAAATAAAAGGTAGATCATGATATTTATAAGAAATACCAGCATTAGGATCTCCTAACATAAAATTCTCTGGAACCATTTTATTAACTATTATATCTAATGGATCGCCAAAAGTATAAATATTTGGCTTTACCCAACCTTTGCTGTGTCTACCATATGTAGTCTTTGGAACATTGTTCAAAGTAGTAAACGATAGAGTGAATAATATAATAATATATAAACCCAATGCAAATGGTAAAAACCAAAATTTAGTATTCAATAATGACATAACCACAAATATAAAAAAAGGAACAAAAAAATGAATCTATAATATATTATCGTTCCTGTAAATAGAAAATGTAATAAAAGAAGGAACTTTTTGTATTTAAATTGAATGGCAATAATTATAATTATAACTTCAAGGGTAATTTATTATCTTCTATTATTGATTTAACGTGGAGAAAAGAAGCAAATTAAATATAATTATAATACCAAACAAACAAATATTCCGAATGCGAGTGCTATACAGTTTCTTTTGTAACTATTGTATCTATTACTTTAGATAGTCTCTATTGTAAATGAATTGAAAAATTCAATAAGCTCAAAGAATATAATTAAAAAAAAAAGAAGAAGTATAAATCTATACTTGAAACTAGATTATATAATTAATTAGTAATTAACAAATTCGAAATTAACTAATCGTTCAAATAAAACCCATTAATTTAAACTTTTACAACCATTAAAATGAGGTTTTTTCCATTTCAATCTAGGTCAAAAGTTCCTGATTGAACATTTACCATCATGTCTTTAAAGTTTCAAAAATTTCAAATATTTTTTTCCAAAAATTCATAAAAAAAAAAAATTTCGCTGTCAATTTCGAAAAGAATGTAAGAATGTAACAATGAAATTTTAAATAAGAGATTAAATTATTTATATTTATTTAGATTTTATATTGTATTTTAATTAAAAAAATTCTATTTTATTGTTTTATTATATGGGGTTAAATTGTTTATATTATTACATTTGTTCTTTGCTTGCATAATAAAGAAATAGATTATTATCTCGTAATTGAGATTAATTATAGCTATTCTATTTCAAAAAAAATATTTTGTAGTTTGATTTATTATGTGGATTGTATGTGCTTATAATTTGTTTTCTGTAGACTCGAAATATTCTTTCTCATCTCTTGTGTTTTCTTTTGCACGTAAACTATTACTACGGACGATATTTGGCGTGGACATACCTGATGCTAATAGATATGGACTTGAAAATCCCATCGATGATGTAATTGTCGTTCTATTATTTAAATTATTTGATGAAGTATTTGATAATGATGATTTCGTATCATTCTCTTCATTTGGCATGGTTCGACTACTAAATTTATTCAATATTGGTGTGCTAATATTCGAATCTTTTTTATCAGCCAAATTTGATGATGCATTGTTACTAATGGAACTTGTATTCATTGGAATATTATTATCGGTATTTTGTTGATCCCATAATATTCTACTTTCATCATTTTCATTAGAATTTTGTTCTTCACGAATTCTGTTGGCTTCACGGGCTTCAGTTAACATTTCATGAGCTTTACTCAATGGAATTGTTGGTGTGGTATACGAACTTACTACTGGAACAGATGTGTCAATATCAATTGTAGTCTTAATTAAATGTGTCATCCATGTTCTCATTTCTTCGTGTGTATCAACAGCAAAATAATGCACTTTAGGTTGAGTAAATGTTAAACCTTTCTTCGAACCAGGTTGTGGTGGCACTAGTTTGAAACAGAAACGGCCTTTACCAGTACTAGCAGCATATAAAGATACCAATTTATCATCGTCTCTTGCTGGAACAACACGATGACCAGTGATATCAATTAAACCTCTTTCTCTACTATCAGTGGTACTACCAAAATATGATAATCTAGTTCCATGTAATGTGAAAAATCTGGTTTTCCAAACACCAACAGTACCTGAACCTTTTTTATTCATCCAACCAGAACAGTCGGCATCTCTCATGGCATCTTGTACTCTAATGGTTCTTAAACCTTCTGTAAATGCTGTAGTTTGTGTCTTTAATTTAGTCGCTGTTAATTTTTTCATCGATTTACCTTTAGCAGCTTCACTAATAGAACGTTTCTTGATATCATCTGAGTCTTCCAATTCGCTGTTATCTAAAACTGTAATATCTTGCGCACTTAAACTTCTTCTCTTCGAGTCCTTGGCCGATGGAGTAGTTGAGAAATCTTTGCTCTTATTAGCTGGTTTTAATGGAGATGATGCACTTAACATCTTTGAAGTAAAACTGGAAACTTCTTTATTGTATTTCCCACTTGGTGAGCTCTTTAGTGCATTATTTGTAAACATAGTCTTATTTGGATTTGACATGAATGAAGTTCTCTTATCGGATTTACTCTTATCAGTAGTTGGTTGAGGAACATGACCGTTCGCCTCTGTGTATATACTTGAAGTTTCACTTTTGCTATCAATATCATTTTGATCTTCATCAGAATAATTTTCACCTTCAGAATCAGCAGCAAAATTTGCTACTTTTTCCATAATAACTGCAAAGGTGTCATCCTTACTGTAATTTTCTTCGCCTTCAGTTACTGGGTCTTCAATATGAATCTCCAAACCTTTATTAACAGAATATGTATCGTTTTTAGAACTGTATGGAGCTGGTGATCTTGGTGGTTGAACTGGACTTGGATAAGATGGTGGTTTTGGAGCTCTTCTTGGGGAAGAGAATGAATTAGCATCATTGACTAATTCTGATACAGTTTTAGGTACTGATAATTCATCTTTTTTACCATATTGTATAGAGTTCCCATTTACTAAAACAGAAACAGGTCTTTTATTATTTGAATTATCGTAATTTGATATTGGTGATTTAATACTATTGTTATTTGAATAATTTGTGGAAGGTAAATCGTCTAAAGATCTTGAAGGTTTTCTGGCGTGACCTCTCGAAGAAGATCTTTGAGAGACTTGTGAAACGTCTCTTAATTGTGTATTATCGAAATTTGCAGGTGGCATTAACTGTCCATTATTTGAATTCAAATCATTTTCTGAATTACTGTAATATAAGCTTGATTTTCTATGTGAATTTGTCTTTTCTAACATTTGTGAATCGGTGATTGAATTTTTGATATATTCAATTTCTTTAAATATTTCAAACCTTGTACCAAATGAATCGATATCCAGTTCCTTTAAATACGATAATTCCATTTCCAATAAGATCGGACCTGAAATTTTATGTAATTCGAACTTTTCGGAAGTTTGCTTTGGAAAACCTTTTTGAATGAAATACACAGAGACATCATTTGGACTCCAGTCCTGGGCATTCATAGGGTTCAACGATTCATCATTTGAAGTATCCAAAGCAGTTGTTGTAGTGATCATAGAAACATCGATTTGTGGATCTTGTTGTTCTTTTTCATTCAAACTGTCCAAGGCATTATTAATATCATCCATCAACAAAGTGTTTCCATCATTATTATTCTGTGAAAGACTGTCGTTACTGACAGACCTCTTGAAAGATTTAGCCCTTGTCAAAGGGTATTTTCTCTCCATTTTAATCTCTTGAGTGAACACAGCAGGATACAAACCTTCTTCAGAAGTTCTTAAATTTTTACCATAGTACCAACCGTCATTGTACTCTTCATCGTCTAGTAGCACTTGAATCTTGTCACCTGGTCTGAAATCCAGCTCGTCCTCCATACGTTTGTTGTACTCATTGATTGCAATATATATTGGTAAACTTTTTGATTTTGTAATTGAATCCGTGGATTTATGTGAAATTGATGTCATGTTTCTACTAATACTTTGAGAAGAATTAGATAGACCCGAAATCTTTCTATAACTCATCGTAACTTAAAACCAACGTTGTCTAGATGAAATCAAATCAAATAAAATACATATATAAACATACAACTACTATTAAAATATACATTTTTTTAACTCATACAAAATACATTTATATTTACTTTTATATATATTCCATCACCGTAAGAATTTGGTTGCGATGCCCATTTTCAATATTGTTTGTTATTTCTTTTTTTTTCTCTTTTGCCAGATATTTTTTCACGTTTCTTTTTTTTCTGCACGACGAGACGGGCGGGACGCCGTTTCGTGAGGCGTGATGGGGCGGGACCCGCAAAGAACGCAGTTGTGGTCACATGACCACATAATCATGTGACCATGTGACCATGTGACCATGTGTGCTTCTGAACTTGTGACCATGTGTGCTTCTGAACTGGTGAACATGTGAACTGGTGAACTTGTGATGTTCATTGACGTTCATTAACGTTCAATGATATCTTTATATAGTGTACTGCGTTAAACAATTCAATTTATGTCTATGTAGTTGTTATCACTCACATATTAAACTTTTCATTAGCTCAGTCGGTTGTTTCAAACGTATTCCTGTCCTCTACGTCCGGGTAATACTTGTTTTTGAAGTAATATCTCCGTTGGAGTTTCCGGGGTTTGGCCGACGGTTTTGTTTTCCGTTATGAGTTAATTTCTGTTCCCTTATTTAATTTCTATGAAAAATTGTAAGATGAGAGACGTATAAGTTTAACATATTTGTTAAACAATGATTAAATTAACTTATAAATATCTATAAAGTGTAGACAACAACTTAATAAACTAATAAACTAATAAACCAATACCATAACTTATAATATCATGGTTCTCAGCTCAAAGGGCAAAGAAAGAAGACCTAAATTTTTATTGAATTTTAGTATCAATGAATTAATTAATATACCACAATCTAAAGGGACTTGTTATGTTAAATGGCATTTGAAAGATGGAACAGGTGTTTCGAGTCATAGGTTTAATCCATTGGAGACATTAGAGAGTTCTTCAAATGATGATTCTTCAATTAAGGATGAGAGTCAAGGTATCTTCCATCACTATCAAAGAAGAAGACTATCAAGATTAGGTTCAATTGAAGGATCTAGTCATTTACCAAGAAATAATTCAAGCAATAGTAGTACAAATAAACCTTCACCTTTATTAATCGATACAAGGGCTTCTAATCATGATAAAGGTCAAACTTCAAAATCTTCAATCGAACAAAATAAAGTCTCTTGGTGTCATAATTTACAGTATCCAATTCAAATTAAATTACATGTCGATAAAAATAAAAATTTATCTGAGAAAAAATTGATATTAAAAGTAGTTTATGAAAATTCAGAATCAACAAATAATAATAATCTTTTAAATCAAAATTCTATCTCGACTTTAACAAAAAATAATAGTATCAATATCAAATCTTCAGAGACAAAATTAGCTTTATCGAAATTAAATTCAAACTCAAATTCAAACTCTAATTCAAGCTTACAATCTTCGAAAGAACATGATTCATCTTTATCAGAATTTTCAGTTCACCATACAAAATTATTATTGGGTACAGTAGAGATTAACGTTGCTGATTATATAAGAGAAGATGAAAAATTCATTACAAACAGATTCTTATTAAAAAATTCAAAAGTTAATTCTTTATTAAGTGTATCTGTTCAATTAAAATTAATTAGAGGTTCATATAATGAATTTAATTTACCACATATAAATTTTGGTTCTGGTCAATACCCTGATATCTTTCACACAAGTATTTCAGACATATTAGAAGACTCGACAGAAATAGGTTCTCCAACAACTTCATTATTTAGAAACAATATATTTGCTTCTTCTCAAAATTTAAATTCTTTGCAAGTTCAAAGGAGTAGATCTTCAACTTCAAGCATTGTAAGCAAGCAATTACATATGCGCTCAATGAATTCAAATGAAGATAGTATCTCAAGACTCACCATACATAGAAACTATAAATTCTCCAGTAAATTGTCAAACATCAAAAACACTAGAACCTATGATTCTAATGATTCCAATGATGAAGATCATTACTCAACTGATAAATATACTATTGTCGCACAACTATATAATAAAACTTTTAAAATACCTTGGGATTTAAGACCAAATGAATATAATGTTAATGAATGTGTTGAAGATATTATAGGAGGAGGAGATGGATGGGCCAAAAATGATGATGGTGTGAATTTCATTGATATCCAAGCTCTATATCTAACAGAAGATGAAATCAATTATTATGGTATGTCTAAACAAATGACCAATAGTTCCAATACGACATTTAATGAAAACAGTTATAAAATGGACAATGCAATAGATATGGAATATAATAACTCAAGAATCTCCAGAAAAGAATTTATGGAGAAACAAAAAGAATGGACTTCGATATCAGATAATATTTATCAAAATAATACCAGTAATAAAACTCAAACTAATTCCCAAAATGTATATGAAACTGTAAGAGATAACATTACATGGTGTATTAGACCTATTAAATAGAATTATTTATTTAGATAATATTCAAAACGAAATCAATATTGTAACTTTAACCAAAAACCCATGAAATTAAATCTTTATTGATGATACATATATATATAAATTTATATTTAAAACCATTAGAATATATTTTAAAAACTTTTAGGAACAACCTTTTTTTTAAGTATAACCAATCTCAAATCTTTACATTTAACATTGCATCTACATAGTGCACATATTCCATCAGATCGTGCAGTTTTTTTAGAATTATTAATCATTGGAAACAGACAATCGTTACAAAAGATATGACCACAGGCAGTAATAACTGCATCCGTTGGTGGTTCCATACAAATTGGACATTTATAATCACGAACTGGTTTATGTTCAGTAACTTTTGTTGCATTGCTTTTTCTTATAGCTTTCAATTCCTCACTGTCACTGTTATCAGAACTATCTTCTTCATCAGTTAAAACTATAGCCTGTTGTAATATTTCAATTTCTTCCAAATCAACAGTCTCAATTTTACGTTTCTTTGTAGCAATCTTTTCACTGTCATCATCTGAATCAAGAACTTGCATCAAATCAACTTCACTGTCAGCTTCGGGACTTTCTTGATTAATTTTTTCACTGATTACTTCAATTGAATCATCACTTAAGTTATCCTCAACAATATTATTTACACTGGTATTCATATCATCATTGACTTTATCTTCACTTGATTTATTTTCTGTTGTGATTGTAGCAATAGCTTCACTTTCACTTCCTGTCATACTTTCCTTATTTTAAAAATCTCACAGAATTAGGAATTAAGTCATTTCTATTTACTATATTATATCATTAGATATCGTTATCCTGAAATCTATCAACAATATTATATGAAAAATACAATTAAATAACCGCCACTTATATAATAATATTAAATCAAAATATATTTAATTTACGTTTATTCAATTATTAATTTTGAAATAGTTACAATCAATTTCATAAGCGCATCTTTTTTTAAAATAATTAAGATTACCATTCAAAAAAAATGATGATCTATAAGTGAAATAAGAGATTCTTACCTGTTTATGTATTTTTTCTTGATTGAAAAGTTACAAAATTCAAAATAAGATCCAATTTATTTGCATTTTACATTACGTTTTAATTCATACCCATCCAGTTAATTGTTTATTTATATGGAAAATTCTTATATCACAGGGATATTACAATCATTAACATCAACTAAAGTAAAAGAAAAATATAATGCTATTGATGAATTGACTACTCTATTGAAAGATTCTCCAAAACAGTTCCCATCAAAGTATGTTCATGGAACGACAGTGACATTATTAGAAATATTAGATTATGAAACTAGGATATACAATGATTATTTTGCGAATGGAACATCAGATTCTACTACTAATAAGAACACTATTATTGAAAACCGTCTAACTAGTATTTCATACTTAATAAGAATATTTATTGACAAGATTTCGAATAAATTTAAATCAAAAACTTTTAAATTATTAATTAATGCTATACCTGAGTTAATGTTGGAAAATAAATCTAATGAATTATTAGACATAACATCAATCGATCTTTCATATTCTCTTCTATCACTGGTTGATAGTGATATTTTTTTATTAAATTATTCAGAAGAACATTGGAATTATTTAATATCAATTATAACTAGCATTTTAATGAGTAGAATAAATAATAATGTTAATGATAGAATTATTTTTATTCTTATCCAAGTACTGTGTAATCTAATTGGATTAAACACAGTATCGATGAATCAGTTATTAAATAATAACAGTTTACAAATTATCTTTACAGTATTATTTCAATCTTACGAAAAAGAAAACCCAATTACAAAATATTTATTAAAGATTGTAATTTGCATTGTATCACATACAGAATTTACAGATCCACAATCAATTCTCCCGTTAATTCAATTAATTTGGAGATATTGTATTAGAATAGGTTTGTTTAATAATGATGAAAGTAATTTTTTACTACATTTTTTAGACATACAAATATGTGATATATTGAAATATCATTACTTATCGATGGAAATAGATCTGTTAGATGTAGTCTCAGAAAATTTTAATACACTTATTACGGAATACGCTAAATTGAGACTGGATAAATATAAAGTTATTAATAATTTAGATAATATGTTACTTTTTGGTGATTACTGTACTGATATAGGGTCGAATGATTCATGGTTTAGTTTTAATAACTTTAAACTTAATCCAGATAGTGACAACATAGCGAATTGGATAGAATTATATTCTTTAAATAACTTGTTAAGTATACATTTTAGTATCACTAATAACTCGAAATCATATGATAATATGATGTTTAAAAGAAGGAAAATTAATCAAAACTTTTTAAATTCAGAAAATTTTCAGGAATTTATACTCAATTGTTTAAATTCAGAAGATATCATATTACAATTAAAATCACTACAATTACTGACCATTTATTTAGAACAAAATATAATATCAGTCGATGATTCTAATAAACTTATTAAAGTATTGATAACAAATTTCAACAATCAAAGAGGTTTACCATGGTTGTGTTTATGTCTTATTTCCCTTCTTACTAATATAAAAAATGAAGTGAATATTACAACTTTAGATACAATTATATCATTGACAATCCCTCATCTGCTAAATAAGTCAAATTTTAAAGTTGCATGCATTTTGTTGTCGAAGTGTCTTTTATATTATGATGACCACATTGAAAATGACAAAATTAGAAATAAATTATTTGAGTTATATGATTTATCTGACATCCAAGGGCCGTATTTACCATGTAATGAAGCTTACACGTTCTGGCAGTGTCTTCAAAAATTTGGATTAGAATACCAATCCTTCAGTAAAGAGTTGACTTCGACAAAGATAATCAATTGGTTCATTTCAAAACTTAAACTTGTTAATATAAATGGGAATGGTAATGATGACATGTATTTATTCACTAGATGGTTAAATAATACTGAATTAAATACCAAGACGAATATATTACGTCATCAAGAATATTTTAAAGGCAAAACAAAAGCTTTCAAGAAAGCAAATTATTTTTGGTATTCAAATAATAAAGTAAGGTATTTTTTTTCTAATAAATCTAATGAATGCAATAAGTATAAAGATATTTATGCCAGGAACTCATATGAATTAGATACTGATGATAAAAATAAAGAGAAATTGTTTTTTGATTTAATGAATATAGTTGAACAAACTGAATCAATGACGACTAAGTTTGAATGGTTATGTGTTATTGGTAAAACCATTGAAGAATCGCAGAATGATGACATTCTCAATAATTGTAGGTCTTTTTATTTATCAAACTTTGCTGCACTTCTTAATTCAGACCTATTTATCAATGACATTGATATACCGATTATTTTACAATCTTTCACTAACTTAATTGATTTTCAACAGTCTGAAAATGTTCTCAATATTTTTCCTCTTTTAAAACTATTTTCTAAATATCTTAATAAAATTAATGAGCTAACCCAGAATGGACCATATATTAACAAGCTTTTCAGCTCTGAGCTTGTTAAAAATTTTATTGAAGATTCTAATATAATTGTTGAATTAAGATTATTTGTCAGTGTATTTTCTTTGTATTTTAAGAAAAATGTTTCCGTCTCTCAGACACAAAATAACTTTCAACTATTCTTTGATAATATTGCAACATTACAATTGGAATATATTATTCTTTTATTACCTGATATTTTTTCATTGGTAGCAAATTTTACCGACTTATCTCAACCCCAATTAAGAACTTTGTCTGATTTTATTGCTAACACGTTGCTTAGTGGTCCTTATAGTAATTCTTCATTAGGTTTAAACTTTCTGGTTAATTATTTGGATACCATCCATTATATTTGGCTTGATGGTAAAAATCAGACATTTACGGAAGATTGTAACGATATGTTTAGTTGGATTTTAGATAGATTAAATGAAAATACCTTTAGTGACATAGACACATTTATTTCGTTAATAAAACTTGTGTTAAATTTATTAGAGCATCATAATTCTTCGACAAAAGTACAGAAATATAAAAAGCAGGATCTTTTCGCAATTTTTAGCAAGTGTTCTAAGAAACTTGGACCTGTTTATATTTTAGATGTCTTACCAAATATTAAAAATTACTCCAAATCTATAAGTTTCAAAAATCAACAAATAATATTCGATGAATTGATTAAGATATTTCAGTTAAATTTAAATTATTATCAGGAACCCTGTTTATTTTATTATTTACTAACAGATTTAAGCACAGTTTCATATAATTATTTGATCAAATCTATATTTGAAATTGAGAATTTATTGATAACAGATTACAATAGTCCTCGTCAGGTAAAAAAAATTAACAAACCCATGCATTATTTGGCAATTAATAAATTAGCAAACAACTACGGCTATTCTCATAATGCTGATCTATTTAATTATTGCAAATATGATATAATTAACAATTGGATAATATCCAATGAAGTTGCTGCTGGCCTTGTTTCGAATATTTGGAATTTTTCATTATTTGGATATTCAAACAGAGACACTTTTTTAAAAAAATACTCAGTTGAAATTATTTCACTACTATTTTCAAAAAAGAAGTTAAATTTAAAATTGATGAAAGATGTTGAAAAGTTTTTGGATGTAAGCTTTCAAAAATCGATACATAAGTGGCTTCCTTATTCGTTAGTATTTGCTCATATTCCAACTGGGTCAGAAACCAATATACTTAAAATTTTAACAGAAGAGTTTGGTTCCCAAGTCAACAAAACTATTCAAACACAAATATTACAAATTATTAAATTATTCTTACAGTATTCTGAATTGGGTTCTATGGCAGAAATTGAATATTGTTTACAGGATTTTTCTAAAAATTCAGAATCCATATTAAATCTTATAAAGAATAGTAACTCATCATTCAAATTCCAGAAGACATTTAGCATTCATTTAAAATCTGCGATCACTTTCTTCAGGAAAAATAACATTGTGACGCAATTAAATACAAGTGATTTGGAGTTTCTACTATTATGGCTATTGTCAGATTTGGATTTGTCTTCAAACATCAATGATACAATCTCGATCATTCGAAGTTTAAAAATTCTAATAATACTTTGTCAAAAAATAGAATTATCAAACGAATTTATTTTAAAAATTTTTAGAAACCTTTCCCTCCAATTGGATTCCAGTTTGTTAATTATTGAAATTCTGCCTGTTTTAATATATTTAATGAAATACGGTTTATCTTTAAAATACAACATGACATTAGCAATTGTGACTCTTCTTCCTGATTTAATCTTAATTTTAACCAAGAAAACGCCAATAAACAAACTTGCTCAGGAGTCAATCTATAATCTACTGAAGTGTTCAAAGTCAGATAATATATTAATAAATAAAATTTGTATTCATCTTTCATTGAACAAGTTAGACAGTTTTTGTTTTAAAAATAATGAAGATATATTGAATTTGACACAATATGGAAATGACGGTGTTATTTTAATATCTATATTATCAAAATATATATATGGGTCATCTTTCACTATAGAAAGTGCTGAGTTTAATATAGTTAAAATACTAATTGATGCTAGAATCCCTAAGCAATATGAAACTGCAGAATTTCAATTATTATTATCTGAATTTATAAAAGCATCATTTGATATAGAAAGAAATTTAAATATTAACAATACTGAAACTGCAAAAGATAAGTTTCATTTATATTTTGAAGATTTTGGATCTCTAAATCCATTTTACTCAATTTTTGATAATTATTGTAATGCCAATGATAATAATTTATCAACAAAAAGTAGGATATTTTCTATATTAATCAAAAATTATTTAGTCAGAGAACTAATCGATAATTCTAGTAGCAGCTGGAATATACAAAAAGAATTTTACCACAACTGGGGTAATTGTTCCATAAATATAAATAAAAGTTATTTTGAATGTTTATCAATAAATTTCCGAACCTTTTATGTGCCAATGTTGTTACAGGACTTGAAATTTCTTACATTTGAGATAGAGTACGTGGAGTGGCTTCAATATTTCATTACTTTTCTTTTAGATAAAATAAAAATATTCATTCCTCATATGGAAATTATGAATTATTTCTTTAAAGAGGAACTAAATTTTTCTGAGATAGCAGTTTCCTTTTTATTCCAACTTTCCATTTATTTGAATCTTAAAGAAAACATGTCAGATATACTATATATCTTTAATTCGATATCAGATGTTTTTAAAACCCCTAGTGGCTTCAAAAAAGTTAAAGTTCTTCTTGATCTGCTATGTTTGGTTAGAACCGGTTTCCTTTTAGGAGAAACTTCGTGTTCAAATATATATAAGCAGTTAGATCTAAAGGTTTTATATGATATGGCAATAAAGTCAAATAATTTTACATTTGCTTACGTTCTTTATGAAGAATACTATTCGAACTTAGGCGAAGAATTAAACTATAAAGATCTGCGATATATATATGATTCATTTGATGATCCTGATATGTTAGCATCAATTCCAGTAGAATCATCACTAGAAGGTGTGCTAGCAAGTATGCAAACTAAAAAATTTGATTCAAATTTAAGTTTGAAAAAAATTATTTATGCAAACTCAAAGGTTGATATCGATGTTATGAATAAAAGAATTACCACAAATGAAATTTATAAAAACAGTATAAATAGTGGGTTTTATGGATTAGCATCTGTCATATCAGATGAATTAGATGATCACAACGATAACAATAATTTAGAATGGGCTCTTGATCTTGGTGTATGGGATATCCGTACTGATAAAAAGATCAAAAATATGGAAATGTCACTATATGATACTTTAATGAATATAAATTTAAATAAAAGAGATTCTCATATAATATCTTTAGATAAATCAATTTTGACAGTAATGAGCTCTAAAAATGATTTTTCATCATTATTTGAGTGGATGGATACCATACAAGAATTAAAACTATGGAAGAATATTTTAGAAGATGTAAATTCACCTTCATCTAAAATTTCATATGCAATATTTGAAAAACTTAAAACTACTAATAATCTAAGGTTAAAATATTTAGATTTTAGAAAGTATAAAGTTAATCAAATTAGTCGCTATCATCTTATTGAATCATTGTCATTTGGTAAAACATCAAATTCGTGTGATAATGATGAAATTTCAAAATTAAATAAAACATTATCATCTGTTATTGTTTTGACTGATTTGATTTTTGGTTCAATTAAAAGAAATGCTAAACAAGAAGCAATAAAAGTGGCTTTTATGTTGGAAAATAAAATTAAAAGTATGGATGACAGGTTAACATCAGTTTCCAATTTTTCAAAATATTCAATTGCAAATGCGATTTGGTCACTTGATGAGACCAACATCCCAATTAAAACTTTGCAAAATTTATTATTACAAGATGATGTTGATTATGTGGAACAATACTTTGATGAATACAAAGAATTATATTGTATTCATAAAGAACAAATAAAAGCCACGGTAGTTAAATGGTCTTCTGAATCAAGGTATGAAAGACCAGATGTTATATATGATAATTATGTTAAAGATATTAATATTACTGTTACAGATACAGATATAAAATCAGAAATATTTTATATATTAGGTGAATTTTTTTATAAACAAGTTCAAGAGTTCAACAATAAATCTGAATACGATATACTGTTAAAAAAGCATTCGATCAGTTCAACAGAGCTAAAAACATTGCAATCTTTACACACTGATGAGACCTTGAGTGAAAGAGAGAGAAAAAATGCTAAAAGACATTATAATAGAGTTAATTTACAATATAAAAGAGAAGATAACGAATTATCTGAAATGACAAAAAGAAATGAAAAATTTAGATTGAGAGCATTATCTTATTATCTAAACGTATTGCATTACAGTAACAAATATGATTATGATGTTGTTGATAAATTTTGTAGTATGTGGTTTCAATATGATAGTGATATAAAGTTAAACTTATACTTACAAAAGGAGATTCTTCATATACCAAGTAATAAATTTTTACCTTGGATTAATCAATTAGCTTCAAAATTATCCACAGATGATTCTGAATTCCAAAAGACATTAAATTTGGTATTATTTAGAGTTCTATATAATCTTCCGTATGAATCATTATACTCGATAATGAGTATTTTAATGTACCAATCGCAATCAGATATGAAGAATAAAACTATCAAATCAAAAGTCCTCGCAGTTTGCGATATTTTGAGAGTGCTCGAAGCATATAATGGTGGAACTTATAATAAATCGTATATTATCCCTATCCGTGATTTTTGTGAGAACTCGATATTACTTGCTACAATGAAACTTAACAAAACAGTAAAAAAAATTGATCTGAATAATATTAACATTGGTAAATATTGGATAAATACGTTACCTAAACAAAACTTACCTTTGGCGACCGTCAGAAACTCTTCCATACATAATTATGATGCTAAAACCCCACTTCCGTATATTGTTTCAGTTAAGCATTCTGTAGAAATTTCATCTACTGGTATTTCTTTACCAAAAATTTTAACACTCACTCTTTCTGATGGCTCTGTTCATAAAGTACTATTGAAAGGCAGTAACGACGATTTGAAGCAGGATGCAATTATGGAACAAATTTTTAAACAAGTGAATACAATTATTGAAAACGATTTAAATTTAAGGAATAAAGAACTGGGAATAAGAACATATAAAGTTTTACCACTTGGACCTAGCGCAGGTATAATCGAATTTGTTTCTAATTCAGTATCACTTCATGGCATATTGGTGAACCTTCACAAGGATGACGATGTAACTTTTGATAAAGCAAGAAGAATGATGAAAGCTGTCCAAAACAAAACAAAAAGCGAAAAATTAGAAGTTTATTTATCACTTACAGATTCGATTAAACCTCAAATGAGAAATTTCTTCTTTAAGAACTTCACCAATCCTAAAGATTGGCTGAATGCTAAAATAAGATATACAAAAGGAACGGCAGTTAATTCTATAATTGGTTATGTGTTGGGTCTTGGTGATCGTCATTTAAATAATATTTTAATTGACAAATTTTCTGGAGAACCTATTCATATCGATTTGGGTATTGCATTTGATCAAGGAAGGCTGTTACCTGTCCCTGAATTAGTTCCGTTTAGACTTACAAGAGATATTATTGATGGTTTTGGTGTAACTGGTGTCGATGGTATTTTTAGAGAAAATTGCGAGCGTGTTTATGAAATATTAAGAAACGATAATAAAAAGGTAATGCATGTTCTAAATATTTTGAAGTGGGATCCTCTTTATTCATGGGTGATGTCACCAGTAAATAAAAATAAACACCTGATTGATGAAGAATCTCAATTAAGAGAAGCAGTGGCATTTAAATCAAATTTATTCACTTCTGATCATTCGAGCAATAATAACGAATCTTATAGAGCATTACAAGGTGTTGAGACAAAATTAATTGGTGGCAACCTGAGTGTTCAATCTACTATTCAGGAAATCATCAGAGAAGCTACAGATCCTAATAATTTATCAGATATATATATGGGATGGTCGCCATTTTATTAGTGTTTTAAATTGCAATTGTAAGTATCTCTATATAAATCTATATAGTTAAGTAACTTCCACTGAAAGAAAAAAAAAATATTAAATGCATTTACGATATATTTATAAAAAATTCAAATTTGGTTAAAATTTAATTTTTTGATGGCTTAGCCGTAATGAATATAAAATCAATAGGTATATACAACATTTTGTATAGAAACGGTTAAAAGTTATTATTAGACTTATAACGATTATTAATCTTCGAGTAATTCAACATAATTACTTGGAATTATACCAACTTGACCATTTTCTCTTTTAGATTTCCACCATCTACCCTCTATATCACTGACTTTCAAAATTTCACCTTGTTCAAACGATATTTCGTAACCATCGGCATCATCAGCTTTATATGAATATAAAGCCTTTGCTGTGTATGGGAATGATTCTTCACCTAAATCACTGTATAAATCTAAAGTATCACCCATTGTAGTCTCTGTATTACCGTAAGAACCATCTGTGATATAAGTATCTACATTATCGTGACGATCATTATTCTCTAAATCATTGAATGTTTCAGCATGTTGTTCATAAGATTCATTTACTGGGTCATCATTATAAGGTTTGACATTTGAATCGAAATCATGAGTTGTACTCTCTAGACCAGTTAATTCATGAGAAGGCATATATTGATTCATTTTATCAGAGTATCCAATATTTATTCCACCATTTAAATTACCATAAGGATCATTTGAACTTCTTCTATTGATATTCGGTACAGTACGACGGCGTATGGATCTAATCAAAGCTAATTCATAAGCTGAAGGTCTAATACCATGCAAAGAGAAAGAATCGATCCATCTATTAGTTGGAGAAGCATTGTCACTTCCAAAATAAAAGACCCAAATTAAGTTAACAATAGATAATAAGATCACACCTGCAGATGCAGCAGCTTTTCTTGGACCTGAACCATATACTAAATTTGTAGCACTATTTGTATTATATATGAATGAAACTGCACATGCAGCAGTTAAAAAATTTTTATAATATCCTACGATATCGTAACAATATATTACGAATATTATAGAATTCATTAATATTTGATAAGCTATCCCCCACCAAGTAAATCTTGGAAATGATTCACTATCATCAGCAGCGGATGCTATAGAACCAGCTATTGTAATCACCCAGGCAATGGTAGCAATGGAAACAGATGAAATGGCAAATGGATCACCAAAAAAATTACTTAAACTAAATTTAAGTCTTATATAATTCTGCCTTCTACGAGCCTTGGCATTCGATATATTAGGAATATTCATATCAGTATATTAGTTTATCAGTGTCTTTAATTTTTTATGTCTTACTTATAGCGTATCTATCTGAATAAGTTGAACTAGATTCAATACTCAGCAAAGCGTATTACAGACGAAACTTAAATTTGGGTAATGTATGTATTCTCACAAATTCTTTTAAAATATTATATTGTGGGTGAAATAATTGTAAACAACTTGATTATAATAAAACTTCTGTTTAAATAAATCATCTTTGAAACATTTCAAATTTGATTCAATGAAACTTTTCGATTTTCCAATGGGCAAATTGACGCGTCGCTATCAAAATACTGTTTGGCATCATGTTTCATAACATTCTTCGATATTGTTTTATAACATTCTTTATTTAAAACGTTTTAAAAATTTTGGATACAATAACCAAATTAAAAACCTCTGAATCTAGACTCAATTAAGTGTCTTGAGCTAATGGACACTCTGGTGAATAAACGTATAACATTTATATATTGAATATCACTCATAGAATTATGTAAATTATGTAATCTGTATTTGCTCATTCAAACTTTACCTTTCGTTTGATTTTAATGAGATGCCCCTAAAAATAATGCTGCAAACAAAGATGTTATCATCACAAAGAATCCCCAACAGAATAGTGCAACAGCAGAATATTTCAGCACTTTAGTAGAGAATGGAATAGATTCTGGTGTACTGTATTCCGATCCAATTAATGTGTAACCAAAAAAACCAGGTAATATGAATGCAATTGATGTGGACCCGGTTGAACCAACAATAGCAAGGATCTTTGCTAGTGATTTCACAGAAATGGCTAATAAAAACGAACAAAAAAGAACACCAATGGTAATTATATTGAACATCTTAGGTTCTAACGTTACTGGTTGAAATGCTTTTTGTTGTTCCGGAAATTCTTCTTCAATAGCTTCATCCACAGGTTGTTCAAAATCAATTGTAAGTTCAGGTTGTGGAGTCACTTCATTGTTTATTAACCCAGATGATTCCCTGGTTTCTTGTACTTGTTCCTTCTCTTGTCCTATGATCTTGCAATAATGTAAAATATGGTTGATAGAAGCTCTAGCTGGATGACATTGTAATGGGAAGGCCAAAGTGACTAAAAACACAATTGCAACTCTTCCAACTGTTGTCGTCGCTGACTTCGAATATAATGTAATAATATTTCCTGTAATGGCATCACCGAATGTTAAATAACCAGCACCACCAATTATAATATATAGTACACATGCTAATGACATTGCGAATATACATATATATCTCAATTTACTAAATTGTAAATCTTTTTGTTCATTAATTACAGAGAACATATTATGATGGCATGTATAAGCAAAAACAAAAATTGGTAATGTAGTTAAAGGATTGCCTTCGTTTTTTGGGAAACCCCATGAAATTGGACCTTTAATTTCTTTAATATCATCACTTTGTGCAAAGAAATGGAATAACACTAAGAAACATAAATAAACAACTGCAGAGATTGCAACCATTGATGCATATCTTAATGATTTTAAATTCTTTAGGAAGCATAATGGTGTAACAATGAATAACATCACGAGGGTGATACTAAAATTTCTATTCAATAAAAATGAATTATCAGTTACAGTTGCTAGAATTTGTGGTAATACATCTCCCACAACAATCATATAAGATACACCTACACCAAAACACTTTACGGCAATTGCTATATCGAACACTACACTTAAATTTGGATTAGTCACTTGAGTCAATGCAAAAAAAGAAGCATTTCTTTCGGGCACATATTTAGCAACAGCTGATTGCAATAATAAACCTACCATTGCACAAAGTCCACAGAATATTATCATGAATAAGCCTGGGAATACACCAAATGGTTTGAATGCATATGGCATTGCTAAAATACCTGCCCCGCATGCAGTATGTAATAATGTCAAACTGCCAGATCTTACGGAAGATGACATGATGTATAACTCCAGTGAAAAAAATTATTTGATTGTAATGAAATAACTCTGTATTATTTCTTTTCTATAAAATTCTGTTTGTTTCAATATGATGAGCTCCTTAAATAAGTTACTCAAAATAAGAATTTGTTGTCAAAATTTCGTTGCAACCCAAAACTTCAAAAATAATAGTTCTTTCTCTTGGTAACAAAGGCAATCACAAAATACAATCAAATTAAATAAAATTGGCTTGCTTTCATGTAATTATACATCAATACAAACCAATTTAAACAGCTATCCTTTTAAAAGAAGTAAATTAATTAATAAACGTATCTTTCCCAAACGATCCGATTTTGGATTTGGGCTTTTAAAAGTTTCATTATTATAAATGAATTTGTTAAAAAATGAATTAAATATTGGTTTAAGTTTATTATAAATATATGAGATATTTATAAACTATTATTAGTTGTATGTACATGTATCTAATTGTATATATATATATGATTGTTTTCTTATGAATGATATCAATAACCTTTTCTCTTTGCGTCCTTCACTACATCGATCAATCTTTGGAAACTCTTCTTAAATTCTTTTCTATGTCTTAAGGATTTCTTTCTTTCTGCAACTTTACCAGGTTTCATATAAAACCTCTGATCTCTTCTGTCTTGTGCAATATTATTTGTAAACATTAACGAACCTAATGATTTCATAGCATTTTGCGTGTTACCATTGTATACATCAACAGTTCTACCAGCTTGAATACCAACCATTCTAGCTGAAAATGCATCGTTCTTTGGCTGTAATTGAAAAATATTCTTTAATACTTCTTGTTTCCTCTTACGATTATTATCTGTTAGATTCTTTAAATTGGAACTTATACTTGAAGTACCAGGACGTAATGGGTTTAATTGTAATGGGTCAACGATAGTTTGAGAATCGCAGATTCTCAAACTATTAGAAAACGCTCTCTTGGAGACAATAGACCTAGATAAAAACATTCCAAACCAATGTGTGGCAGTTCTATTGGCATTCACAATGGTTATAATTCAGATCCAAAACATAAAATATCAAATTATAGACAATTAAAATTCAATCGTTTTATGCTTCTTATCAATCATTCATTCTCACTTTTTTCAAAATTAGGAAAGTTCGCACTTCGCAACTTAAGTTTTTGGAAATTTTTGAAAAATCCTGAAAGAATCGATGAGTTTTGATGTCAATTGTTTGTTATAAAAAGAGTATGCTAGTGAGATGAAGTGTCTCACAGTTGTTGATTCATTTAATGTGTTGCATTGTCATTACGGGATTTAATTGAAATTGTACTATTTGAATGAATGGTGGTGAAATAATTTTGTGTTGAAAATTAGGGACAAAATGAGTGATTTAGAGAATAAAGAAACTGTAACCGTTAATGAGTCAATTTTCAGTGATTCTAATGTTGAAAAGCCAAATTCTACTATTGAAGATTTGGTCATAACTGAAGACTCTGAAAAGAGTAAGAAGAAGAATAAGAAGAAAAAGAAGAAGACTAATAATATTAAGAACATTGAACTGTTTTATCCTGATAAAATTTATCCACAAGGTGAATGGATGGACTATGAACAGGATTTCAACTTGAAGAGAAAGACTGATGAAGAGAAAAGATATGAAATTAGAGATAAAGAAAACGAGACTCGTTGGAATGATATGAGAAAAGGTTCTGAAATTCATAGAAGAGTAAGAAAAAATTTACAAAATAAAATTAAACCTGGTATGACATTAACTGAAATTGCTGATATTATTGAAAATGCAACAAGAAAATTCACAGGTGCAGAAGCTGATTTGACTAAGATGGAAAATCCTTTAGCTGCGGGTATCGGTTTTCCAACTGGTTTATCATTAAATTCCATTGCGGCACATTTCACTCCAAATAAAGGTGATAAGACTGTATTGAAATATGAAGATGTCATGAAAGTTGATATCGGTGTCCAGATCAATGGTAATATTGTTGATTCTGCTTGGACTGTTGCATTTGATCCACAATATGATAATTTATTAACTGCTGTCCGTGAAGCAACTTATACCGGTATAAATGAATCTGGTATCGATGTTAGATTAACAGATGTTGGTGAAGCTATTCAAGAGGTTATGGAATCGTACGAAGTTGAGATTAATAATGAAACTTTCCAAGTGAAACCATGCAGAAACTTATGTGGTCATACAATTGGTCCATACAAGATCCATGATGGTAAATCTGTTCCAATTGTAAAGAACGGTGATGAAACCAAAATGGAAGAAGGTGAACATTTCGCTATTGAAACTTTTGGTTCCACCGGTAGAGGTTACGTATTTTCAGGTGGTGAAGTTTCACATTATGCATTGAATCAAGGCACCTTACCAAATTCATCATCACCAAGTGCTAAGAAGTTATTGAAAGTGATTGAAAGAAATTTTGGTACATTACCATGGTGTCGTCGTTATTTAGACAAACTTGGTGAAGAAAATTATTTATATTCATTGAATAATTTAGTTAGAAATGGTATAGTACAAGATTATCCACCATTAAATGATATTCCAGGATCATACACTGCTCAATATGAGCATACAATTTTGTTACATCCACACAAGAAAGAAGTTGTCTCTAAAGGTGATGACTATTAATTTAATAAACTGATATATATACTGTAATTAGAACTAACTTTAATTGAATGATTTTTAATTTCGAGTTAAATATATTTCATATTCTATACAATTATAAATGGTTTGGTATTACACTCTATACAGCCTCAATTGAGTCTCGAGGAAACCTCAAAAAGTGCATTTTAGAATAATGTTATTAGTATAAAAACCATTATATAGATATTAAGTAAAATATATAATTTTGTTAATATTCTGTTGTATAGCTTAAACCAATAACAGAATATAATTTGATAATATAATCAATATGTTAGATGTGAGTATTGAACCAGGCCACCTTACCTTCCAAACACCGCTAAAGAAAGATCAATTGGGATATATTGATATCAAGAATTTTTCGAAAGAGCAAGATGTGGTATTCAAAGTGATGACGACAGCACCAGATTATTACTTTGTAACACCAAGTGTAGGTATGATATACAAACAAAAAAGTGCCCAATTACGAGTCCGTATGATTGGGCTTGCTAGCGAACCAGAAAAGAACTTCCATTGTCATGATCAATTGTTAATTGTAGTCTTACCACTTCCTAACGATTACGTTATTGTTGATCCAGAGAGGGATATTCATAAGTTGTGGGATATTCTGGAAACAGAGACCAAACATGAAGGTATCACAAGAAAAGTTCACATCATTTGTGAAGTGAAAGAATGGAGAACCACATGGGACGACACTGACGACGATTTTGTAGTTGTTCCTAACACTAAGGCAAACTCAAAGGATACCAATTTTGTATTTGACAAGAAACTGATCGTCTTTATTGTAGTGTTTGCCTTATTGAGTCTATTGACAGACTGAATCGAAGTGTGCTGATGCAAAACTTTTGCAGTTGCGGTGACGACCTGGAATTTCAATCGGCACACTTGAAAATAATTTTAATTGATACCTCCTATGATGTATAATTCATTTTACGGTATCTGGTAGATACATGGTGTCCCCTTTATAGGATTATATTAACAGATATTGTGACGTTTCATGCTGTGCCATCGTATCGGTGTCACTCCACACGAAACACTTGCTCGGTCGTTTACCGTTTGGAAAATTCACCCAGTAACGGATAAGTTAAGATAAGAATCAAGTATATATTAAAATTGTTTTATAAATATAAATAGTTGAATGTATAAATGTGATGCTGGATATCTAATCATTGAGATAACGTGTATCGACTGTATTCATTGTTATTAGCTAATTTAAATTTAAAAACAATCAGTTGATTTAGGTTGAGAATTGAGAATATTGAAAATTGCAAGTCCGATTTAAGATTATTTAAAAAGATGTCATTTGACGATACTGTTCCTGCTTATTATTATTATATTGATCCAGAGAGTTATTATCAACCTCAGGTACCCAACCCACTTAATGATTTGATTACTCATTACAATTTAGATGATATTTCACAACAAGTTGCAAGATCCAATGCTGATGGGTCAAAAGCTGTTAAACTGAGGAAATCTTATAAGAATCAAATATCAGAGTTATCTGGTAAATTTAGTAATATACCAACTAGAGAAAATGGTAAAGGTGGGGAAATTGCACATGTTTTGTTTCAAAATAATCAAGATATGATGGCCCAAGTTCATAGAACACCAGGTATGACCGATGAAGATTATAGACAAGCAATGGCAAATAGAGATATGGGATTATTTGGTAAAAATAATATGGATTGGGATATGGCTTCAAATGTTTTATCTAAATTCGATAGATCTTATCCTTCAGAATTTCAAAATGTACAAGGTTTTAATATTGATGATCTAGCGTTCGATCTTGACGGTACTGGTAGATCAAACTCAAAGAAAAGAAAGGTTAATAAGTCTTCTGGTAGTTCTATGACTACACCAAATGGTAATGATTTAGAAGATATCAAGAGAAGAAGATTGGATTAATTCGATAATCTTCTGTTCCCTTTTGTTTATCTCATTTTTACTAATAACAAATTTTGCATTTTTTAAAAGAATCTCTAAGGTCTATATACTTCCTCTGTAGAACATATAAATATATAAATAAACAACACATAGATGATTGTTCAAAAGTTTTATTAATCATATTACAATCCTAAGGAGCATTTTTTAAACCTATAATGGTTTCATTACTCCTTTAAGTTTAATGCTACATTGAAATTAATTAAATCTATAACTTTATTTAAATCAATAAACAGGGTTACATATAACAGTCAAATCTTCAAAGAATTCAGTGTTTCTTAATGTTAGGCCATTGTCATTACAAAGATGAAGTAAACAAATAAAACAAAAACTGGTAGATATTTCCTTAATATGATCTTTATTATACATTGGAACTATACCTTGTACAATATCAATAAATTTTAATTCAATTTTTTCATCAGAATCAACTGCAGGATTGCCCTCTTTAAAGGTATCAAGAAGATTACCAATAGATTTCCATATATTTGTCTTCAATCTTTTAACATCAACCTTTTTAGTGACCCTAGAATAATTAACTTTGTTTGTTTGAAAATTAGAAAATGCGTTACTATTTAACAATGCATCAGTGTTCTTGCTATCAACAGTTTGTTCATTCAAATCATCACCCATTAAATTTTCATCATCTCCATCGAAGGCTTGATTGAAATCAATGCCATTGTCATCGTCAAATGGATTGTTCAATTCAACTTCTCTGATCTCATTATCATTATTAGAATCCTCTAAGTTCTCTTTTTCTTGTTCCTCATAATTAGCAGCCCAAAACTGTTCATCTGCAAGGGCTGGTGCACCTTCTTCAGATTTTAATTGACTATCGTTTCCAACATTAATATCATATTGTTTTGAGTGATGTTTTCTGCTTTTACTTCTAAATATGCTCATTTTTTGTTTTGGCTTAATAAATAGAGATGTCAATGTATCAGTTGAAAAATGGTAGTCATCTGGTAGTAGAAAATGAGATTCATTAATTCTATATTTAATTGGGATTTCCATTAATTTTCTTTGTTTTGTAGAAAATATTTCATCTTCTTTAGAATCATCAATTTCGTAAAAATTAATTTCACTAGATTGTTTTTTATTTTTCTTAGAATCACTTGAATCTTTTTCAGTTTCATCATTATTTTCTTCTTCGTTGGTAGAGCTGTTTTTATTATTCATAATTGATTTATCCTTTTCAAATATAGCATTCTTCTTGAATGTTCTAATTTTCCAATGATCTCTACCTCTCCATGTTTGTTTTAAAGTAGCATCAAAATAATTCATCAAATCCTTTTCAAAAATACCATTCATAATAGTACTGTTATTTTCTATATCATCTAGTGTATCTTGATGCAGTATACTAGCACCATCATCATGTATGGTGTTATTTCCATCATCTATGTTCATGTCCATGTCCATATCCATATTACCTATATCATTAAAATCATCATTCTGGGCATCAAAATTATCTTCTTCCACTATACTACCTTCATCTATTAATGCTTCATTCAATTCCTGTTCGTTCAAAAAACCTTCTGTTTTACTATTAACACCTTCAATAAAATCTTTAGCTTTACTAATATCTTCCACAACAGTTCTTAATTGTTGAATAGCAGGAGAAATTTCTGCTTTGATTATATTGTCAAAATTGATGAAATCCATACCTAATTCTAGGATATCGTCATCAACCGTTATGCTTGTATCAAAGGGTTGATTTATAGTTAAAACATGATTAGTATCGTTATTTTCAGTTATACTCTTATCTATATCATCATCTTTATTTTTATCTCCGTCTGCGTTATCTGTATTATCTTCGGGTTCTTCTGTTCTATCTCTTATTTGTTCAACAAATTTATTAACTTCAGTATCTATTTCTTCATCTTCTTGATCAATATCAAATTGTTTTTCTGAAGTAAAATTATTATCCTTAATTGCAGCATCAAATACAATTCTGCAACTACTGTTTGTATGTAAAGAGTTCAATAATAAACTCTTAGCACCACCTTCATCAAAATCAACCAAGGCTTTCTTAAACAAAGGATCGATATTTAATTCTTTATCCAATGCTTTTAATCTAATTGTATCGAAATCTACCAGAGTAGTCTCTAACATTCTATTGTAAACCCTTCTTCTCGTGTGAGATTCGTCATCATCCCTGCCAATGGGCAGCCCAGTCAATGGATCAATTTCAATATCATCGTTATCTTTATTTCCATTTGAATTTTCTCCATCTTCATCATCTTCTTCACCATTGTCATCTTGTTTGCTTTTCCTCTTTTGAGCTAACCCACTAAGCAGTTTACTAGTTTCTGTAGAAACTGAATCAACTCTTGAGGAATAAATTTTAATACACCCATCTAAGGTGGCAGAAGCTTTTTGGAAATTAATATTATCTTCTGAATCTTTCAGCACATTTAAATCATGGAAATAATCAATCAATGCAAAATTCCAACTGTTTCTTGAATTAATTTTGTTGTCAGTAGCCAATTTGATCCATTTCTCAAAATTGGCCATCATGGTGCTCTTATTAGTAAACAGGTCACCATCATCATTCTCGTACCGTAGTTGTGTAGTCATTGTATTTATAATATCTCTATTTCTAGATCCTTAATATCTTATTCAGCGGTATCGAAAACTGTACTCCCTAAAACCAATAAAAAATATTTACACCTTAGCAACACAGAATCCCAACTAGATAATCTAATCCCTTGGTCAATTTATGAACACTTTCTTGATCCTCCAAGATAATACATTCTTTCATGACTTATATATCTTCATATACTTGGGCGGTTTCTCAAATCTATTTTGATTTGTTTACATTTCGATCAAATACGGACGATAAATGTCGTGCGCAGTGACAAAAAGGATTTCAGCACAAGCCAAACTGAACGTCAGCGACAGTAAATACAAACAACTTTCTTATGCAATTTATCTGATTTAGAGAAGTTTATAACAACACATATTAGGTGTGGAGTGAATTATAGTGTCTATTGGTTACGACTTGTTTAATTTCAAATGAAACATTGGCATAAAAATTCATGATATTAATAATTTATTTACTTTATAGAAAATATATAATTTTGATATATTGAGGAACCAAGATACACCACATTTTGTGAATGATAGTTTCATTTTCTTAATGTGATATTGATCTCTTAATGTATTTTAATGCTGTAATTGTAGCAGCTGACCCGATTGAAACAAGAGCTATGTTAACCAATGCGTTATGGATATTAGCAAGTTTTTGCACTTTTGCATATGGAATTGATGGACGAAATGTAACCATTGCATACTGTGGTATCCAATATTCTTTCAACATATTGTGTAAAAAGTTGTCGATACGTTTCTTGAAGACAAATAATTTAGACTTGACATCATGAGACATTTCATAATAATTTCTCTTTGACATTTCTATAATGGCAATATGATCATTAGCTCGCTCATCAGAGAAAGTTTGAAAACTTTCTCCAACATCGCCATTATATTTCAATAGGTATTGTTTGAAATATTTGACATCTTCTAAACCACAGTTTAAACCTTGTCCATAAAATGGTACCATACTATGAGCAGCATCCCCAAGTAAAAGTAATTTATCATTGTAATTGTATGGATTACAAGTGAAACAGTTCAGTTTATTACCTTCAGTTTTGGATAAAATATTTACAATATCTTGGATATCCATTACATTCATTGCATCTTCAAAATTGTCAATTAGAAATTCTTTTATCTTTGGCTCATCTGAGTGGTTTAATTTCTTAAAAACTTCACTGGAGCCAAAGAAAGTAGCCGTGAAAGATTTATCTGCGTTTGGTAAAGCAATTAACATAAAATGATCTCTAGGCCAAATATGTAGGTGTTCATTGGAAAATGCAAAAGAGTCTTCCAAAGTTTTTGGAATATATAATTCAACGTAACTTCTATCAATTGAATGTCTTTTAATGTTTAAGTCCACAAATTTAAGTAGTTGATTTCTTACTTGAGAATAAGTTCCATCACAACCAACAACAGATTTACAAGTAAAATTTGTTTGATTTTTACTAATATTTTTTGATTCTTGCGAACTTGTTTTCTTAAATACACAAGTAAGGTTTGTTGATTTTTCTGGGATATATTTTATTGATTCTAATTTGTGATTAAAATGAATTCCACCAGGATTTTCTTTCAATAACCCATCCAATAAAAGATTATTTAATACGTCTCTTCTTATTGAATTAATAGCCTCACCATTAGTACCATACAATTGTGAAGATTGAACCCCATTTTTATCATGAATCATCCTCCCTTTCATAGGTATCGAGTGGGACAAGATTTTTGCATACAATTCAAAATCCACATCTTTAATAGCATTTAACCCTCTGTCAGATAACGCTAAATTAATTGATCTTGAATATTCATTTTTCTCATTATTGAAATCTGATTGGTCTCTATATTCAAACACAGACACCGTTTTATTTAATTTCTTCAACATCAAAGAAGTCAATAATCCAACAGGACCAGCACCTATAACACCAAAATCAGAAACATGTTCAACATTTTTCGAATGATGTTTAGTCATATTGTAATAATTGTTGTTTTATTAAACGACACTGATTTTAATTTCTTAACAAGAGTTTAGATTATAGGTCTTATTAATACGTACAACGTAAGAAAAAAACTCCAAAAGAAACATGAAGCTCACTATTTATATAACCATTAATTATTTAAAAATATGTATCATATTTGTTGTAACTATTAATTAAACACCCTTTGTTTAACAATGGTAAACCTCAAATATGACTCTTGATCTGGCTGTCAAAATCGAAAGACATTTCCATTCGTGACTGGTGATTGGACGTCAAAATTGGCAACTAATGGTCGATATTTTATGAAGTTACATGTCATTATTGTATACTCAAATAAATAAACTATATAATTATTATAAGATACAAATGAAGTTATTATTAAATGCATTATTTTAAATTATATGAATATCGTTTATATACAATAATTTACTTTGAGAAAAAAACAACTATTCGAATTTCTTTTGAGTCTATATGATTTTAATATTTCTGTTGATACATTATACTTTTTGTCTTTTAACTGGTGATTGATCATCTTCATTTGTTTCAGATTGTTTCTTCTTGTTTCTTTGAATGATATTCATTGGATGGTTGCAGAAATAAACTTTTGCTGCACTGGACTTTGCATCTTCCATCGATACTTGCGGAATCTTTAACATATCTTCTTTACATTGATCAATTAATGAAAGTAACAGTATGTAATTTATCTTTGATTTATCTTCTGTGTCATTTGATTGTGCTTCATCTTTTTTAGATTCTTGTTCATCTTCAACTTTGACTGTGTTTGTATTAGCAAATTTCAATTCCAGATATTTTGATGTTAATTGTTCGTCTTCAATAGATAGAGCTGCTAATGTGATTTGTGGTGGAGTATATAAAAATGATACATCCGACAGTAGTACATCTGAGATTTTCTTCTTCGTTTTTGTGTATATTTCGCCCATGTATTTAAGATCAACTTTACCATGTAAAACATTTTGTATATCTAAAAAGAAACCATGAAGTGGTTTGAATGGATGATGACATAATAATGAAAACTTTAAGCTTTCTACCAATTTGAATTCGTATTTCAATATAGCTTCTTTGCTGGCTTTAGTCTTTTTAGAAAATGAATCAACACTAATAAAATAATTTTCTGATTTACAAGCTAAAAAAATTGTAGTGTGTACTATTGCCTTTGGGTCAATATCCATAACAGAATTCTCTAAATAAAATCTTTTAAAGAAAATTAAAGCTGTTGAGACAACTTCACTTGGTAAATTTAAATGTTGAGCAATACCTTGTACTTTTTTAGCATAAAAATTCACTAAATTCAATTCTTCATCGACTGTTAAAGGAATGGCCTTTTCATCGACTAATTTAACATCTTCCTCAGTTAAATCATTTGCATGCTCCTTATTAAATAATGCTAGTTTTTCTTCAACAGCTGCAACAGAATGTGAATTCACATCAATACGTTTTGTCTCTAATTGTTCTTTTGTAAAAGACCACATTCTGTATTGAGATGAAGCTCTAAATAAATCATCATCCGATACTACTTTGTAGCCTTCTGGTTTCTCATCGACTTTCTTCTTATTATCTGATTGCATTCTATATCTAATACCAATGTTTATTGTTCTTAATTTTCAATTTACAAATTATTGATATTTCTGGAATCAAAATCTTCTATTTAGTAGTTTATTTTATTGGAATAATTTAAAGCTAAAAAATATTAATCAAATATATCAATCAGCGATACACTTACTTAACTTGTATATCTTTAAATTCAATCAATTAGCAATTCATCAAAACATTTCATCTTAATCATTTTAAATCTTTAATATTTAATATTTTACACTTTTTGATTTTTCAAAAAACTATGCGTTAAGAGACTTCATCGACCTTTAATCACATACAAAATAAAGAAATGTACAAGATCAAAATGATATAATTTATGTTTAATTTATTTACAAATGGTTCAACTATTTATTGAAAATTTGAAGTAAATTGTTTTAAAAGAATATATATATTAACATATCTAAAATAGTTAAATAAATTTTGCTATTAGTTGTATGTACATATTACAAAATAAGTGAATATAAAAAAATTATGGGATCCTCAATTAGACTTCAGAATATATTATTTGTATTTTTTATTTTTGCTTTAGAAATTGGACTTGCTCATTTTTTCTTTCATGAATTAAATTTTATGTTATTGTGCTTGTTCCTTTTTCCTATATCTCAATGGGATATTTAGAAAGTAGCAACGAAAGATTCAGTGGCAGATTTCAAAGAGGCTAATAATTCTTTAGTTAATTCACCCTTATCTCTGATTGTTGCTAAAATTTCACCATGACTAGCCTTTAAGTAAGCTAAGAAGGAAGCTTCGAATTCAGCGACTCTTGATAGAGCAATGTTATCTAAATAACCGTTAACACCAGCATAAATTAATGGAACTTGTTCTTCAGCAGAAAGTGGGGCATATTGACTTTGTTTTAATAATTGGGTTAATCTTTCACCCCTAACTAAAGTCTGTTTAGTAGATGCATCTAAATCTGAACCGAATTGAGCGAAAGCAGCGACTTCTCTGTATTGAGCCAAGAATAATTTTAATGAACCGGCAACTTGTTTCAAAGCTTTAACTTGAGCAGCAGAACCAACACGAGAAACAGATAAACCGACATTAATGGCTGGTCTGATACCCTTGTAGAACAATTCAGCTTCCAAGAAAATTTGACCATCAGTAATGGAAATAACATTGGTTGGAATATAAGCAGAAACATCACCACCTTGGGTTTCAATAACTGGTAAAGCAGTTAAAGAACCACCACCTTCTTTGTCAGACATCTTGGCAGCTCTTTCTAATAATCTGGAATGTAAGTAGAAAACATCACCTGGGTAAGCTTCTCTACCTGGTGGACGTCTTAATAATAATGATAATTGACGGTAAGCAACAGCTTGTTTAGATAAATCATCATAGACAATCAAAGCATGTTTACCGTTGTCTCTGAACCATTCACCAATGGAAGCAGCAGTGAAAGGAGCTAAATATTGTAATGGAGCAGCTTCTGAAGCAGTAGCAGCGACAATAATTGAATATTTCAAAGCATCGTGTTGTTCTAAAGTTTGCACTAATTGAGCAACTGTCGATCTCTTTTGACCAACGGCGACGTAAACACAATACAACTTCTTCTTTTCGTCTTGACCATCATTCCATCTCTTTTGATTTAGGATAGTATCTAAAGCGACAGCGGTCTTACCAGTTTGTCTGTCACCAATAATCAATTCTCTTTGTCCTCTACCGATTGGTACTAAAGCATCAACAGCCTTTAAACCAGTTTGAACAGGTTCGTGAACGGATCTTCTTGGTAAAATACCAGGGGCTTTAACTTGAGCTCTTGAATAACCGGCAGCTTCAATTGGACCTTTACCATCGATTGGGTTACCTAACGCATCAACAACTCTACCTAATAAAGCTGGACCGACAGGGACATCAACAATCTTACCGGTTCTCTTAACAATTTCACCTTCTTTAACTAATCTATCGGAACCGAATAAAACAATACCGACTTGACCAGGTTCTAAATTTAAAGCCATACCTTTAACACCAGAAGAGAATTCTACTAATTCTTCAGCTTGGATATTATTTAAACCAAAGACACGAGCAATACCATCACCGACGGCTAGTACTCTACCGGTTTCATTCAAATTAGCCTCTTCGGAGACACCTTTGATTCTTTCTTCTAAAATAGAAGAAACTTCAGTTGGTTGAGCCTTTGCAGTGGCGTAAGTTCTGATATTGTTAATAGAGCGAGAAGTAATTGTTTGAGTGGCAGAATAAGCTAATCTGGAGGCAGCATTGCGAGCAATAGTAACTCTTGATAACATCATTTTCTTTTTAGAATATGTATTTTATGTGTATTGAGGATAGAGTATTAAACTTTTTTTTAATTTTATCTGTTATTTGTGTTATTGAAAATCGTGTCTTCCAATAATATAAAACCTCTCAATAAAGATTGTTCTCAGTTTAGAATCACAAGTAAATTATTCAAAAAAAAATAATTGAAATTCTTATATAATTGAATTGAACAGTCTGGAATTGAAATCTTTGACTACAAAAAGTATTTGGAAAAAAACTTAAACCAATTAATCAAACCTTTAAACTTTATGAACGTTACAAGAATCTATTAAATGCTTCAAACCTTTAAATCAAACCTTTGATGTCTTTATAAAAAGTTCCAATGACAATGGTCTCTTATGAGATTCCTTGATATTTTTTCTATCAAATTTTCAAATTCGGGAAGAAACGGGGTGGTTTTTATTATGGAATTTAATTGGTTCTACGGTAAAATCTGCGTGCAAAAGCGGTTCCCGGTCTACAATTGGCCGGTAATCACGTGATGAGACAGGAGGGCTGGCGACAGGTAATAAGTGACAGAAGAGAGAGGAAAGAGGACTAGTGACACAAGTCAAGTAACACTTGAATTGTGTTACTTGACTTGTCGTACATAAGTTGTGTCTCTACATAATTGGCTGAGAGTTTAGGTGGTAAACTTAAAGATTTGAGGTAGGGGGTCTGTGAACTGGAGAAACCGTTGACTGGTGGCAATACGAAATGAAGTTAATAGATGCAGGTAATACATAACAGTGATTGAACGAGGAATCCTAGTGCACCAATTTAACATCTCCCAGTAATAGTACAGATATGAAAAAAGAAGTCGGTTACAAATTTATACATTTGTTACGGATTGACAAAATTTAAAATATTGAAATAGTATACATCAACTAAACTTAAATATCTTAAACCTCACGTCAACTTTTTACCCAGAATTCAACCACCTCATTCTCAAATACAAAATAACAATTTAAAAAGATAAAAGTAATAATATTACTTAAACATAGATATAATACTAAAAAAATGCGATTTCTGTGGATCGAACACAGGACCTCCAGATAACTCGACCGAAGTATTCTTCAGTCTGGCGCTCTCCCAACTGAGCTAAAACCGCTAATTAATTATTAAAATAACAAAAAAACAGATATCTTTGTTCAGAAGAAGAACCAAATTTAAAATTTATTTTAACTTATGTAATATAAGAAATATTGAAAAATTGAAAACTGCATTAGAATATATACAAAACTAAGTATTATTTCACTACATCATTGATGTAATTGGTAAACGATTAAACCATTTTCAGTTATTTTTATTCCGAACCAGAAGTCGTTTCACCTCAAGTCCCATTCCTAACTATAAAAAAAGGCTTTGGAAATCAATTGCAACGTTTCTTTAATCAATTAAGCTGTTTGTCAAAAAAAAAAAAACTATGAAAACTCACCCTTAAATCATCAACTGATTCAATTGTTTCTCTATTCTCACTATTTCGAAATTTTGAAAATTTTGAAAAATTAAATTTTAAATTAATATAAAAGGGATAAATATAACAATTCCAATTTATTTCAAAAATATTTAAAGTTTATATAGACTTATATAGCCCCATTTATCAACAAAATAAACACACTGATAATTAATTCGATTAACAATGGCTGATTTTGCTTCCAGTATTCAATCTCACATGAAACAATTTGACCAAGTATGTTATGATCTGATTTATTCACATAAACGATGGTTTTGAACAAAGGCACATTTTACTAACAATTGATCCCATCATTGCAATTGCATTATTGTTTGATGGATTACTATATAGGACTATTCACAAAATACTTTTTGGAAAGGTCTTGAACAAAAAACTAACATGCCTAAGTCTTACCTGGCTTGTGGTTCAACATTAGGTTATCTTTTATTAATTTTTATTAATGTTGGTGGTGTTGGTGAAATTTTATCTAATATTGCTGGTTTTGTTATTCCAACTTACTTTTCATTAATTGCTTTAAAGACAGCTTCCACCAATGATGATAGCCAACTATTAACTTATTGGATTATTTTCGCTTTCTTAAACGTTATTGAATTTTGGTCAAAGGCTATTTTATATTTAATTCCATTTTACTGGTTTGCTAAAACTGTATTCTTAATCTATATTGCTTTACCAAAGACTGGTGGTGCTGTTTTAATCTACAAAAAAATTGTTGACCCATTGACTGCAAAATACATTAATGCACCAGCTGCTCAAAGAGATAATGTCAATGAAGCTATTAACAATGCTGCCAATAACATCTCTTCAGCTAGAAGTTCTGGTAAGAATGTTCATACTGAATAGATTCAGAAATATTAGTTATTTAATAAATACTATATAATAATAAAAATAATACGTTTTTAATTCAAAAATTTCATTGAAAAGTTTGCTTATATTTAATTATGTCTATGGAAAGTTTATATGATATTTATCAATTTAAATAGAATTATTAAACTTATGATCAAATAATTCATTTACTTCATTGTTATTAGCTTGATATCCTAGCTTTACTCTTAATTTCAATTTACCACTACCAGTGATTTTTAGAGATTGTTTACAAACTTGATTTGTATCTAATGTTGAATTTGGTATTAGTGATCCCATAACTAATTTTTGTGTTTTAGTAACTGCACATAGAGATGTCAATTCAAAAATATTAACTTTTGCTTTGAAATATAATTCTAAATGAGCTGAACTTTCTTCAATGGAAACTGATTCAGAATAAACTGCAACATTATCATTACTATAAATTTCAGTGGCACTTGATGGAATTTCAATATTTTCTACAACATGTTCAGCTTGTGTAGAAGCAGCAGCAGCACCTTCTGAATTATTTGCCTTGTTATTACCAAATATGTCGGCTAAAAAATCTTTATTAACTTTTTGTTGATTGTTGTCCTCCAGGAAATTAGATTGGGTAGTATTATTATTGGTGACATTAGTATCATCACCAAGTAAATCTAATAATAAATCTCCGTTAGATTGTGATTGATTTGAAGTCTTTGAACTAAAACCAGCTTTGTTCTGATGGTTCGTTACTGGTTTTTGCTTTTTTTCAAATTTTGGCATAGTTTCTAAGATTGATTTTTTAACATTCATTGGTTGAGAAAATATTAATTCATACTGAACACTCTTTAATTGTATAATTAAGTTAGAGTCTTTAGTGTGACCTAAAATAATTTGTCTTAAATCTTCGATAGATTTACCATTTGATATTTTAGATGATAATTTTAAGGTAGATGTCAATAAATAATCTAAAATCTTTGTTTCAGAAATTGTGTAATTTAAATTGACATCAACAAGATATTTTGTTAAGTTTGTTTCGCTAATAGTTGATGATTTGCTTTTAACTAAAACTAAATCAGCATATTCACCAATACACCAAACACTGACTAATTTCCAACCGAAATTATCATTTGGAATATCAATGGACTTATTACTTTCGTCATAGCTTTTTAAGGAGGAATTTAATAATTTCGAAACAAAATAGTTCTTATTATCAACATTGGTAACATTGTTTACTGTTATTAAAATATCATTTATTCTCTCATGTGTCATGTATGAACCCACCAATTCTAATATCTTTAAAAAGACATCTAATTTCCATTTTTCATCTGTGACTTCGATAGTGTCAAATGCATTCACTAAATGCTCTACAATGTAAATATTTAATTTGCTATTATCTTCTGTGGAATACTCTAAGAACTTGACTAATTCGACAACGGACTCTTTTATGTTTGATGAGTCTAAGATAGCAAAAGTCAATTCTAATGCTCTTTTCTTAATGGATACATCAGGATCGGATAGACATTGTAAGATGTATTTTCTGTGTCTTTGAACAGCAGAAGGTTCCTGTGGTATAACACTTAGTAGAGTATTCAATGCAACGTATTTAATATTATTATTTTTACCATTTAGAAAATTAGCTAAAATATTAACACCTAAAACACGTAAAGATTGATCTAAGTTTAATGAGAAAATAGTTTTAGCGGTTTCATAAAGTATTGTTTGACCGCTACTTTTAGATGGGTCAGTATTTGTTGCAATATAGGTTAATAAATCCTCAAATTTATTCAAAAATTGTCCATTAATGGAACTATTTTCCAATTGCAAGATTGCAGTTAGTGTTTGAATTAATTCAGCTTGTAAGAATGGATCACAAACACCTTTGACATCATATTCAGGCTTGGTATTCTTCATATTCAAGTTCTTTAAACTAGACATAATTTCGGGGATAATTTCAGAAATATCAGTGACAAAAGTATCTTCAATATTCTGGGTTTCAACACCATCTGTTTTCATCATTTCTAAGTATGCAGGAAAGTATTTGACATAACATTGCAAAACTTTACCAACACCTAATAAAGTACCATGGCAGACTAAAGAATTATTATTTAAGATGTTTTTAATAATATCTAACGAAAATACATCAAACAAAGTCATATCAATTGAAATCATCTTAGCAACACATTGCAAAGCCTTCTTTAATAGGAAAACATTTTTTGAACTCATTAAAATGTTACTAACATCTGGATATAGATCACGAACTAATTCAGGTGAACTTAAAAAACCCAAAGTAGTCAAAGCAAGTGAGACAATATATTTGTTCGAATGGTTTAAATCATTATTTAATAAATTAGTTAATAACGTTAAAATATCTTGAGATTCATCTAATAACAGAATTGCAGCTAAATAACCTAGCCTCTTATTAATAAATTCATCAGATGCAATTAAATTAATACATTCAACTTGACCAAAATGTGTCTTTTCACCTAAAATAAACAAATATAATAATTTTTGAATATTTCTTCTTCTTTTATCTAAAGATAAATGATCATCTCTTAATTTAGTTCTAATCTTAGCAGACTGCTTTTGTACAATAGATCTTTCTTCAGATAGAGTCTTTGCAGCACGGACATCTTTAATAAAACTTCTTAAAGATGAACTCATGGTAAAAATATTTCAATAGTGATTATTTTGTTATTTGAATTCGTTCTTTAATTGAAGTAAATATAATGTATTTATCAGTTTCTCTATGAATTTTTTGAAAAATATGTTATTATAAAAAATAGTTTAATTGATAAAATGCTACTCCGCAACCTGTCAACCTCTAAGGTATTTTAATATACGTTACTTACATCAAAATCAATCATAAACTTGAAATCATTTCACCTTCTATTTCTATTTAATTTCACCTTTGAATTGAAACTTTCAAAATGTTTTGGCTTCGAAATCTCAATTTTGGTTAATAGTACCTGATCACGTGAACGGACAGGGACGAAAAGAGACCAGTAAATTGACCATTTTGGATGCAAAAGAGAGTGCAATTGTAAGCTGTTTGCATTATAGAGCATTAAGAAACTATTATTAACATATCAGGCATAATACTACTTTGTTTAGATATTTACAAACTGTTCTGAAGTTAATACACAGGTAACTTTTTGCATCAATATCATAAATGCAAATTACCTGGTCGATAAAGTATTTTCAGGTGTGTTATTAATTATTAAAATCTATTATATTTTATATAGTCTTTTATTTACTCGTAAATAATTTTTCTTATAAAGAAATATGGATAACTATTAAATCACCTCTATTTATCATAGAAGTAAATATTTAATATTTGTTAATTGGATTTGAAGTGTAGTTAAATAATGAAGCAGGTCATCTTTGTTAAAGTCTATAATTGCTTCATGTATACCTGGTAAAATATCACTATCGTATCCAGTAAACTTATCTGGAGCGTATATTGAGTGCTTCATATTTATCCTTTCCTTTAAACCTTTGGATGATAAAAATAATTTATCGAAATTCATCAATTTAGTATTAGCCCTTAATAATCTACTATAAATTGGGAATTTTCTATAAATTCTCCATAGTGGTAATTCATTAACGGTTGATTGATATATTTTTTCATTCATTTCATCAAATTTACCACTCAATTCTTGTGATAACAAGGTAAGTTGATTAGAGGTCTTCTCAATTTGTTCATCTAAAGAATCATCTTGAAGAAATGTAAATTTAATATCGTTTTTCAATTCATTAAATTTGTTTTCGATTTCATTCATGTATTGTCTTGTCTTAAAAGGTACCATTTCCTTTTCACTCAATGCCAAAACTGTCATACCTACTAATTTTGCAATTGTATTATGCAACTTATAATCTGGGTCGACAAATTGTTCTAACCAATCTTGAGTATCGTAATGTGAGTTTGATGGATAAACAGCATCTGAAGTTTTATCATCTTCAAATCCAAAACTTACTGATGGAATACCTAAATAATTTTGGAACGACATTGTGTCTGTGCCACCACCTGGAACGCTGAATTCTATATTAGAAGTTTTATTCCATTCATCTAATAAAGACCAATCTTCATTATCTTTAAATGTGGTTGCCCTTGCGGCTCTTGTAATAATATCAAAAAGTAAAGGATTGGATGTACATTTAAATTTAGTACCAGTAGCAACCTTATCTAAATTAATATAAGCTAAAGAATTCTTTGATAATATTGCATTAAAGTTTTCAGCAAATTCAGTTGAACCAAGAACACCTTTCTCAGAACCATCCCAACTGATCAATTTTATTGGGCGAAGAGGAATCCAGCCTTCATCTCTCAAAGATTTTAAGCCTCGAGCCAATTCCAACATAACTGCACTACTACTACTTGCTCTACCCGCACCTTCCATAGAAGAATGATCACGATGACTACCAATTATCACAGTTCCATCAGAAAATATACCTGGTATATCAACTACTACATTTACAATTGGTACAATGGAATATGATTGTTCATTGAGTAATTCTATTTCCATTCCATCTATGGAAGGACCTGAAGAATAATCAAACCCTCTTATTAAACCGATATAATTACTTTTTACACCGTTTCCATTTAGAGTTTTCAAAATTGGTGCTATTTCCTCCGCACTCATAGGAATAGAAGGGATTCTAGGAATTTTGCCATCAGGTGTAATATGTTCTTGACCTTCATCTGTAGCAGGAAACCCATTAGATGTTGGATCACCAGGGAAGTCTGTTAAGAAGCTAACAGAACCTCTTTCAATACTACTTAGTGGTCTTGCAGGTCCCTTTGGAAAACTTTTAAATCCATTTGCGTTATTAACATCTCCATCATCAAATGGATCAGTAAAAGAAATGACAGCAGATGCACCAAATAACTCAGCATTTTTAACTTGAATACCGCGGAACATCATTCCTGAACGTACAATATGAATTTTATTTTCTATATCAATATCATTTTGTAATAGATAATTATAATCTTCTAATCTCGCATAATTAACATAAACGTATTGAGCTCTTACAAACCCACTTTTTGAGTAATCATGGTAACTTTTGGTGAAAGATTCTGTAACAGTTTTTGATTTATCTTTGGTGAAAATATCTTCTTGCAATGTTGGTTTGAATTTAACTTTTCCATTTTCAATTAATGTAATATCTGTATCAATTGGTGTATTTATCCAAGGATAATATACATGTTTGGAAGGATAAAACCCTAATTTTTCTAATTCATCAACTGTATAAAGTAGAGCATCTGGATCACCTGGACACACTATGCGGTTGGAATATTGTTTTATATGTGCCTTTGCTAAATTTTGAACTGCTAATTCGTTTAAATATATTCTATATGCTTCGAATTCAGTCAACTGACTCCCATGCAGTAATCTAAAATCGTATGCTAATGAAGTTCTTGGTGCAAAAACTGCCATAAATCCTGTATAAATAAATATACTTATGCATAAAAGGTAAAAAAATTTAAGCTTATCAACATTTTCTTTTACTATCACTAGTCCACTTCGTATGCTTGTCATTGTATTGGTCCTGCCTCTTCTTATTACCGACATTATTGAACTATTATTTGTATTTACTCGTCTTGCTCTACTACTAATATAAGTGGGTATTTCCCATAACATTTGTTCAGAATCTTCTTGGTCTGTTAAATATAAATTAGGATTACTATCTGATGTCGAATTCCTTGAGAGTTCCATTATTGTTCTATGATTAATACTCTTATATAATAATTTTTATTGATATTGCAATTGATCAAAATATTCGCTGCACTATCAATTACAAAAATTGTTATCAACAACAATATTTCCTAATTTGACTGATCTATTGAAATTTGTCAATAATGTGGCTAATTTTGTTATTGATCAATCAATAATTTATTTGAACATTCCTTTATATCACTCATTGAGCTTTTTTTCAGTTGCTCTTTTTCTTTTTCAGAAATCGCATTTCTTATTTTTACCGCAATTAAGATGACATAAAAGGTTTAAAGCTACGAATATGGAACAGTGAGTATATATTATTATTTTTAATGTGTTGCCATCTTTTGTACTGGTTATATTATTTACATGTTCATCAAATAACTGTAGTGTATATTTTTAGTTTGATGTAAAATTTGAACTGTGAAAATAGCATTACTGATTGGAGAAATCTATGTAGATAATGAATCACTTCGAATAATTCGGATCTTAGAATATTATATTATTTTGAGTATATATAAATATTATGCACTACACATCCTTTCAATGTTCTATCTATATGTTTATTTATAATGTATTTGTTTATTGTTTTGCTTCCTTTGCGTGTGTCTCTTGGTCCACTTCGTTATCAGCTTTTCTTTTCTTTGAACCTTCTGAATCATTTGCTTTCTCTCTCAGGCTTTCGGTGACCCTTTTATCACCGGTGACACCATTAACTGGTCTAAAATATGGCTGACATCTCCAATATGGAATTGTTTTATATGCACCACCCCATAATTGTACCTCACCAGTTGATATTTTATCCTTTTCTTCTATATCACTTTCTTTAAAGATATTTCCAACAATAGTTTCTACAGGTTCGATAACTTTCTTTTCCCAATCTTCAAAAGAACTCTTTACGTTCATAGATGCAATTTCTGCTCGTATATCGGTGTGGTGTGGTAAGAATGGTCTTAATATTTTGAACATATGTGATTTCATAGCAATTTTAGAGGCTTTTGATTCTTTACATTTTTTCAAAATCTCAAAATATTCTCTGACAATTGTATCTACTCTTGGGAAAGTCTTTTCTTTATCATTAATGAAGTCTGTATTGAAAACACCAGGGTTATATAAATTACCTTCCGCACTCATTACAGCATCTGAATTAATATGATCCATACATCTTTGAATATCTTCAGGGTACAATACATTACCATTTGCAAAAAAAACGGTATCTTGTGGTAAATTATCTCTTAAGTATTTAATTATATCCCAATCAGCTAAACCTGTCTTTTGACCCTTTTGTTCTCTTAATCTACCATGCACAGTTAAAAATTGTGCACCAGCATCTAAAATCATTTTAGCATAAGCTAAAGTTTTCTCCCTTTCAGGGAAAACACGAATCTTTGCCGTCACTGGAACACTTGAGTTTTTATGAAGATGACTGATTAAACTACGAATTAAATCCCATTCTTCCATTAAAAATGAACCATAAAACCCTTTTCTTGCGATACCTTGTGGACAACCTAAATTTAAATCAATTGCATCACATTTATCTTCGACAAATCTTGAAGCTTCCAATAAAAAATCTTTATTATTAGCACAAAATTGAACCACTAAAGGACGATCAGTCTCTTCATTTCCATCTAATTCACACCACATATCAGCTCTATATTTTTCTGATTGAGCAAATAATTTTGCATTAAACATTGGAGTATAACAAAGAGTGGCACCGTATTGTCTAGATAACATTCTCCATGCCAATTCAGATTGATCAACCATTGGAGCTACTATCTTTGTAGGTTTACCAATCTTTTCAAACAATTCTCTACCTTGTAATTTATTTAATTGTTTCATCATCGCACCGAACATCCAACAAGCTTATTATAGATTTGCTTAGGAAAAAACAATATCTTTAAAAACCTTTAATCAATTATAATAAAATATCAACACTATAGTAATATATAACAGTATATGATATAAATTATACAACTTTACATGGAAAAAACCCAGTCTCCAGTTCATATAATCTCATATATGATCTTATATCATCTTAATAAGCAGCGTGTACTCATTGAAAAGTTTCAAAAAAATAAAATTTTGCGATGAGGTTACCCGATGATGTTGTAGTGACTCCGGGTAAGTGTATATAGCTGTTTTTGTGGCAGTTTCCGAAAAGGGTAACATTCTGTAAAAAAAGAATTTAGCCGCCGATCTCATTTCTCAATTTTCAAATTTTATATAAAGAGGACAAGATTCCAGGAACTTTTTATTTTAATTTAAGAACTCATTTTTTGTATTTGGCTGATACAAATTCTATTTTTTAGTGCTGCTTGGTGGTTCATTAAGCAGGTATGATTACATTTGTGGAGACAGAAGACTGTTTTACTGTTTTATTCCTTTTTTGAAACTGTATGTATTGTGTTTTTTTAATTATTAGGGTTTTTTTAGATGATTTATATAAACTTACGAGTATAACTTTACTGTTAGGAGTTGATGAGATAGAGTCAAGATAGAATGCAAAGCATGATTGTGATGTAGATAGTGGGATTGATAAGATGTAATGGTATATTAAGTTAGGTATCTTTTCTATGTGTTATTATAAATTTTTATGCAAACAATGGTACATAAATTACAGCATTAACGACAATTTTATCATATTAATATTAGTGACATTAATATGATGTTATGTTGCAATTATTTGTATAATTTATAGGGTTACTATTAGGGTTGTTTAGGGTTTTGGTAACCCTACTATATACTAGCATTTTTTTGCCCACAAATTATTGCCCTTTTAGATTTTAATTTTTCAAATTAAAAATTTTATTTTCAACCATTTTTTTTACAATCTCGTATACAATTTAGGCAATAATATTTCTGGACATCTACTAAAATCACTCAGATTGTATTAAAATTTGAATATTTTTCAAAATTCTAAAAAAAAAAATAATAATAACACATTGATACTGAAGGATTTGCTACTGTTAATTGATACCTGCCTCCACAAGTTTGCAAAAAAAAAATAAAAAGACAGCTGATAGTAGTAATAATAAGTAATAATTCATGCCTTTAATTCTAACTTGTAAGAGGAAGTACGTGAAGGTTATTTGTGCATTGCATCTATGAGGTAAATAGTCTAAACGTGGAACGAAAAGTAAATTTTCTGTATATTTCAGTATGCTGATTAAACTATTTCATCAAATTTAAGAACCTACAGTAATTTTTCTTAGTTTGATTATAAACAATAAATAAACTTTTAAATCAACATTTCAAAAGTTTAGATTTAATTTTTCTATTACTTTTCAATAATATAATTTATTAACCTTGTTAAGATAATTTTCTAATTTGCGTGTTTGTTTTTTTATCCTTTTAGTCGATGAACAACATTTATTTATTTGTTTGCTGTATGTAATAAATAATACAATTACTATAAAACGTAAGGTCATTATATACAATTTGATAATAAATAAAAGGTTGAAGATTGATCAAAAAAATTTCAATACTCAATATATAAAAAAAAAGAAATAAAAAAAAGAAACATAATTAGAAAAAGTTAATTCAATACGTTTTAATCTGGGGATATCTATTTTTAAAAAAAAATAATCTTTTTAAAAAGTAAATATTGTATATAAAAATAAAACCAGTTTGATATTGATTCACTGTTGATTTAAATATTTATATTAACACAAATTAATATTACTTTATCTAACTATTTTGATTTTTCATTATTGATTGAAATTTCTCGACAATACTTAATTAACATATTACCGTAAAAGAATATCATTATCTGCTAAAAATTTTATGTTACTTTATTGAATAAACCCATGGTACGTTTTGATGAAATAAAAGATGATAAATATAATTCATCCTGGAATTGGTATTTAAAATGCATTAGAAATGGTGAATTTGAAGACTTACTTAAGAATGATGATAAATACAAAGAAGTACATAATTATATTAAACAAACTTTAGAATATCATGCTAACAAAGTTGAAGATCAAGGAGAAGATGCTTACTATGAGGAAGGTAATATTTTCTTCTTATCCCTTCCATATTTATTAAATAGAGAAAAAGAGATAATAAATGATTTCTTGATCGACAATTTTCAGCATGCAGATTTAACAAATATACTTATAAGAAAAGTTTCCAATATCAACAATACAAGTAATTTGACAAAGAAGAATGAAGAAACTCATTATATGATAATAGATAGTCTTAACAACATGTTAAATATAGCCCAAGATGTAGTCTCTATGAATAGTAACAATAATGAAAATACAGATGTTAATAAATATAAAGATCAGAACTCTGAATTTGAATATATCAACCAATCTAATTCTATGGATAATTCAAATAAACATATGATGTACGAAACTTCTTCAGAAAATGATTCAGAATTATCTATTGAATTAAATTTTAAATCTAAATTTAACAGACATAGATTTCAAGATCAACAACAAAATACACAACAGAAAGATAATATTTTAACTACAAACCAAATTAATAATATTTCTATTAATTCACCATCTGATATTGAATCCATAGATAGTTATTCAATGGATTTTGATCATGGTGGAACAGATTATGATGGACAATCTTTAAAGATTACACATCATAAAGATAACATTATTAAAGACAATAGTTCTTTAAGATTAAATAACAAACAAAAGCATAATGAAAATTCTAATGAAATTCCAAATAAAGAAATTAATTCAGATTCTCCAACAAGTGATTTATATCTAACTGATGATTATAGCATGAGCAATCTAAGCATTGACTCCCAAGATTTTTTACTATCTATATTACCTTCGATGCATTTAAAAAACCAATACGGTGAATTTAAATTAATTTTACAAAGCATGATATTAATGAACTTAGAAACTGGTGAAACTTTTACAGCAGTTAGACAATCGAATAATAAAATCGATGAAGCAACTGAAGATGATGAATGGCTTCTATACGATTCTGAATTTTCAATGGATAATCTAGATATTGTTACTCTTAGCTACATACTAGATGTGTATATTGATTTTTCGAAGACTTTCTTTTATTCAATGGTGATTATTAATTTAGAACAACCGCAAGCTATCACATTTGAAGAAGATAAATTACCTACAAAGATTGTAGTGACAAGTGATGGTTCAAGTACTAATTTATCAGTTGATTCGGATATGTCACCGATTGTTGATACCGTTTTATCAGTTCAACCATCTGACGATGGTATGTCCAATAGAAATACACCAGAAATTTATTCTCCACAATATGCTGAAAACCAAAAAGAAAATGGTATAACTAGAAAAACGATATCGAATATCGGTTTATTGAATAATAACAAAAACGATGATATGAGTGATTTATCTGATTATCCTGTACCAGAAATTTTCTACCCTGAACGGCTAGCTCCAAACAGAACCACTGCTTTGAGATCGATAAACACAAATAATAGTGAAAGTACGTACAAGGTTCTAAGTAGAACATACACTGGTGGTAAAAGTATTGGTAGAAACACAACAGTTACATGTGGAAACGATGATTCAAATAATGAAGATCTATTAAAAATATTGACTATAACACCAACGAATCAACTTGAAACGGTATTAACAAAATATACTACAACATTAACTGCTATATCGACCATCGAAAGATCATTAAGTCATAAATCATCCAATAATATAGAAAAACAAAAATCTAGTTCAAAGTCAAGTTTAAAAAGTAAATCAAGAGGAGGGCATATTGATAGTTCTTATGGTGTTGTAAACAATTTAAGGGGAATTAAGCAGCAACTTAATAAACAAAATAACGCTCAAAAAAGAAAATCCAATCAATCAAAAGAATCTAAGTGCATCATTATTTAATTAAATTTTAATCCCATTCATATTCATGTAATTGCAAATTAAGACGAATGTTAATATGATGAACCGAAACATAAGTTGAAGTAACTTTAAACATTTTAAACTTTAAAGATGGATTGGTCTATATTCAGGTTAAATGGTTCAATTTCAACACACATATATGTAATGTGTATATTTGTATTATAAATAATTTTGGATCATAATGCATTAAAATTAAATAAACATTATTAAAAGTTTTTTATAATTATATAGTTGAGATGGTATTACATGTGCTCATATTAAGATGAATGTATCGTTGGTTATTCGACAGGTGAATAAAGAATGTGTGTAATAAATTTTTGTTTATATCGAGTTGTCACGGATACACTTATAGCACTTTTAGATACATTTTGATTCACTAGATGATTCAAGATTACATGCGGTGGTTTTTTCTCTTTAATATATTGTTTCAGCTTTGGTTTCTTTCTTCCTAAATAAGTATCACCTTTTCTAATATTTTGTGAGATCATTTGTATTGATGAATTTTCAAAATATACAGGCAATTTGGATAGAGGATATTTCTTCAGAAAAATATCTTCTGCTCTTTTACAATCAACAGCTCCATTTTGTTGCAAAGACAAAAATAATTTCTCTTGACTACAATCGAATATTTTGGTTGAAAAACTTGGTTCTCCATATTCCGGTGGCTCAATAAATTCCATTCTTTCAGATAAAGTTGATCTTGGTTTATCTTCTTGATTATACCTAAACAAATTTGGAATAATATCAGAATATTCAATTTTATCAGAATTGTGTGATTTTACGTCATTATATTCCGATGAAGATATCAGTTCTGATTTCGAAGTACTGCAACTTTTATACTTGAAATCTGAAGTATCATAACTGCATTCGTGGGATTGTTCAATGTTGATAGTACTAGAACTTTTGTAGTACTGCTCATTTATTTGCAATGTATGTGTTTTAAATATTTTAGTGTTTCTTGGTACGTCACAGTAGTTGAAGATAGTACCAAAATCATCAGTTATAGTATTGAGGTGTTTAGATACGCAAGTATGTTTAGAATTTATAAGAAACCTAAATTTATAAAGTCCTGGAGTTAAAAATAGACTATCGGTTCTCCAATCGTCGGTATTCTTTTCATACTTCAATTTTAAGCTATTGAATTCTCTGGTTTTGGTGGTTATATCATCTTCCATATTTTTGCTGAGTAAGGATATAGCATGACAAATTTCACCTATTTTTCTATAGTCTTTGAAAATTATTAAAACTTTTATCCTATTTGGCTGCCCAATAGTATTGTATTGAAATGTTGAGACGATATCATCTTCTGAACTTGTATACAAATCCTCTATGTGAACTGGAAGTTCGATTTCTGGAGTTCCCGCTAACTCTATGACACTAACGCCAACTTTATCCCCCAAACAGTTTTTATCTTTAGAGTTTTTTATACCAGATTTAAAACGTTTGTTATTATATGAAGATATTGTTTTTGAACTAATATTTATCCTCTTATTTGTGAACTTTTCGATAGTAGTTTTATCATTATTAAAGGGCATAATATCGTTCAATCGTGGGACAGCATTTGTACTATCGACGTCAAAATGATGTGAATCAATTTTGTAGCTTGCACCCATTGAAACTGATTTCTTTTCTATCTTCTTTAAATTATCATCATTAAGGGAAGGGAAAAGTGACGGTTCATTACGAGAAACTCCAGAAATCGATAATTCAGCAAAATTCATTATTACTGCATCAGCCGACTTTGAAACTAAAGTTTTATTATCATATTTCGAGTAGTATATTTGATTATGTAATGGTGGTAATTCGTGTATTGTAACATTGTCATCGGTATGTTTATTCTTAGTTTTAAAGCTTGTAATTGTTAAATAGTCTGACATGACAGGCGTCTCTATATAAATTATCTTAATAAAAGGAAACAAGATATATAGAATTGTCACTAAATAATATGGTTAATATAGTGATTAGTTAAGTTTATATACGACTCAGGCATTCAACAGTTTGTAATTGTTTATTAAAATGAACTGTTTTTATTTTAAAATTAGGGTCTCTTACTGATGAATAAAAAATGTTTCAGCATATAATTTATTTTCAATCTAAGTTATACAAACTTATTAGTAAGTCATTTAAACAACTTAAATGATTTGTACATATAGTAAAATATTCTTTAATTGTTATATTCTGTTGCTGTTTGTAGCAAATTCTTTCAAAATAATGTTTATTTGTTGTTTTGATACTTTTATCATTGATTCATTATATGACGTAATTGCGAATTTTGCACACAAATATGCGTAGGAACCCCCATTTTTTTATGAATTCAATTTAAAAATTTTACAACTAATTCCATTTCGAAAACGACTTATTATGTAATGGCAGTCTCTGAAAAGAAAAGATTGAGAGAGCATGCAGTTGGAATATGTTGTAAGAATCAATTTTATTAAATGAATTGTGGTTGAATTATTTAGTGAAATATAAGAATTAATATAATCACTTGTTGTTATTGCATTTGTCGATTTGGGTTTCCTTACAGAGAACCTTTCTATGATATGGTTTTAGTTCTTTATTTCTTAAATTCTTAAAACTGTGTAATATTATATAATTATATAATATTTTCTTTTTGGTTTTAGCAATCTTTGAAGAAAAGGATGTTGTCCTATAACTGTTATCCTGTTGATATATATTTGTATATATCTTTATCTAATATATATGTGAGTTATTTTACTATAAACTGAAATTGTAGACGATGCATTAGGGAGTTGAATATTTAAATTATGTTGCAATTAAATAGACCTTTGATGTTGTTATTTTATATTTTTTTTTTATTGAAATTGTTCTTATTTACCTTCCAAATACTTGGATAGTGCCTTTTGAACTTTTTTTGATTCAACAACAACACCTTTTTCGGAACATTTAGCTTGTAACATTAACTCTGTACATAAACCATCAATATCAATTTCAGAATATTTTGGATGTTTCGTTAGTCTATTCCAAACTTGAGAACATTGTAAATACGAACCATCTTCTGATTGAACAACACTATCTTTATACTTATCACATGGTAGTGGTTTAATTTGTAGCTCACTATCACATTCTTCAGTAACTAAGTTATTCTTGATTAAATCTTCTTCTTCATTTTCATCATCATCATCACCATCGTCATTTAACATATCTAATATATCATTAGTATGATCAGCGTTACTGTCTCTGAAATATAGATTAGTGGCAGACAATTTATCAGATTCAATTGAACTTTCTGGGAAAGCTAAAGAACTTTCAATGAATTTATCGTCATTTAAGAAATCTTTAACTTTATCACCACCGATGGTTGAGAAATCTGATGATTTATCAGCACCATTTAAAAATGCTTTGATTGCGTGATCATCTTCTGTATACATTAAATTGCTCCAAGGGGAATCATTAGTGGAACCTGATGGAGGGAGTGAGAAGTTTGATTTACCGAATTCTATATTAAAATCAGGTACTTCGATATTATTATTTATATTTTCGACATTATAACTTTCTGAACCGACAGTTGGTAGAGATTTATTGTCAGTTACATAATTTGGATCATTAACTTTATCACAAAATGATGAGACTTGATCAGTGAATTTATCTTCGAAATTGAAATCATTTGAAAATAAATTCGAATCATAGCCAAATGGCATAGCATCAAAAGATTTTGTAGAACCTGGGTCAGTGATAGAATTTTGATTTTCTAAAATTTCTGAATTTGCAGGACTTCTACCTTTGAAAGTATTATTTTGTTCTTTGAAGTTTGGTAGTTCGTTTGCATTATCCTTATAGAAAACAGGATGTATCCAAGTTTGTGAGGAGACAGAAGAATCTGGTGTAGTTATATGGTTATTATTTTCATTATTTTGTAGTTGAACATTATATTTACCTGGAGTAATTGAAGAAGACGTTGTTGAAATTGAAGCAGAATCTGGTGAAAGTATTTTGTTTTGATTTGAATTTGAATTTGAATATGAATTTGAAGGTTGGTGGTTTCGATATTCAAAAGTGAAATCTTTCTTTTTTTGAACGTTTGCCAAAATTTCATGTTGTTCGATTTCTTTTTTAATTTCATTGGGTAAAATATCATTCAAATTTTCTGATTTAGTCGAATGAATCTTTGATTGTTCATTTTTAGCCAAATATTCCAATACTTCCAAATCCGAATTATTCTGAGGCCTATATTTCTTCAACTCATCGACCATACTTTTCAACCTCTCATTTAAAAATTGTTTTTCCAATTCATTCTCGACATTAACCCGCTCCAAAGCACTCACTTTGTCTTCCAAATCCTTCATTTTCCTCTCTTTACGCTCCCTGAACGCCCTCTGGGCAGTTCTGTTCTGGAAAGTTCTCTTGCTCTTAGTATCTTTGTCGTCCAACAACTTTCTACCGACTTTCTTCTTACTGCCAGTCCCAGCAGTGTCTTCAATATTGCCAATTAAATTAGAGTCTAAAACCCTCTTCGTGGTAACAGCACTCATTCTATTGTTATGTTTTTATAATGCTGTTCTTGCCTTGTTTGTTGTACCTTCAAATCCAATCTCCAAAGAATAATTAAATTAAAAATCAAAACTGTTTCTTAAAATTACTTTCTTCTTATATACTGAATTTCCCATTTTCATTTTTATTTAGCTCAATTGTTACAACTCATTCATTAACCGCTGGCTGAATCCAACAGAGTGTCTCTTTTTCTTTCTTTCTTTCTCTCTCTCTTTGAACAAAAAAAAAAAAGTGAAAAAGTGAAAAAGCAGAAAAAATTAAAGTGTTGTATAGTGTGTCTTCCCCGTTTCCGCGCCTGTTTCTGCGTGGACGGCCTCTTTTATGGGTTAAAAAATAACAACTGAACTAAAAAAATCTCAGACAAATGCGCAGAACGGCGCTGTTTTCGTTTCTTTTTCTTTCGTTTTGACACGGCCGTCCTACAAGTGTTTCCCCGAGCGCATGCGACGACGCGTACGACGGCGCGTGTGAGGAAACTGGCTTTTCTTTTTTTTGTCTTTTCTTTTTTTCTGTTTTTTTGCTTATTAATTGCGGCGTCCACGCTGCGGTGCACGGGCGGTGGCGTTAAGGGTGGGAGACCAGGGAGTGTGGCACGTGATATGAAAACAAGAAAGGCGAGAAAACTCTGGGAACTTCGGCGGCAAGTCGGGTAACGCGTCTGCTCGTGTGGTTTTTGTGGCAGGTGGCACGTGATACAGAATGGAGGTCGGGATTTGCGTTGGAGAGTCGGGGTAACCCCGCGGTCATGTGACATTAATTTATTTTTTGTGTTTTTTTTGTGTTTTTGTG
>JAJMDZ010000017.1:86910-107866 GCA_030573835.1 Tetrapisispora taiwanensis (nom. inval.)
CCCCCCCCCCCCCCCCCCAATATGCATGAATTAGATACCATTTTAAGTACTCTACGTCTAGAGGCTGATCCACAATTATCAAACATTTTTTATCAATTCGAAGAACTATATGAAAAAAAATTATGGCATCAATTGACTCAAACATTAATTCAATTCTTTAATGATCCAAAATCAACTCCTTTAAGGCTAAGAGTTTATGATACTTTCATAAATAAATTCATCGATAAAATTAATCAATTAAATGTAGTTAATTTCTTATTGTTATCTTTAAAAGATTTAAATGATACAGAAGAATCATTAAAATATTTAAATGATTTAATTAAAGAATTTGAAACCATTGATTCTAAAAAACAAAGAAATGATGGCTTACCTACTCATGAATTCGGTATTTTATTAATTGAAATTGAAATCGCAAGAATTTATTTACATAAAAATGAATTAATTAAATCAAAGGATATTTTATTAAATATTTCTTCAATTCTAGATTTAAATGAATCTATACCATTAAGAGTCACAAACGCTTATCATGATGTTAATGCAGAATATTATAGATTGAAAAATGATTTTAATTCATATTATTATACAAGTTTATTATATTTATCAACATTAGATACAGTTAATAATGGTATTACCGTATCAAATAATGATGATGATATGAAATTTTTTGCTTATAATTTATCTATTAGTGCATTATTAGGTGATAAAATTTATAATTTTGGTGAATTATTAAATCATCCAATAATGAAATATTTAGTTAATGATAAAAATTATGAATGGTTATTTCAATTATTAAATTCTTTAACTTTAGGTGATTTTAATCAATTCGATAAAATTGTTAATGAACAAATTCCAAAAACAAAAATACTTGCAGAAAATGAATCATTTTTAAGACAAAAAATTTGTTTAATGACTTTAATAGAAACAGTTTTCGAAAAAAATATAAGAACTTTGTCCTTTGATGATATAGCTGAAGCAACACATTTACCAAAGGATAACGTAGAACATTTAGTAATGAAAGCTATAAGTTTAGGTTTATTGAAAGGTTCTATAGATCAAATCATTGAATTAGTAACAATCACTTGGGTTCAACCAAGAATCATTAACTTGGAACAAATAAATAATATGAGAGATAGATTAGTAGAATGGGATGAACAAGTTAAAGTTTTAGGTGAAAAAATTGAAACTCAAGGTAAACCAATTTGGGTTTAAATAAAATATATATAGTCATTAATAACTAAAAAATAAATAAGCATTGTTTATACTCGTTAAAAAATTATAAAAACACTAACGTTAATTAGATATCCAAAGAATTCTTATTTAATTAAAAGTTTCAAAAATAAATTAAGTCAAATATCTTTAATCTATATATACTATTTTATATTATTTTAATAACTATGGTAATATTATTCATATATGTATTTATTTATTTATTATTTTTAATTATTTATGGAAATTTTTTAAGATATCCTATGTAATATCAATACCCTTTAAATCTATTGAAATTTTTTAAATCAATATATTCAATTGTGCCTATTAATTTGGTCTAGCTTTAGACCATTCAACATTTAAAATCAAGTTCATAAAACCTCTACCATTTAATAAACGGATAGCTTGCTCAGCAACTTCTTCGCTGGAAAGAGTAACAAAGGCAAGACCTCTGGATCTACCAGTTTCTCTGTTTCTAACAACAACAACTCTTGGAATGTTACCGAATGGGAATAATAATTCTTCTCTTAACATGTTTTCATCAGCATTTTCATTTAATTGAGTAATCTTAATGGTACACATATCATCACGTTCTCTAGAGTCTCTGTAAGCATTAGATGATGGATCTTTAGTACCAGCACGACGAGATGGTGGAACGTATTTACCAGAGGCAACAGCAGCAGCGTCAGCAGTAGCATTGGCAGAAGCGCCAGTTTCTGGCTCGGCTTCAGCAACAACATCACCGGATTCTAAAGCAGCTAAATCGCTCATAATACTCTTGAAAGGACAAGACATAGTATAATGCGCGTTACCACAAGTTCTACATGTAATACCACCTTCTGATTTGATCTTTGATTTTTCTAATTCTTCTTCTTCCAATAATTTCCAGTTTCTACTTAATCTTAAGTAAACTTCTTCACCTAATTGTGTAGTAGAATGGTTTGGACCTGGTGGAGAATTTTTTTCTTCACCATATTTAGCCCATTTTCTTCTTTCAGCAACAGCTTTTGGAACTTTTTCAGTGACTTTCACTTCTTTTACCTTTTGAGTGACTTTAAAAGTTTGACCATTTTCAGTTCTATAAGAGATGATGGTCTTAGTGCCATCACCATTATTAATAATTTCTGGAGTCATTGTGCTCATTTCAATTTTTCTTATAAATAAAAATTCCACGATTTAATTCACGGTGAACTGAGCTCTATAGATTAACGTATTTAAATTATACCAAAATAAAAACGCCAAACAATACAATAGAAAATTCTAATTGTAACAAATTACATCCAAATATCTTAATTTATAAACAACTTAAATTTAATTTAATTCAAATTGAATAGACTACCTTCTGCTTATCACTTTTACTCTACTGTTACACCAAACTTCTGATGAAAAAAAATCGATGCTTTCGAAATTTTTAAAACTTTTTTTTTTTTTTTTTTCAAAATTCAAGTTTTCGTGAGATATGATGTGTTTAATGGGAGGGTAAATATATTAGGGTTGTAAAGCCCTAATAGGGTTTGTTAGGGTTGACATTGATTTTTTCTTTAAAATTTTGAAATCATAAAGAAATAACTAATGGTTGAACTATAAAAGAATAAGAATGAGAGTTTAATTTGAGATTGTAGTTTGTAGAGTATCAATAAGGATCAACATTGTGGAGCTGTGAAGTGTATAACGATTGATATATTTAATAATTGTTGTTACCCAGAGTTTTGTACAATTTTTTTTTTGATTGCATTTATTCATCATACAGTCCTTCCTTTTTTTGGCTGTTATTAAGGAATTATTGAATTGATCCTAATAGAAGATGGCTAAGACTAAGACTAAGAATACAGTCGTTAAATTGATTTCAACAGCTCTTACAGGCTACAGCAGATATATCACAGTGAAAAGAGGTGCTCCTTTGGTGACACAAGTTAGGTACGATCCTATTGCAGAACGTCATGTATTGTTTAAAGAAAATAAGAAAAGAAAAGTTGCTGAAGTTAAACCATTAGATTTTTTAAGGACTTCAAAATGATGTCGAAATTGAATTTTATTACTTAATTAAAAATCAAAAAAAAAACGAAATTTACTAATAAATAGAAGATTTGGGAATATTTCTCCCCTACGATATCATTGCATATAGAGAACTTGTAAATATACTATTATAACTTTGTGATAAATTATAATATAATATATAAATATATTCAAAATTGTTTTAAATTCTAATAAATAAATAAAAATAAAAATAAATATCAAGATACTGAATTAATATCCAGTTTTTATCATTAAATGTTGTTTATTTTTGTTTTATATATACAATCTTAATACATATAATAATATATATGATTGAAATTAATGCTACATTATTTTTTTTTAATTAAAATAACCGTTCTAATTTTTTATAATTTTTTATTTTACATGAAATAGAAAACACATATGTATAATGTGTTTTGAAAGAAATAACTCTTAAATATTAAAACTTGTTAAAATCATTATTAATGACCGCCCCATGAACTGTTATTTCCAGTGTTTTCGTGGTTACCCCAAGCAGATCTATTACCACTATTACCTTCGTTGTTGTTGTTACTGTTGGCATTGTTATTATTATTGTTTACATTACCACCCCAAGCGGAAGCGCCACCTTCTCTACCGGAATTACCCCATGTAGAGGCACCGCCGTAAGAAGATTTGTTACCACCCCAACTAGAAGTATTACCGTTTGATTCACCACTTTGGGCCCATGTAGAGGCGCCACCATAACTAGATTTGTTACCCCATGCAGATGCACCACCCCAAGTAGAAGTAGCACCGGAACCACCCCAAGCTGAAGCGTTACCACCTGCACCACGGCCACCCCAAGCTGAAGAGCCACCCCAGGATGAAGTGTTACCCCAGGACGAAGCACCACCACCGTTACTTGATGAAGCAGAATTAACAGCAGGTGTCTTACCACCATCAAATCCACCCCAACCAGGTGTCATACCACCAGGTAATTGGACTGGGCCACTGATATCTCTTGGCATGTCTCTTGGAGCACTGACAAAACTTGGACCAGATCTGGACTGTGGTACTCTACCACGTCTGCTGACTAGGTCATCATATGTAATACCTTCACCACCTTCTTTGTTGTAAAAGGTCAATTTTCTTTTGTCTACTGTAATATGCTTGTTCTTGGAATGCAATTCGATTGTTGCAATGTCACCATTAACATCTTTAACAATACCTAATTGACCTTTATAACCAGCAGAACGAATTCTAACAGTTTTACCTAATGCAACATCACGACCACCACGGTTTTGTTGGTTCTTAACAACAGGAGGTGGTCCCATCTTTGAGATTACTTCTGGGTTCAATTTGTTTAAGTCAACATTACCAGCTAGCATATTGTCCTTTGAAGAAACAGCTTCAATGTTAGATGGACTAACTACGAAAACACCAGCATTTTCGATAATCTTCTTAGACATAGCAAAAATTTGTTGATTTTGGATATATAAAACTTGACCTTCTCTGCGGGCACCTAAAATTTCAACAATTGTATCACCAATCTTAATTTCATTACCTTTATGGTCAACAGTGGTAACACGAGAACGTGAGACGTTAACTTTGCTTAAAATAGAACCTTTAGTAATAGTTGATACTTTACCAGATTCATCAATAATTTTGAAGATATCATGACCAGCTTGGATAATACAAGCAACTGTTTTAGCACTTAATTCAACTATATCATGTAATGAGTATTCACTAGAGGTCGGAGTAGAATCCATAGATTTTGTTAAATTGTTTGCAGTAATTGTAATTTCTTCTCTAGTTTGATTGGACATGAAAGTAACTTGACCTTGTTTGATAGCCAAAACTAAACCTGCATCACCTTGATGGTCACCATTTACAACTGTGACGTGGTCACCCGGTTGGAAGATCTTTCTTAAAGTAGAAACTGGGAATTCTAAAGGTTTTAATTGGATTTCAGGTAACTTAACAGTAGCGATATCTGTGGTGGTTTTCATAATAGTACCCTTTGAACCACGTTGTTCACCATTTAAAATTTCAACACGATCACCTGGGTGGAAAATAATGTTAGCGACTTGAGCTTTCTTAATAGTTTGAGAAATGGTAGTCAAGTCGATATTACCATCTTTGGAACCAAATCTTGCCAATTCTTCAACAGTTGGTTGAATATCCTTAGTTTCAACATGTTGGATTCTAAATGATTTATATAAATAACCATCAACATAATCTTCATTCTTATAGGTAAAGTGACGATCATCTCTCTTGTATAAATTAACTTGATCTAGTCTTAATGCTAATGTAGGATTAAATAATTGTGATGGTGGTCTGTTTGCATAAGTAGTTCTTCTAGCTTTACGTTGTTGAGTAATTGGATCAATTTCATCATATTTACCATAATCTAGACGTGGAACAATTTTCAACATAACTTCTAAATTATTTTCACTAATTTGATCAACGACAGCTAAATCACCTTTGTAAACACCTCTTTTAATTCTAACATAATTACCTTCTTCTAATGAAACATCATCAGATTTGGTAGGTTTTAATAATAATGGTAATTCTTGGACAGGAATCAATAATTTTTGAGAAATATATATATCTGGAACACCGTTACAGAATTTTTCAATAACAGATTGTTTTGGAGCTTCGATATAGATTCTACCTTTGAAATTATCTCTTTCAAAAATAGATAAAATTTTTAATTTCTTTGTACCCATAGCTCTATCTAAATTCAATTTCTTTTTCAATAATTTTCTAACTAATTCTTTTTCTTTACCTGGTCTAACTCTAACACCCCAAATTGTTGCAGTATCAACACTTGGTAATAAGAATCTTTGTGGGACATAACCGTCTTGTGCGGCATCACGATATTTCTTTGAACTAGTTCTACCATATCTTTCTCTTAATTCTTTTGCTAAACGTTGTGCATCTTCTTCAGAAGTTTTGTTTAAATTTTGATCTAATTGTCTATGTAATCTGTCGTCTCTACGAGCACCTTCTTCGTCTTCGTCACCTCTTGTAATGAAACCTTCTTTCACTAATTCTGATTCTTCTTCATCTTCGTCCTCATCTTCATCGTCACTGACTTCAGCTTCGATATCTAAGAATCTATTTCTTTCTTGACGTTGTCTCTTTGATGGAGCACTTAATTCTTCATCTTCTTCATCTTCTTCTTCCTCTTCTTCCTCTTCATCCTCTTCTTCATTATCATTTTCTTCATCATCATTTTCTTCATCATTTAAAGTGCCTAAGTTTTCTCTTTTGGGATTTGGTTCTTCATTACCTTCATCATCCTCTAGAGGTCTCTTAACAATATGTGCATCTTCTGTTGATTCTGTAGCATCTTGTTGATTAGCGGAAACAGCAGCTTCAGTAGTGGTTTCTTGTTCTGTCTCTGTAACTTCAGGAATAGAAGCTTCCTCACTCTTCACAGGAGGTTGTGATTGTTGTTCCTCGCTCATAGTATTAAAAAGTCTCTATACTTATTTTAAAACAATAATAATATTTTTTTATTTGTTACTTTGCTTAATGTTATCTTCTATCGAATAAGAAAAACACCACCAAAAAAAAGTATATAAGTCGAGATAATCAAACTATTTGTATATTGACGATATGCAATTGACTAATTATATGATTATTATACCAAAATCAACTTATAATTCATAATATATCATCTTTTTATTCAATTTAACACATTTTATTCTTAATTTTATATACAAATTGTTTGTTAAACTTTCAAAATTTCCAAAAAAGAAAAAAATTTTGGACGGTAATTGTGGCCGGGCCGGGTAACCGCAGCACACAATTAAGAGAGAATTGAGATTAATACGACATGAGATATAATGACAAGATGATCCAACTGGACACTAGATCATGAAGATATTACATATAAAGTCGACTATAAATGCTTATTAGGGTAGGATTTTCTGTTCTGAAATCAAATTGTCATTAGTATATAACAGCTTTTAAATATGTAAGTATATATACATTTATGTTTCTATGTATTGTTATTATTTTATTTTGTTTTGTTTTGTTTTGTTTTGTTTTGTTTTGTTTTGTGTGTTTGTTTCATTAGATAAAAAACAAGGTGAAAGAAACCCTCCAAAGTTGTAAATTTAAATGAGAGGTGACTTAGATGATGTGCTTAGCTTTGAAGAATGACTTCAAATAAGATAATTGCCAGCCGGCCAAACATGTGATGACCACGATGATTAAGAAAGAGAATCTTGTGACTCTTTCGTTTGTGGACTCATTAGTGTCTCTCAATCTTATTTCTCTTGTCTTCATGTACGACATCTTATCGTTAATATCGTCCAACAATTCTTCCAATTGTCTCAATTTGATTTCAGCAGGTTTAATTTTTTCATCTGCCGCCAATTTATTCCAATCTCTTGCTTGGGAACCAACTTCTATGTCCAACTCGATCAATCTTCTCTTATTGTCACTAGACTTGCCATGGACCAATCTATTACTGAAACAGACATCGAATGATGCAGAACTCAACGAATTGAATGGGATACGTGTATCACCAACAAAATCTTTAATAGTTCTATAGACATTACCGTTTGAATCTAGAATAGTGACGGACAATTCTTGGCCATCGCCTTCAGAGCCGTCTGTGTCGATCTCGACAACGACTAATTGCCCATCAGAGGCGAAATCTCTAATGCAAACAGGTTCATTCTTATTATTTGCAGGTACTTCGAAATTTAAACCAAAAACCGAAATGAAAAAAGTTAAAAAAACATAAACCCTGAACAACATGATGAATGCTAGTCTTTTCAAATCACTCAAACCTCAAAAGCCTTTTTAACCATATAAAACCTTCCCTCAACTAATCAAAATTAATAAACATCAATCGATATCATACCTTTCTTATATACGTTTGCCATCTTCATCTTGATCTCTCTCTCTCTCTCTCTCTCTCTCTCTCTCTCTCTCTCTCTCTATATTGCTTTCCCACTTTCCAACTTTCCCTCTATTCCGCTATTGAAATTTACACGTTACTTTTTTTTGGATTGGTGTTTCCTGTCACGTGATAAATGAAAGCGCGGAACAAGGGCATATACGTTTACCCTGCCATTGCTTCTCATTCTTCACGACATACTTAACACACGTCATTTTATACGACATACTCAAGAACCAAAAAAAATTTTTTTTTTTTTTGATTTAAAACCTGACACAAAAATGAAATGAAAATGAATGATGGCGGCTCTGGGGCCCAGGAGGGGGGAGGCAAAGAAAAAATAAAAAAGTGAAAAAGTATATAAGGAGAACGAGATTTTCTCATCCCAAAAAATGGTATAATTCACTATTAAAGAAGATTTTATTTTTTAGGATTGGATTTTTTTTTAATCTGTTTGTAAATAGAACAATAACAAAGATATAACCTATTTTAGTAATTTTCAGTAGTTTTAGCAATGTCTGAAATCGAACCATCTGTTGAAGTCGAAGAACAACCACAAGTTGAACAAGATATGGAAGTTGAACAACAAGAGCAACAAGAAGTTCCTCCACCACCACAACAAGAAGAATCTGTTCCAGAAGAACATCAAGATTATAACAACAACGAATTACAACCACAACAACAACCACAACAACCTCACGATGGTCCAGAACCTTACTACTCTAACCAACCATCTCAAGGTCAAGAACATGTCTACGGTCATCCTCCACCACCACCAATGCATGCTGAACATGGTCACAACATGGAAGAAGGTGAATTATCAAACACCAGATTATTTGTCAGACCTTTCCCATTAGACGTTCAAGAATCTGAATTGAATGAAATCTTCACTCCTTTCGGTAACATGAAAGAAGTCAAAATCTTAAACGGTTTTGCCTTTGTCGAATTCGAAGAATCCGACTCTGCTTCTAGAGCCATCGAAGAAGTTAATGGTAAGACTTTTGCTGATCAACCATTGGAAGTCGTTTACTCCAGAATCATTCCAAAAAGATTCAGAATCACTTTAAGAAATTTACCAGAAGGCTGCTCATGGCAAGAATTAAAGGACTTGGCCCGTGAAAATAACTTGGAAACCACTTTCTCAAGTGTTAACACAAGAGATTTCGACGGTACTGGTGCTTTAGAATTCCCAACTGAAGAAGTTTTAGTTGAAGCTTTAGACAAATTAAACAATATCGAATTTAGAGGTGCTGTCGTCACTGTTGAAAGAGATGACAACCCACCACCAATCAGAAAATCACACAGAGGTGGCTTCAGAGGCAGAGGTGGCTTCAGAGGTGGTTTCAGAGGTAGAGGTGGCTTTGGTGGTCCAAGAGGTGGTTTCGGCGGTCCAAGAGGTGGCTTCAGAGGCGGTTACGGTGGCCCAAGAGGCGGCTTTGGCGGTCCAAGAGGTGGCTTCAGAGGTGGTTACGGTGGCCCAAGAGGTGGTTACGGTGGCCCAAGAGGTGGCTTCGGTGGTCCAAGAGGTGGCTTCAGAGGCGGTTACGGTGGCCCAAGAGGCGGCTTTGGCGGTCCAAGAGGCGGTTACGGCGGTCCAAGAGGTGACTACGGTGCTCCAAGAGACTCATACAGAGGTAGAGACGCTCCACCACGTGAAAGATCTCCAACTAGACAATAAACAAATAATTAAATTTCATTTGTTTATTTACTAGTTAAAATGAAAAATTGAAAATAAAATTTTTTTAAAAAAAGAAAAAAAAATAATGTTATAAAAAACATCCCTCTCTATTATAAAAAAAAAAAAAAGAATAATATTATATTTAAACATGGTAACAAAACTACAAAAAAAAATATTTTAAGAAAAAGGAAATCATAATTGTTGATATTAAAATTTTGAATAGGAAAAAAAAAAAATTAGTAAACTTAGGCAACCATATCTTATGATTCAATATAATTGTTGTAAATTTAATTTTGTAAAATAAGCTGTTGTAAAGAATTATTTTGATTTATTGACTACAAAAGCCACATTTGGTAATATTGTTTTATTCCGTGAAATTAATTTGGTAATATAACTTTAGGTTTTACAGATGAGTATAAATTTGATTAAAAAATAAAAAGACAATGAAGAATTGATTTTTTTAAAATTAATATATTTTTATTTGATTTGGAAAATAACTCAATTGCCATTAGGAAAATAATGTATAGTTAAAAAGATTAGAAAAAATTTATTAGAATTAATTATTGTAAAGAAAAACAAATTTAAGTATTAAATAATAATAACGTAGTGGAATAGTTAATCCAAATTTTAGTTTATATTAATGAGTTTTCAAGGTTTAGAGTATAGAAATTATACAAATAAAAAAAAAATAACAGATGATATGAATATTAAAGATATACCATGAAATTACAGACTTCTGCAAAACCAAAAGTATTTTTATTTTGATTATAGTAATATTGTGGATCATTATTAAATGTTTTAAACTTGTTATTACAGTGGATGTATAATTATTTCGGAAAATATCCCAACGAATTGCGTAAAAATTCTTAAATCGATTATGACAAATACAAATTTCATTACTTGATTTGTAGTATTTTGATCAATTACTAAAATTATAAAAATATAAAATGATTCCTTATTAGTTCTATGATATTGTAATGGTTACATTATTTATTGGAAAACCTATACGATTAATTACTTACAACCTATGGGTTATACCCAGCACATGTATTTCCGTATGAATGATAAACAACATTTAAAAATAAACAGTCACTAATGACTAATTGTTAACTTAATTCTTCTTTACCTTGATTTTAACCTTGAACTTAACAAGTCATGTCTCTCTTTTTTTTGTTGTCAAAATATTGAGTTGGCAATGCATTTAAAGTTTTTCAACTACAACATACCAATTATCCTTTTCATAACCAGATCTAATTATTTTTCCACCAGCAGATATGCAATCTTCTTCTAATTCACCTTCTCTATACAAATGATAATATCTATATTTGGTATTCTTTTTCTCTTCTTCTTCTTTCTCTGCTAATTCTTTTTCAGCTAATTCAACTCTTTTTTGTTCTTGTTCTTTTCTCCAATTTGCTACAAATGCAGCTCTTTCCTTTGGTGGAACATTTGTTAGATCTGGAGCATTGGCAGTTTTTTCCTTCTTTTGGTTTGTATTATATTCATTTTTATTCTTTTTTGTATCATGAAGCACCCATGGAACCAATACATCTTGTTCCATGCCTTCTTTATAACCTCTACGAGAACTATCTTGTTCTAAAGCCCAACAATATATCAATGCTTCACCACCTTTTTTCACTTTGCTTAAAATATGTTTAATTGCAAGAATTCTTCTTTCTCTTGTCGACCAATGATGGACAACTGCAATTGAAATTGCAAAATCAAAACTGTTTTCTCTATGAGGTAACTTCATACCATCCGCCACCATGACATTATAATTTTTATCTAAATCTCTAGCACATTGAATCAATCCACTAGAATGGTCTGAACCAATTAAGAAAATGTTTGGATTTATGCCTAAATATTTACCATTACCACAACCAACATCAATACCAACGCTACCCGTTTCTCTGGAATTTAGAAATTCAGTGACAATTGGCCATGGTTTGTATCTAGTCTCTGAGAAATGACTAGCAATTTCATTATAAATCTTATGAACGTATTCTTCTTCTTTTTGTTCAGCCATATTTGTACTATTTTCAACTATTTAGTTTTTCAGTCCTTGGGATTGACTTTTATCTATAGTTTGTGTATACTTAAATCAGAACCTTTAATAAAAAATAACACTCAAATGCTGCCAATACCAATATATAATTACTTGTATATTCAATTATATAGCTTATCTACTCTTGATAAACGAATCATTCATCAACAATTATCACTTGCAACTCTCTCATTACCAGAGCTCATCGCTTAAATTTTTCAGATTCGTGGTCTGTGATTTGAGGTGACTTCGATAATTAAAGGAAGTTGAAACATAAAAGAAACCATTCAATCTATTTTTAAAGTTGTGATGGTAAGTTTTATGGTTGCAAAGGTATCCAATTGTATACAATCCCTAAGATATTTAAGCTTGTCATCAATTTAGAGGCATTATATTATCTGCTAGCTAGGATACCTGAAGATCTGATAGTCAACAGGGGAACTTACTTAAAATTGATCTAATATTTGTGACAAGTTTGAGATCATTACAATAATATTCAATTCGGTTAAGAATTTGGTTAAACAAATTATAACTACCATTTTATCATATATTTATTATAAATTATGAGTAACTACAGTAATAGAAAATTCAGCATTATATCCATCATATTCTTATTTTGTTGTTTGGGTATACCTTTATGGTATAAATTAACTAGTGTCTTCAGAGTTAAATTACCAACTAAATATATTGAAACGTTAAATAATAATAAATTCTATGATGTGCATATGGTTTTGCCTATTTTTATAAGATCTAATACATATAGATTCCCAGATATAGATAAAGCAGTACAGACACAGATTAATTATCTATTGGATACACAGAAACAAGTTATTCCATGGTCTTTTCAAGTTTTAAATTATGATAAAGAGTATATGGAAGATGTCAAAAAACACAATAGTTCATATCATGTTGTAGAGTTGATACTGGATGAAGGCGTCGGTTTAGTGCTTTCGGAAGATGAGGATAAAACTATCATCTATTTCGATGATGAAGCAGTTGTCACTAATGATCTACCATATTTTATTGCACAAACGGTGGTTGAACATTCATTTAAAGTAGAGAATAATAATTTGGATAAACAAACATTCTTATCTAAAGGTAAATATTCTATTCCTTATAGCCCTAAAGTGCATCTAAATTTAATGTTATTGAATAGTGGTGGTGATCCAATTGGATGGGAAATTGATTCGGTTTTGAAATCTGATTTCACTCCAGTAAGGGAGTTCCTATCAACTATACTTAATTTTACTGTTGATACAGATATTTTGTATCATGAAGATTTAGGTATATCGTCTTTGATAAATAAAACAAATATCACATGGGCAAATATTTCTCAAGCATTAGATCTATCAAGCTTAACGAAAGCAAGTGAATCAAGAGATTATCCGACCCTAAATTTGGCAGTATTATTCCCAAATAAAGAACTTGCACCAAATGGGTTCGATTTCATTGAGATAACAGAAGAAGAGGTACCTGAGAAGAAAAAACAAATTGAAAATATCCATTCAAATAATAAAACATATTGGGAAAGTTACCTGGTACCACAATGGGGTACTGTTGTGATAAATAAATTTCCTATTGAAAAAAATATGGTGTTAAATGAAGATTATTTACGAACATTATTAAATGTTTTCGCAAACAATATTTTAAATTTAATTAACTTTCCTGGCGCATCAGAAAATCCAAATCCAAATAAAATTAAAACATTTTACAATACATTAAACTCATATAAAAGACTATTAGCTTTATCCAATTTGGAAAATTCAATTTCTACATTGTATTCACTATGCACAATGTTGGGACGCTTCAAGAATATGCCAGTCCCACAACAAGTTCAAGATGATGTAATTAGAGCATTGGAATTACGTTTAGAGATAGTAGATTTATTGAATAATCCGGAAAAAGGTGATGATAAAACTTGGAATCAAGTATTATCAATGAGTAATGACCTTGTTGCATTAACTGAAAAAGCATTTTACAACCAAGAAATGATTCAACAAAATCATGTTCCAACAGACCATAAATTAGCCATATATTTACCTTTATTAGGACCATTGTCATTAATGTTAATTCTATCTTTTTGGAATAACAGTACGGAGTATAATGAAGAAAATATAACAAAATCAAGAGATAAATCTGAAGATTTGATTTCAGAGTCATCGGAAATTGAATTAATCTCATCATTAAGTAAAGAAGAAAATTTGAATTCCACAGCCTCAGTTACAAGCTGCAATTCAAAGGTAAGTAAATAATTATAGCTTTAAATATATATTGCTATTATATTTGTGTGTACATTTATGCCTTTTATATTTTATATACTACCATTTAGCATTTAGAATAATATAATGAGATTGCATTATTTTTAATTCTTCAATCTCATCAAGAAATTGTAATCTTTGAAGTCTTCTCTTTTCATCATCACTTACTGAATTAGAATAAAATTCCCATAAATCTTTGGTATCTACAAGTACATCTTTTTCAATATTGGAGTCATTTGTAAATCTTGATGAATATAAATCTTTTGAAAAATATTTCAATAATGTTGGTAATACTAAATCTCTTGATGATTTTAAATTATCTTGCATGATTTTTCCAAATCTATCATTATTATTTTCATGATTGCCACCGATTGGATCATAGGATATCCAATAACCACTTTTATAACTATTGATTATCTTTTCGATCAGTTTTTGCGCTGAATCATCGGGTAAATAACATAGAGCACATTCTGTAATAAATATTGTTTTAATATTTTGATCAGTAATTTTTAATAATTTCCCTATAATATCTTCAGTATTCTTCAAATCACCTTCGATCATCGTATACCTTTCTGTATCTACTATATTATTTTTATTCTCCTCTTTAATATCTAAAGCTATTTTAAAATTCTTATCAGTCGTGAGAGTCTTGCCTTTCAACGCCAATGCATCTTTAAAATCTACATCATAATATTTGATATTTTCAAAATTATGTAAAAGAGGAATGAACCTTAAATCGGAACCACAACCTAGATTGATTATCTGCACCTGTTCATCATTCTCAACACCCTTCAAATAGTCATTAATTAGGGAATCAATACTCACGGTTCTCAAATAAGTACCATAGTTCATGACAGGATAAGAATTCCGTATAGCTTTATTCATCAAACCTTGTTCCCTTCTCGTTATTATCGTCTTTAAAGTTTGATAATACGACAGATATATTTCTTTGTAATTAGCGTATGACTTGTGAACCAAAGGGCATGGAATATAGTTGGTGGAAAGTGCACTTAGCTTGCATGTAAATGCATCATTGTCAGTTCTCTGTACAATTTTTTCCATAGTCGATTCTTATTTATTTCCAAGAAAAAATGGAACCAAAAAAATAAGGGTCTTTCTATTATAAATCTTTGGCACAGAACCACTTAAAAAAGTAAAAAAAAAAACAGATACAACCTCTATCGTTTTCAGATTCACAATATCTGATAATATTTAAACCTATATAACCTGTTGTATAAGCCACTCTTAAATCCATCTTCTCTGTTAAAATTTCGAGATCTTGAAATTCTTCTGTTTTGAAAAAGGTTCCTTCACGGAAAGTTGATGTAAAAGCTTACACGATACGAAATTTCGAAGGTCATCAAATGAAAAATTGGAAAAAACAATGTGAAATTTATTGAAAAAAGTTGAGGATTTCAACGAAATTGTTTGTTGTATAAGTTGTTGTTACTATTTTACTGGTCTCTTACTGTTGGAAATTGACAAGAGTATTCGATTTTGTTTGTATTGTTGTGTTTCCCAATTTATAGAATTTAAACCAGAAAATAATTGCTATTATCCGGATCAAATAAGGTCAATAACAGAAAAAAATCTATTTTTAGAATATTTAAGTCATTTGTGGTCGTGATTATAGATATATTCTTTGCAATTAATTGATCAATATTGAAACAATTATTATTTAGTTCACTGTGCAAGATAGATAGATTGGTTGTTGTGGTTTTTATTGCTTTTGTTGCGTTAAAGATACATTCGTTTATTATTGGAAACCAAAGGTAAACATATAGAGCTATAAGAAAAATAAATTATTTAATATTTATATATTACAAGATTCAAAATGGGTAATTCTGGATCAAAACCGTCAAAGAGTAAAAAGAATGTTGCAACAGTTAAACCTGCACCTTCAAAGAAAGTTTCATCGAAAACTAAAAATAAAAGCTCAACTGATCTGAATAATACAATTAAAAAGTCAAATAATTCAGATGCCATAAATAATGATAGTAAAATACTAAATGATTCAAAACCTTTGGAGAAAAGAGAAGTGGCAAAAATCCCAACTATAAATGTAACAGATGAAAATTTAATTACAAACGTAAAGGATTCTGTTTCTAAGAATAATGATAAACTAACTTCATCTGCATCTTCAATAAGGTCAAATGTTTCCAACGGTAGTGATAATGAAATTGAAAATAATAACAAAAAGGAATCGATAAGAAAGACCGTTCATAGAAGAGGTCATTCCCTTGGTCATATCCCAATTCCTGATAAAAAAAGTGATCATCGTAATGATTCGTCTCACTCTCCACATAGACATCTTTACGTAAATGGATCCTCTTCTACACATCAAACTTCAACTGGGAATAATAGACTATCGTTGTCAAGAAGGTCGAGTTATAATTCAAACTCGGATTTACCACCTTCCATGATGCAAATGGAACCAAAACCTCCAATTCTTAAGAGTTACTCTACTCAGTCAAATAGACAGTCAACTACTTCATTATCATATAATAATGGTGGTTTGGAACTAAATGATGAAAATGAAACATCAAAAGATAATGAACATAATATGAAACTGCATAGAACGGGTTCTTTTGCATCATCTGTACATTCAGGCAATGCCACTGTTTATAATACACCATTAACATCCCCAGGTCTGGAATCTCAAGGAGGAGGAGAAGATTATTTTGGAAGACATTTAAGTTCATCAAATTTATCAGAAAATAGCCATAACCACTCAAGACGTCCGAGCGTTGATATTTTTGACAATACAGTAAATTTAATTAAAGGAACATACAAGGATGTTTTTCCAAAAGTTTCAGTATTTGATGATAACGGATCTGAACATACAGAAGAGAAAACTAATGCGAGTGGTACATTAGAGGCAAAAAAGAAAAAACCTGTAAAACCAATAAATATTGATGAAACTATACAGAAATTATTGGATGCCGGTTATGCTGCCAAAAGAACTAAAACCCTTTGTTTGAAAAATTCAGAAATTGTACAAATTTGTCAATTATCACGAGAAATATTCTTATCTCAACCATCATTACTAGAACTATCTGCTCCGGTGAAAATTGTCGGTGATGTACATGGTCAATACAGTGACTTATTGAGACTTTTCACAAAATGTGGGTTCCCACCAGCTGCAAATTATTTATTTTTAGGTGATTATGTTGATAGAGGTAAACAATCTTTAGAAACGATACTGTTGTTATTGTGTTATAAAATTAAATATCCGGAAAATTTCTTCCTATTAAGAGGTAATCATGAATGTGCCAATGTTACAAGAGTTTATGGTTTCTATGATGAATGTAAACGTCGTTGTAATATTAAAACATGGAAAGTCTTTGTTGATACATTTAATACCTTACCTTTAGCTGCTATTGTAACTGGTAAAATTTTCTGTGTACATGGTGGTTTATCACCAGTGCTGAACTCAATGGATGAAATCAGACATTTTAGCCGACCAACAGACGTTCCAGATTTTGGTTTGATCAATGATCTCCTTTGGTCTGATCCTACAGATTCCATAAATGAATGGGAAGATAATGAAAGAGGTGTCAGTTATTGTTACAATAAAGTTGCAATTAATAAATTTTTAAATAAATTTGGATTTGATTTGGTCTGTAGAGCACATATGGTTGTAGAAGATGGATATGAGTTTTTTAATGAAAGAAGCTTAGTTACTGTATTTTCTGCACCAAATTATTGTGGTGAATTTGATAACTGGGGTGCAGTTATGACAGTCAGTGAAGGATTATTATGTTCATTCGAATTATTAGATCCTTTAGATAGCGCAGCATTGAAACAAGTGATGAAGAAAGGCAGACACGAAAGAAAACTTGCGAACCAACAACAAAATATGAACAATATTGATTCCAATAACCAATGAAGGGTTGTCTTTCTTTAATTAAATAGGATATACCTCGATTCAACATGTTATCTTCCAAGCGACTATAGAGAAAATATTCATAATTACATGCATATATTATAAAAATATAACAAATGTAAAAAATATCATAATAGAAATTATACATGATCTTTAAAGCATAGACTTTAATATAATACAGATTTTGTATTAGACGATTCAAAACAAAATAAAAAAAGTGATGATAAATAAAAGCAAATATTCTAAATAAATTAAGTAATTAATAAATTTAAAATTAAAATGACAACATATTGTGAAACAATAATGTAGGTATAGAGAGACATTAAGTAAATAAGTTTGCAAGATGTTTGTTAATTCATGGTTCATGTCATTAAACCATTTAGAATTAGTGTCATTCGATGGATGAGATCAAGAGACATTTGGCGTCGCTGATTTGAGAATTTGAGAAATTGAAAAATCGATGAACTCTCAATGTTTTTAAAGATGTTTTTAACAGAAAGAATGGTTAATTTGTGTTTGTTATATTTACCATAGACGTCTGACAGTTATATTGGTATTCAGTTGATATTATTTTAATAAGTTCTGGCAAATAAATTTGGTTTCTGGTTGGAATAGGAAATGCTTAATCATTCTTTGTGCATATAATTAATAATAGATAGATAAAAATAAGGATAAATTTAATGATTAGGCTATGACGAATAATTTAGATTGTAACTGTGCATCTATCGATTATACTAATGATGGGAAAGATCCAGATTTGCCACATTACTTAGTGAGAATTTCAGATGAAGATTTGAACAATTTTGAAGTATTAAATTCGTTATACTTGTTAGATGATTATAATAATTTACTGTTGTATTTGGAAACTCAATTACAAGAACATTCATTTAACGTTCCTCCGTATGATATTATTATTGTTTTATTGACGTTAGCGACTGTTTCATCGCATTATAAAGAGCCTATTGTCAGATCAAATGATATGTACAATGTTACTAGACAACAATTATCAAAAAGGGCGATTCACGTATTATCTCAATATATTAAAATGCTTAAGGATTTTGATCTTCAAAAATATAATAGATATAACTTAGAATTATTGAGATGTCAATTTTTTTTGGCTATTGATTCTTTCAATATCAAACGTTCACAATTTTCTTTTGATAGAGTGAGAAGATCTAAAACACCAAATGCACTAGTCTATACAGAACTATCAGCTGAAGAAATTGATGCTGCAAATGAAAAATATATACAGACAATAGAAAATCCATATAAAACTTATCATAGTTCATTGCAGCAAAAGATGAAAGTCCTAGATAATTCTTTGTTAAATACAAGGTTGAGTGAAAAAGGTGAATTTATAAATATGATCATTTGGACTTTATCAAATTCTGTTCAAGAAAATGAATCTTTATTTGTAACTAGTCATGATATATGGTTACCTTTGCTTACAATAATTATAGATATGTTTGAATTGAGACATTGTTACTATGTTCATAGACAGATTGGTGATGATAAGCCTAATGATTTGAAGGTCCAACTACTTGCATCAAGTCCTTTAGCATTATTTTTAAAATCATTAGATTCGATGCAATTGTCTCAAAGACTGACGGAATACATCTTCATTAATTTATCATACAAAAGGGATAATTCATATAGTACATATGTTCATCCTGTATATTACGAAGAAAATAAGTTCTCAAAGACATTTTTACAAAGAACCGTTTACAGCGATAATTATAAATATATATCATCAATGAAGTTAAGAAAAAAACTAATAGGATTATGTTTTAAATTATTATTAAGTGTTCCCCATGGCCATAGACTTGTGTCCCCTAAGTTAGTATCTGATGATTTTATTAGAGCAATTGTAAATAATCTATGTGTTTTTGATAATTTGGATCAATTTAAAATATTTTTCTACACTGTTGATCTGTCAAAAGAGTTATTTTTCGTTCCATTATTAGCTGAAACTGTGATATTAGAATTATATAAGAAAAAGCATAAAAATACCGAAATACAGCATCTAAATCTAGTGGAGTATATGGATGATATAAATAAGTTTTTAACCTATTCAACTGAGATGATAGAGCAGGGGTTTTTTGTTTTGCCCTTTGAAGAAGCTAATAGTAGTCAAAGTGATGACGATGATGATGGCAATAAATTTAATCGTAAGGAAAAAATTGAGTATAAGTTCCATATTGAAAAGATGGAGATTTGTTTTTCAGTACTTCTGAGGTATGCACTACACATGGCAGACATATCATCTTTTGTGGTAGATACAGGCATTTTTCAGAAATTCATTAAGGCTGTGAAATCTGTAGATGAAAAAAGGATTGATAGCACAGACTCAAATACTTTGTTCTGTGAATTGATGGAAAAACTATTCGATTTAGATTTCGAAGCATTTATTTGACGGAAGAAATATTTATAATAACATTATATGTGAAGAAACTATTGAACTTCGAATTGTTGCGAAGTGAAAGTAATTTCTTATGTAACTATTACTATGTAAAAATAATTTTAAGGGGAATTTTAGCATTTAATATTTAATTACATTGCTATATAATTATTATTAAATTCATTTAAATAATGGATATGATTACTGTCACAATTGATAATTATGTATTTGGGATTAAAAAGTTGGAAAAAAGAAAGCCCTGTAGGGGGCTCGAACCCCTAACCTTGTGATTAAGAGTCACACGCGCTACCGATTGCGCCAACAAGGCTTAATTATTACAGATTTTCTGTGTAAAAAATATGATTATTCCAGTTTTATTTTAATGAAATTTTAAACTTATAAAATTTAGTTCAACATTTATGATAACGAAGTCTCAAGTGTGTTAATTTGTTATACAGTTAATAATATGTCGTGTTAACAATTATAAATCATTTTTATTCCCGAACCACTTTGTTGGAAAGTTCTAGAAATATGAAGTCATTATTCCATTAAAATACAAATCCAATTAATTATTACTATATTTAGAACATG
>JAJMDZ010000017.1:107966-183258 GCA_030573835.1 Tetrapisispora taiwanensis (nom. inval.)
GAATATGACAGACATTTTTTGAAAAGGTATAAATAGCAAGCATTTTTATCAATCAATCAGAACAGATAAGTTCTAGATTTTGTACATTAATATATTTTTTATAATCTTACGTAAAGAGGACAAGGAATTATACTGTAATACTATAACCTCTAATATGAATAATAAATTAAACATTAAATCAAACACTACTGCTACTAACACAGAATCTACTTCTACCATCGTCTCCAACTTACAATACTTTTGAATATGTGAAACGTGAATTTCTTATTCTCGCACAATTAGAATTTGTTATTCCAATCCCAGAATCTGAAAATATAATAGCAATTGATTATCGTTGTAAACACATCTATCGTATACTGCTCTATAAGCTGGCAGTTATTGCCATTAAACCACGACAAGAAAAGGAAACTTTTATTAGAGTTCAATATGTAAGTATTCAATTATTATTGTGAGTGAGACTTTATCTCTAATATTAGATATTTGATTTATCCTACAATTTATTTGTTTTTATATATATTGTTTGTAGAAATTTAATGTTTCTGTCGCTTGGATAGGACAAGTTAACAAAATACGCATTTCCAGAGATAAACTTAATTATGTAATTAATTAATTAAATAAATAATACTCTACTCAATATAAACTAAATATTAGTTTTATAAAATAAATAAAAGAAAAGTAATTATAGAATCGTTTTAGTTTTATTATATGCGTTTAAAAAAATTATAGAGTTAAATAAAATTATAAATATTAGTTATAACAAATAATTTTCTTAAGTTTAAGCTCTTCTTCTGAAACGTCTAGAAGTGTTAGCAGAGACACTGGTGACAGATAATGGTAATTTCAAACCTAAAGATTTGACTAAGTCAGCAGTTTGGTTGTCAACGTTTAAGACACCCTTAGAGTGAGATAAGTCTAAAGCAGAGACTTCTGGAACGTATTGATCCTTTCTTTCTCTTTCTTCTTCTTGTAATTTGAAAGAAATACCTCTGACTGGACCCTTTTGAATTCTCTTCATTAAGTGGGTAGTGTAACCAGCAATCTTGTTTCTTAATCTCTTGGATTGAATGGTAGCGATTTCATCACATAATCTCTTGTTGGTTTGGAAGTCCAAAGTCAACTTTGGATAGTACTTTTCAATCAAAGCTTTGGAAGCTCTCTTGACGGTCTTTGTTCTAACTCTACCCTGTTTAAATAGTATAATATCTGATATATTGTTTATCGAAATAATTCGTTAACAACACAAATATTATAATTTTGTTAGTAAGTTATTCAATTGTAAAATATTTTTAAAGGATTATTCACGTATTCCTCACAATATGTTATCATGATTTATTTTGGAGGTAGTTGGTATCTTAATCTCTAAATTTTCACTCCATTTGCTCTAAATTCATTCAATAGTTATGCTCATTCTGTTTATTCATTTAAAAAGTATCGTTCGTCTATGCGTGTCTTTTACAACCATTAAATATCCTTGTACTTCCACAATTTGGTTAAATGTTTTAAAATTTTTATCAATATTTAATGTTATCCACATCTTATTCCATCAATAGTTCAATATATAGGTTTTTCATCATCTCATTTATAACAATTATCATCATTCAACAGTAAAGAATTATGTTTTTATCCAATTTTTTCATTATCTTCAAATATCGAATATTCTTACATACCATTTTGTGGTTGGTTTATTAAAAAATCTATACGTTGGTCTCCTTAGAAATTAAAAAATAACGTTTAAATATATTTATAAATCCTATTTATTTATATAGCTTTAATATATTGAATTCAAAATAATCTAGACATTGTACACAAGAAAAGCCACTAATTGGGCAAGCTTCCAATACAATTTACCGTATCCCAGTAGAACTTGAACTTACTCTTAGGCTAATTAATTCAGAAGTGAATTCATATTATTGAAACTATTCATGTTCTTGAAATTATTGAAATTATTGAAATTATTGAAATTATTGAAATTATTGAAATTATTGAAATTTAGTTCATACAATTGTTACAGGTCAGCTCATCGATAAATTTCATGAAAAATTTCAGTATTGAATCAGTGGTGAGGTGAGATGGAAAAATGATGAGCCTGAAAGTTGGCAGTTAGACAGAGACAAGAGAAATTAGATTAAAGGTGTTAGACAGAAAAATTGAAACGTCTGAAGGAGAACACAAAGAAGATGTCTTCTGTCTAGATTAGTTGTCTAGAAGGAAGCTCAAACAGAGAGATAGTTGTTCTTGTAGAATGAACAACTAAGACGAATCTATCATGACGCGAACGCACACACATACGCAAAGGAAAAAGTTTTGGAAAAATTTGAAAAAGTTGAAAAAATAAAAAAGAGATAAATGTCTGGGTGCTGCAGTCACTCAAACCACCTGTAATACACGTGATCACAGTTGTCTTTTCTTTTTTCGAATTTTTTTGAAAAATTTCCAAAATTTCCAAAATTGATTTGTAATTGTTTACAAATCACAATGGGTGATTGAAATAGGATAGAAACAAGATGCAAGTAATAACAAATAAGTGAAAAATTAAGGTATTAACATATTCACATTTATCTATAGTTTTTATTTTTTAACAAAGAATTACTGTGTAATTGTAATTGTTCGAAAATTATAATTTAAAAGAAAGTTGAACTTTTACCATATTGTTTGTTCTCAATTAAAAACAACACAACAATGTCAAATAAGTTTCATTGTGATATTTGTTCATCTGATTGTACGAGTAGAGTGAGAATTTCATGTGCGGAATGTCCTGAATATGATCTATGTGTTCCCTGCTTTTCTCAAGGATTATACAATGGTAACCATAGACCTTACCATCCATACCGTATAGTGGAAACTAACTCGTATCCTATATTATGTGATACTTGGGGTGCCGATGAAGAATTAGCTTTAGTGAAAGGTGCGCAAACTCTAGGTTTAGGTAATTGGCAAGATGTTGCGGATCATATTGGTTCTAGAGATAAAGAAGAAGTTAATGATCATTATTTGAAATATTATATAGAGAGTCCTTACTATCCAATACCTGATATTACAAAGACTATTAATGTTCCACAAGATGAATTCTTAAAGGAAAGAAAACAAAGAATTGAGAGGTTTAGGGAAAAGCCTTTGGAACCACCAAGAAAACCAGTCGCATCCGTACCGAGTTGTCATGAAGTTCAAGGGTTCATGCCTGCAAGATTGGAATTTGAAACCGAATTCGAGAATGAAGCTGAAGGACCAGTGAAAGATATGGTGTTCGAAGCCGATGATCAACCATTGGATATAGAATTGAAATTAACTATCTTGGATATTTATTCATCTAGATTGACTAATAGAGCCGAGAAGAAAAGACTTCTTTTTGCAAATAAATTAATGGAATACAGAAAACTACAAAGTATAGACAAAAAAAGATCTAAACAAGGAAAAGATCTGTTTAATAAATTGAAGCCAATGACAAGAATGATGACTCCACAAGATTTCGAAGAATTTTCAACAGATATACTAGAAGAATTAAGATGTAGAGCACGTATCAACCAGTTACAAGAATGGAGAAGTAATGGGATCACAACTACTGAAGCAGGTATTAAATATGAAAGAGATAAACAGATGAGAATCACCGCATTGGAAAAATTTGGTACGTCATTTAATAGTAGTGATATTCCAACAGGCAGAAATAGATCTAATCCAACTCATAGAGCTAATAAAGATTACTCACAAAATTACAGTGAAAGTAACGGTAAGGAAAGAGAAAAATCAAAGAATTTAACGATTAATGAAATACAACATGGTGCAGATTATAATCTATTATCTGCTAATGAACAGCATCTATGTGCCCAATTAAAAATATTACCAAAACCATATATCGCAATTAAGGAAGTCATATTTAGAGAACTATTGAAAAACAATGGTGTCTTGAAAAAGAAAAATTGTAGAGATTTATTAAACATAGAACCAATAAAAGCAAATAGAATCTTCGATTTTTTCCAATCACAAAATTGGATATAATAAAACATATCAATTAGTAAATATACATACATTCATAAACACAAATAAATAATCATATTAAATAAAATGCATATTTTCCCTATTAAATTAGATAATTATATTAATTCTAATAATAATGTGTAGTTTTTCTTTATATACTCTATAATTTTTTCAATAACTGATCTAAAATGTTATATCTTGAATCTTCACGATCTATTTCTGATAAGAATGTGTTTCGTAGATATTCAGTATATCTCATTTGTAATTTTTTGTTGAATTCTTCACTAATTTTATTTTTATAAGCAAAATATTTCTTAACAGATAATTGTAATTGGTCGATATCTAAATCATCCTTCGTCATATATCTGATATTCAAAGTTATATCTGTTAGAGTCAATTTGACGTAAATCTCACTGAAATCAGTAGTTAGATTTAGGCCCATTAAGTTATCATCATTCTTCCAGTATTGTACAATGTGATTTATTAAATAATCTCTCTTTAGATCATTAAATTTATCAAATAAGTTAATATATTCCATTGAAATTTTGAATAAATATTCAACCGTTTCCTTTCTTAATTCTTTATCAGTTTGAACATCGGTGATGGCAAAATAACCTTTATGCTTTTTAATGTAGTATTTGCTCAGAGTTTCCATAGCAATATCGAAAATTGTTAATGCAATATCACCACGTAAAGCTGGGTTTGTGTCAGATGAACCTAACATACTTAAATCAGCTTCTGGTAATTCATTTAACTTATCCTTCATACTGTCACCAGAAGATGGAGCTTTTTGTTTGGAGTACATACCATTTTCTTCAGAGTTCTCATCATCGCCATCTTCACCGTTTTCTTCTTTATTCTTTTCCTTCTCTTCGTTTAACATATCTAATTCCTGTTCTCTCTCGTTAATCAAACCCATAACTTTTCTTCTGTTAATCAATTTTGTAATGAAATTCAATTCAAATTTTATATATTCATGCCATAATTTTGGTTGATCTGCGTTGAATCTTAAAGCATTTTGGAACACAATTCTACAACTCTTGAAATTTGCATGGACTTCATATTCATATTTAGCACAACTGATCCAAACGTCAATGTTATTTGGATGTAATTTAATCAATTCATTGTAAACACTATGGATTTTTTTATAAGAAGTTTGATTACCTCTGCTTTTCAAAAAATTTAAATACAGGGACCAAAGTTTTAAGTCGTTTGGAAATTTATTACAACCTCTTTGATAGATATACATAATTCTTTTTGTGATTGTCCAATCGGAGATACTATTTGATTTAGGAGCTTGTAAAATCCTCTTACATCTTTTTAATCTTAATTTGTTAACATTATTTTCGTAATCTACGTATTTAACATAATCGTTGACGCTTGAACCTCTTGAGTTCAATCTATGTTCGAAATTAGTTCTCTTTTTCATAATCAAAGTGACTTCATTCTTGGTGAATAATTTCTTATCGACCAAATCATCGATCTCAGGTATACATTGTTCTAAGTAGTATCTAGCTTTGGAGGACATCTTTGGTTTTCCTGTAAATTAACACTAGTATACTTCGAATTGCTGTTAGTTTTCTGACACTACGAATAAATTGTTATAATGATAATCACAAACAAATATGTATATACTTCAATATTTATAGTTTTATTATAGTGAATAAATTTTGCGATGAGCTCATTGAAATTTTTCGATAGTGAAAAATTTTAAGGTTATCATTCTGAACGGGCGTACACATAGAATTGGAGCCATGCTACCTGAACAGAACGACAGTAATTGTTTGATTCGATTTGTATAATAAAGATATTTAAGAAAAAGTATAATGATTACGTTATTCGAAGAAGTGTTTATATTATATAGTATTGAGCTCGATGTGTCCAAGTTAACAAGGACAATTTTTACATTCAGTTCAGAGATAACTGAAACTAATAGGCGTTCATAAATATGTATACAATGACTTCCATCTTATTATGTTAATAATATCCCACATAAAGCTATAACACAATAAAATATTGTTGATACGAATTGCTTAAAGGTTCATGCCTTTTACAAAAACATTCTCATTGAATCATCGAATTTGCATAATTTGGAGTGACTGCAAACCCATACACCCTCCAATTTTTAAAACTCACGGCGAAAAAAAAGTTTGAAATTTTTAAAAAAACCGAAAAACGGACGTTTTTCAGAAAAGTTCAATTTTGTTATTTTTCAAATAGACAAAAAATGAAAAAGAACAAAAACGACGCACGCGCAGCTCTAATTTTTTAAAGTTCTCGTCAAAACAAAACTATGAAACAACTCAACTTTTACTGACCACTGTTTTCTGTCTATAACAATAATCTCCTTGCCTATGTGTAATCGTTCTAGACTGGAGCCGCTCTGTCTAGACATCGACCTAACCAGTATTCTCTCTCTAATTTTTTTTCAACCACCTCTGCCTAGCATTATTACATCCACCACTCGGTGTGCCCATCTTGAAATTTCAATTCTCACTTGTACTCATCGCCTTCATCCACAGACTGAAAATTTCAACTGACACTGAAACTTTTTTCAAGAAAATAACTATTATAGCCAATTTAATGTATATCGATGATTTTTATTATAGTTAAGCTAAGGTTAATTGATTATATTCTATACTAAAATTGTTAATGTTAGTTAATAATTGAAAAATTCTAAGTTCATTGTTTTATACTATACTCTTCATTTTACCACCTGCTAGCTCTTGCAACTTTTTTTTGTGTGTTGATTTTTTTTAATTCTTAGTAGTAGAAATAATTTTAGAATTAGAGGAACTTTAAAGGTTTTTATAGTTTGATATTATATATAAAATTGTATGATTTTAGAGTTCAGTTATCTCTTATTACAATTTATAAAAAACCAACTAGGAAAAAACGGGTAAACATGTCTTTAGTTGTCGCTGAACAAGGTTCCTTTCAACACATTTTACGGTATGTATAAATAATATTTTAAAACCAAGTTGAATTTAAATTTAATGATACATGAATGATTGAATTCCAAACACTTTAATGAATATATGAACAACGCCATCCAGATGAATTGCAAAATTGGATAAATGAGAAATTTTTATTTATATAGTGGATATTTTTATTATATTATGATTTGAAATAATAATACTAGAAGTGAATATGTAATGATCACAAGTGAAAGATACATATTAGAAATAAATACATTAATGAAGATATCAAGAAGTAATTATAGTTTTTGTGGTATTTTATTAGTTTGAATATATATGTTAAAATAATGATTGGAGAGTATGAGTATTTGAAATATCCAATGAATTAGATTGATACATTATATAAGAATGGGGAATAAGATTTTGAACTATTAAATTATTGAAATTGTTAACTAATCATCACAAATTTTAAAATGAAATTTACAACAATGAGTGTTGTATACTCTATATATCTAAACAATATGATATCGTTAATATTATTTATGTGAATGGAATACAATTATAAGTTCTGTTATTATTAGCACTTTTATTATTATCGTCCATTATTACTAACAATTATTTGAAAATATATTACTTTTAATATATTAATTATTTTTATTACAGTTTGTTAAACACTAACGTCGATGGTAACATCAAGATCGTCTACGCTTTAACCACCATTAAGGGTGTTGGTAGACGTTACGCTAACTTAGTCTGTAAGAAGGCCGATGTTAACTTAAACAAGAGAGCTGGTGAATTAACCCAAGAAGAATTAGAAAGAGTTGTTCAAATTATGCAAAACCCAACTAACTTCAAGATCCCAGCTTGGTTCTTAAACAGACAAAAGGATATCAATGACGGTAAGGACTACCACAACTTAGCTAACAACGTTGAATCCAAATTAAGAGATGATTTAGAAAGATTAAAGAAGATCAGATCCCACAGAGGTATCAGACATTTCTGGGGTTTACGTGTTAGAGGTCAACATACCAAGACCACTGGTAGAAGAAGAGCTTAAACAACTGATAAAAAATATTAATATACTTTTATCATTTGTTTATTTAGAATTATTTATATAATCTATATATAATTTTTATCTTTTTTTATAAAACATGTATACAATTTTGAATACAATAATCATTAAATTTTAATATAACTCAAACAATTTTAAAATTGAAAGTAATTATTCTAAGTATTTTCTGGTCTACATATATTTACATATAACTAAAAAATTGAAAGATAAAAATGTGTCTATATATTTATTTGTCGCTTGTTATTTTTTAATTTCAATATTTATTGACGATTAATTTAATGCTAAGTTTATAAAATGCTATGTTAATGGAATTGATTTATACGTACAGGTGGTCATAAAATGACAACAAATTATATTTACAACATGTTTTGGTTAATTTCCTTCAATGGTAAACTACCGGATGATTTAAATGCCAATTTGAATTTCTTAACACTTAAAGTATTCTCAGAATTAGATATTTTTTCTAAACTGCTGTTATATTTGTTGATTAATTTGTTAACTCTATTGTTACTTGATTTGTTGACAGCTTTTAAAGTTTTGTCATTGCCGGAGATATGGAATGTTAATGCTTGCGGACCTTTTGAAGCTGTAACAGGTGAAGATCTTGGAGACGGTAAAGAGACAACTCTCTTTGGTGAGGTCATAATAATTTCATGTTTGATTTCAGTTTTTTTATCGTAATTGGAACCACTGGAGTGGATTGGATTGTTGTCCTTTAATGTAACTATACTTTTAATTTTTAAATTTGTATCTTGACTCTTATTTTGTTGTTTCTTGTAAGCTTGTCTTTTATTTTGGAACCAAATTTGGACAGCTTTTTCACTCATATTACATTTTTTAGCTAATTCCATTCTTGTAGTTTTTTCAATTGTTTGAGACAATTTGAATTGTTCATTTAAGATATCTGATTCAACTTGAGAAGTCTTTCTTCTCTTTCTACGAGCTAATTGTTCGTTATCAACTCTTGGTTTTTTACTTGGATAAGATTCTTTAGAATGGGTGATGAAAGCAAATTCTCTTTTTGTAGAACTAGAGATACTGCTAGCTCTTGTTGGAGTTGGAGAACTAGTGACAGAAGCGTTATCGCTTTCATCAGAACTAGCAGTCTTGATGGTTGGAGTTGGGGTAGCAGATGGGGTGGCGGCTGGTGTTAAAATCATTGGAACCTCACTGATGCTGCTTCTTGCTGCAAATTGTTTTGTGTTGACATTGATTGGTGGTAAGACGACTTTACCTTTTTGATTGAAGCTATCTTTTCTTAATGACAACAAGATATCAGCTTTTGGAATGTCATTTTCCAACTTTCTTTGGAATTCAGTAGCTTGTAATAAAATATCTAAAGAAGGTAGTCTTTGTTGAGCGTTCATCTTGGTATGTTTCTTCTATTTTTTTAAGTTGCTTGTTATATGTATATATGAAATGGATACAATGCTTTATGGGATTGAGTTACTTTCGATATAATAGAAAGAAAGTGGAAATTGACAATTGACAATTGACAATTGACAAGTATGAAAGGAATCGATAACTATTGATCCAAACCATATTGGATTGGTCATCTTCCTTATATATCAATTTGAATTGTTGAAGTATATATTTTGATTTATTAAATTGATAAAAATCAATACACCAAAAAAGGGAATAATTTTGAATAACAATAACTAATTAATACTCTGTAAAGGGATATATTATTTAAAAAAATCGAATAAACAAGTAATTAACACAAAATTAAATCACGAATAATATCTAAATCGCGTTCTTTAAACTATTAAAATTACTTCAATTGGAGTATTGGATCAATAAAAGTTTTAAGGTTCCATGGATATTAGATAACTCTGATGTAGTAAAAAAAAACAAAAAAACTGAGAGAGAAGTAAGTTTCGTTTACCTCATTATCATTCCTAATCAGTAATTTAAAGTTGAGAAATGTTAATATTTCTTAATGGGGAAAATAATTGACCAAATATTTTTGAAAGCAAAACTTGAGAGATCCAGACAGAGCCGTTATGTGTTTTTGCATAAATATTGATATGAAAGTATTTCTCGAAATGACAATACAATTGAATTCATGTCTTCATCTGATGAAATTTAGAGATGTTTGTTCTTACGGTGACAAAATTTCGTAATATTTTTTTTTCCATGTACGTAGTATAACCCAAATTGGGTCTACTTCCTAATCGGGAACATCAATTACGAAAAAACACACAATATTTTTCGAGATCCTATGAATGTTTCTACAGATCCATCCGCACAAACACGACGATGACCACAAACCGGATTAGGAAATACCTTGAAATACTCTCAATTAGCAATATATTAGAGTAAGCCCAAAGAAACAACCGCACGCCATCGACGTTCGCCTAATCGGGTAAAAACACAATCTTTCGATCTCTGCACCAGATTGTTAGCGTCCCCTGTTTTTTGGCTGTGTGTCTCTAATGCGTGATCCCACAGAGAAAAAAAGAAAAGAAATGTTTACTCTTTTTGCACAATTTTCGTGAAAATTTTCGTGAAATTCTCGAAATTCTCGGTGTTTCGTCTCTGAAAATTCCCCAAATGGGCAACCCATTTGGGTTGGAAGAGCGCGTAAACTCATGTTTTTAATAAAAATTAAAATGTGTTTTCTCGTGTTTTCTCGTGTTTTTTTTTTTGAGTTTACCACAATAGAGAGAAAGATATGATCTGTTATAAGATATTCTTATTTTATATTGATATGTTGTTTGATTTTGGTGTATTCAATAGTATATTGGTGCTTGGAATACTATGTGCACAAACTTAAATATCGTAATTTTATTTTGTAGAGAGACTGTTCGGTTTTTTTTGGTTTGAACTTCTCGATACATCATTTATATTTTTGAAGATGAGCAAATACGTGTCGCTAGCACAATTACAGTCACGTGGTAATCATGTGACAATATTAAGCAGTCACATGATTACCACGTGATCACATATTTCTATTTTTTTTTTTTTTTTTCACTTGAAATTTCACTTATTTTCTTATTTTTTTGAACAATATTTCTCCCTATGACAGCAATAACCAATTTTTTTAATAGTAAAATTTATAGAATAATTAACTCTTTGCCATGGTATAAATAACTTCAAAACTTCAATAACCTATTTCCTACTATCTACTAATTAAATTATTAATTATATTAATTATATCACCTTTCTGATTACAAAAAAATTGAACGCACGATTATTGAGTAAGAATAATAATTTATCGGAATTTAGGTAGCTGGCTCCCATCGAACAATTTCTATAATTAATTACTGTTATCAAATAAAATTACTCAATGGAGAAAAGTTTTCAGGATTCAATTGTGCCCCAGAGGTACAATTCATCATTTCGTTATATATTTAAAATTTCATTAACTATCATTAGTTTGATTTCAATTTTCATTATATTGAATTCAAATTTTTTTAGTTATAATTTTAATTTATTCACAAGAGAAGCTCCTAAAAATTTTCAAATAATAAATTTTGATTCATCACATTCTTTGAAATTAACTGATGATGAGAAAAATCAATTAATTAATCTAGGTTTGACACCAAATGACCCTTTCATCATCGCTAATTCAGCAACTGGGAAAAATAAAACTATTCATGGTAGATTCTTACATATTACAGATATACACCCGGACTCTTATTATGTAGAAGGTTCATCTATTGATGATGTTTGCCATTCAAATAAACCGGATTCGAAAAAAGATTATGCACCATATTTTGGTGCTGCCACAAGTGGTTGTGATTCACCAATGGTATTGATGGAACATACTTTAAAATGGATAGCAGATAATTTAAGAGATAAGATCGATTTCGTGATTTGGACGGGTGATAATATAAGACATGATAATGACCGTTATCATCCAAGAAATGAATTCCAAATTTTCGATATGAATGAATTAGTCGCAGGAAAATTTCATGATATTTTCAGAAATAAGGATAGTATGAATCCAAAAGATTTCGATGTTCATGTTATACCAGGTCTAGGTAACAATGACGTATTCCCACATAATTTATTCTCTTTGGGCCCAACTCTACAAACAAGAGAATTCTATAAGATTTGGAATAATTATATCCCAGAAGAACAACAACATATCTTCGATAAAGTAGCATCTTTTTTCGTGGAGGTTATTCCAGGAAAATTGGCGGTATTATCAGTCAATACATTATACCTATATAAAGCAAATCCTCTAGTTGACAATTGTAATTCACCAAAGAAACCAGGTTATCAACTTTTATTATGGTTCGGTTATGTTCTGGAAGAGTTAAGAGCAAGAGGAATGAAAGTTATATTATCTGGTCATGTTCCACCAATTCCTAAAAATTACGAAAACTCATGTTATCACAAGTTTAATTTATGGACTCACGAATACAGAGATATTATTATAACTGGCGTATACGGTCATATGAATATAGACCATTTCATCCCATTAAATGGTAAAAAATCAAGAAATATCATAGATTCTGCAGAATTTAAACAAACATCAAATGATCATATTATTTCAAGTTATTTTGAAAATGAAAATGATTTTGACGATATTGATGAAGATTCAATTTTAGAAGGTGCTGTCGAAGCATCAGAATTAAATACCATGGGCGCAAAACCTGTAAATAAAGAAAATTATATGAAAAATGTCAAAAAGTCATTCTATCAAAAAATTCATGAAAGATTGAATGATGGTTCTATATTAAAAGAATTCAAAACTACGAAAAATAAGAGAGGCGGTAAGAAGAAGAACTCAGGAAAGAAGAAAAAGAAAGATACAACACTTGAAAAATTCAGTGAAAAATATAATATTGTAAATATTGCAGGGTCAGTGATACCAACATTTAACCCTTCATTCAGGATATGGGAATATAATACAACCGAGTTACGAACTAATAATGAAATTTATGGTGTTAAACATTGGAATTATTTTTTCCATACCCTTGAAGATAAGTTAAGAAAAGATATTGAAATATTTGAAAGTATTTCAGACTCTGATTCTCTGTTATTTGCTTTAGGAAAGAATAAAGTAGATAAGACTATCCCACACCCTATGCCTTCTCATTTGTCTCTAGGACCTGGTTATGTTTCTCAACTATTCTCTTTAACAAAATTTGTACAATATTATGCAGACCTAGACGCTATAAACAAGGATTATTATGATGCATTAAAAGATAATAATTCTGAAAAGGAAGCAGCAAAAAAGGCTTTCCGCTTTGAAGTTGAATATACTTCCAGGGATGAGCCTTATGGCATGGATACATTATTGGTTAAAGACTATTTAAAACTGGCAAGTGATTTAGTGAATGATAGATCACTATGGAAAGTGTTTAAAGAACGTGCGTTCATCTCATCTGGATATGAAGATGAATAATTATTTAAATAACAGGTTAATTTATAAATACAAAATTCAAACTAAGGTGTATAGATATATTTAGAGAATATTTTATATATACATTGAAAAAATAATATTTAATATTCACTTACAGCATTAGTTGGTTATTCGAATACATGCTCTATATATGCTTTTATTTAATTTATCATAAATGATACTATTAGTTTTTAGATATCGTCATCTGAGGCATTTCTTTCGCCTGTGTGAGTTTCATTCATTTGTGATCTGGAAATAATGTTTAATGACTCTTCTCTATTATCTTCAATAAATTCTGCTGCTTCATCATTAATAGAAGTATCATCTAAGAGTGGGGTATTTTCGTTAGCTTGCTCCGAGTTTTCAATATCAACATTATTAACATTTGCAGTATGTTGCCTTGTTTCAGTATTGTTAACATAAATATTTTGATCTGCAGCCACTTGATCATGAAGTCTATGGTTTTCTATTATTCTTTCTGTCATATTTTTAACTGGAGGTACTAAAACCAAAACAAATAATATGACACTTTTAATAACTTGAACAATAATATTATCACGTCCTGGATAAGGAACAAAAACTTCAAGGTAATCGATATACCTATCGGTATTCATAAAAAATGAATACGTGCGAATTAACATTCTAAAAACAAACACAGTTATAGGAACACGTTGTGTTGCACCATTTACATTATTATTTGTTCCATCAACATTCAATCTAGTTGCTGATTGTTTGTTAGTTTTGTATTTACCTATAAACACAATTAATTCCTTTATAGAATCTCGTAATTCCAATTCTTCTGCTTCGTTTGCATTAATATCATATTTTGATACTGAGTTTAAGATTAGATTTTCTAGTACTTGAATAGATGATTCCTTTTCATTAATTATCCTATTGAAAGATTCTTTTAAAGTTTTCAAATCATCATCCACACTAGTATCATTCAAAACAATATTTAAGCTTGCATAGATGGTAAATCTTTCCTCTTCCAATTCAGAGACCAACAAATCCTTCAAGATTTGATCATTTTTTAAACAATCTTCATAAAAATCCATACCCAATTCATGGTTCCTCACATATTCTTCAATTTCTTTGTAAAATTTATTGCTAACCACTCTATGGCGTCTGATATACGGTATCCATAAGTCCCAGATATCTTGAGTTGACCATATGATTCTAAATAGGATGAATAAGGCAATCGGAAAGACAACTTGGATTGATAGGAACAAATAAAATTCATAAATAAAAACTAATGGTGCTATACCATTAATACCGATAAAATATAAAGTTTTGATGACTACCAATAAAGTTTCAAGTACTGTCCCCATTGATGGTATATATAAGTTACCAAAAGTATCTAAATCTTCATCATCATGGTTAGTGATTGATTCAAATTCAGGATTATTAGCATTAATCGAATTGTTCAAAATAGCCTTGAAATTTATAGGCTCTTGATATGTATCAATATTATATTTATTTTCTAACATAGACATCAATCTTGGTGACAGACTAATATAACCATTTTGAATAAAGTAATCACTTTCATTAATATTAAATTCATCATCGCCAATTGTTAGAGTGTTTATAGTTCTTTCAAATTTGTGGTGCTCAATAAATACTTCTTCACCATCAATTATGCATTTTTCGTATAGTGTACCGGTAGGATATATACTCTTTCCTGATTCATCAACATATTCATACTTAATTTTTCCTGAAGGAGAAATATCTTCTTCTAGTTGTTTAGTTGGAGTTGGCAAAATCATTTCTGGTTCTTTATGGATTTCATCGCGATTACTTATACTTTGGGTATCATCCAATTCTTGTTCAATTACTGATTTTGAGTCAGCGTTTGTGTTTTCAATTATTATGCTTTCTTTTTCCTTTGGCGAAACATCAGTAGGATCTATGAACATATCTTCCCAAAATTCTACTTCAGAATCTAAATTATTTGATGAGATTTGTATATGAATCTTTGTGACCTGTCCTTGTGCATGCGAGTCTAATATGTTTGCCATATTAGTTGGTTCATTATCATCGTCATTACTTTTCAATAGTCTACCTTTATAGATTAACTTGACTTCAGAACGACATGTCTTTAAATATTCCAAATAATTACTACTTATAAATTCTTTAACGTTATTGACGGTTGTTGAATCTGTGAAATACATTTTATCAGTAAATAAATGAGTTGTTGATAATAATGCTAAGATTTGATAGTTATTATCCACAGGAGGAGTGTATGTATGTTTCATCTTTATGAAAATAGTAAATTTAGCAAAATCTTGTGGAGTGAAATCTATTCCTAACAATTCATGAAGTGTCATTGAACCAGTCAATTTACGATCATCAGCTAATGGAAAACTTGATTGTTTGCCCTTTAATTTTATAGCTAAACAATCATTCGTTGTATGAGTATGATTAGAATCACAATATAAGACTTCTTTTGTATTTTTTTCATAATCATTTAAATTTGCCACTGCCAATTTTTGTATATCAATTAACGTTGTTTGGACCAAAGGTAATTTTGAAGCATTGAAAGATTGAATCTTATCCATTGAGAAAGAATTATATATAATATTTAAATCTATATCAGTGAAATTCAATTCATTATTAGAAATATCATTCTCATCAGTTTCCATTTCAGTATCGTTTCTTTTCTCCAATGATATTTTAATAAAGCTTGAAGTGGATCCAATGGCAACAGATTGTAACATCACATCAGGACTCAATTCCTTACCATCGTGGGTCAACATATACTTATCAATTGAATCATCTATTTGTAATTTATTATGAACGTATTGTAACAGTCTACATACTGAACTCTTTGGATGGGCATTCACGTTGAGATTAGATTGCACTAGTTCAGGATCAGATGAAGAAATCACCAGATTGATTGGAGAAAGTGCTAAATATAACATTACGTCAACTGTGACTCTGTGTTTAAGTCTAACTATTTATATGAAACGAAATATTTGGTTGCTCTCTCGTAATATTTTCCAAACACAAATGTCTTCTCTTGCCTTAAACTTCTAAAAAGAAACAAACAAACGAATATATAATTATTTCAAATATATACAAATCGAACAAATATAAGTTATATACAATCTCATCAAGACCAGTTCTCGATCTTACATGGTGTTAAGTTATTTATTAATTGTTTGCTTGTCCCTTTTACAAATCGTTAAAATTTCAAAACTCCAACGGAAATAAAACGGACATATTTTTTGGGGGAGACCGAGCGGTTTACTATGCCATCCCCACAAGGGAGGGTAAACGAGGGCCGTAATGAATGTACATAAGATGGTGAGTTATTGGTGATAAATGAAGGCCATGAGATACAAAAGCTAGGGTTCAGTGATTGGTGTGGTGTGGTGCCTTGCTTCAGTTGTCTTTAGTCTTGGCCTCTAATTCCTTTATTTGTTGTTCTAATTTTTTACTTGCAGCTTCGTGTTCGATGGCTTTTTGTTTGTAGTACTCTGCTTTGGCTCTTCTCTGTTCTGTTTCTTGTTCACGGCGTTCCAACTCTTGGACCCATAACTTCTCTCTCATCTTAGCCTTCTCACGCAGTTTCTGTTCTAAGGCCATTGGGCCTTCCAAGCCATTGGCAGTGGTTCTGCCGAAATAAAAGGAACCTCCAACCAATGCCAAGACGGTCAAACCTTGGAATGCAACTCTCCATCTGAAATACTTTTGAGCACTGCGGCCATTACCACGTCTCAGTTCCAGACACGCCATAGTGATGGCACCAACAGTCAACGCACAGCCTGCTGGGACCCATGGCTCTTGTTTAGTTTTAAAGATGATCTTTTCTCCAAATGTCATCTCTTTGACATCTTTGGTGTCGGAAGCACCAAAATCAAAACTGGAAGGTAGCGACATATACAAATTATTAATACGGAGTTCTGTGAATGCGTAGCTCAATTAAAAGCACATATATATCTTTAATATATCCTATTCTAATATATTTCTAATACCTTTCGTTTATATAAAAATGGGGAAGGGGGAGGTGGATGAATGATCCCCTCCATGTCAGGTTTGTTTTGTTGCTCTTTTTATACTAAAGATAAAAAAAATTTTAACCGCTCGGTTAAATGGAAATTATTTTTATTGAGAAAAAAATATATGGTAGCGCTCGTGGGCCGGTCGACTCCCGACGGAGGAATTTAAATATTTTTTTTGTTTTTGTTTTTGTGCTCTTTTGCGTGTGACATCGAGTGAGGGCAAGAGAGACAGTGATCAATTGATACTTTTTATGATATTACTTATACAATTTTACATTTCTATACATACATATATATATATATATATATTGTCTCCGATGACCAATTGGTCGTTGGACGTGTATATATTATCTAAATGAATGTCGTCTAAGCTTCTAGAATGAAGGCTTTGACTTCTGCATAAGCTTTATCTAAATCGTCATTGACAACGATTTTATCGTGAGCACCGGTCTTAGCGTATTCTAATTCGGCAGTGGCAGCACCTAAACGTTTGGCTAAGGATTCTTCGGTTTCAGTACCTCTACCGACTAATCTTTCTCTTAGGGATTCGACAGATGGTGGAGCAATGAATAAGAATCTAGCGTTCAAGTCACTGGCTTTGACAGCTTTGACACCTTGCATATCGATGTCTAAGATACATGTCTTACCTGAGGCAATGACCTTTTCGACAGATTCAATGGCGGTACCGTAATAGTTACCACTGAATTGGGCCCACTCGATGAATTTGTTTTCATCGATCATTTTCTTGAAGTTTTCAACAGTGCTGAAGTTGTAATCTTTACCATCGACTTCACCAGCTCTTGGTTGTCTGGTGGTGGAAGAAACAGAGAAACCAAACTTGTCTGGAAACTCAGCAAATAATTTCTTTAAAATAGTGGACTTACCAGTACCACTTGGACCAGACATAACGATAGGACGAGACATTGCGTGTTTATTAAATGATTATTTAGATGTTGGGTTTTAAATAGCGGGGAACGAGATACAAACAAGAGAACACTACAGAAAACACTATATAAACAGATATACACATTTATACACACTTACAACTATTCTATCACATCTGTTTGTTGATTCAAATTGTCATCTTTCGTTGAAATTTCATCGAAATTTCACTTTCGCAATGCTTTTCTTTTTCTTTTTTTTGAAAAATTGTTTACCTAACTGAAATTTGAAAGTTTTGGAATGGGACACATATATAATTACCAAGGAAATATTTATTAAGATAAGGTTAAATTATTTAATATTAGTATTAATATTAATTAAATATAGTAGTAATAAACTGTGTTGGTTTAAATAGACACTATTGTTAAGTTTGTGTGTTTTTTTGCCTTTTCATTGAGAGAATAAAAGATCATTTTCACGATCACTGTATTACAATACAATATTAAGATTTTAAGATATAGACAAATAATAAAATTCATAGAAAATTGCTAATTACATTTCTTATTTTGATATTAATTTAAATAAAAGAGTTCTTTCTCATTTTCAAAATGTTATCAAATATTATACTATCCTTACTGGCTAAGGCTGTATATGCATACGCATCAGGTAATGATATCCCTGATGATGACGAATTATTACCTCCTGATACTGGTGGTGTTGGCAGTGGTGGTGATTTAGATCCTTCAAATGGGTTGGCTGGTGATCCCATCTTAAGTGATCCAGATTCTTCTCTATTAGATCCTGTCAATGAAGAAGTGTTTTCTTCTTGGGCTTTATTTATTTTATTGTTTCTATTGATCAGTGCACTATGGTCAAGTTACTATTTAACTCAAAGACGTATCAGAGCCGTTCATGAAACTGTTTTATCAATCTTTTATGGTATGGTCGTAGGCTTGATTATTCGTTTGTCTCCTGGTCATTATATTCAAGATATCGTTACATTCGATTCTTCATATTTTTTCAATGTATTATTACCACCAATTATTTTAAATTCTGGTTATGAATTGAATCAAGCTGATTTTTTCAGTAATCTATTCTCAATTCTGATTTTTGCAATCCCTGGGACATTCATTTCCGCTTGTGTCTTGGGTCTCATTTTATACATCTGGGCTGCTCTTGGTTTAGATGGTGTTAGAATGTCTTTGGTAGATGCTTTATCTGTTGGTGCAACACTTTCCGCTACAGATCCAGTCACAATTTTATCAATTTTCAATGCTTATAAAGTCGATCCAAAATTGTATACAATTATCTTCGGTGAATCTTTATTGAATGATGCTATTTCCATTGTTATGTTCGAAACTTGCCAAAGATTCCATGGTAAACCTGCAAAACTTTCTTCTTTATTCGAAGGTGTTTGGTTATTCTTTAACACTTTCTCCGTTTCATTATTTATCGGTTGTTTTGTCGGTATCTTAATTGCTTTAATATTAAAACATACTCATTTGAGAAGATATCCACAGATTGAAAGTTGTATAATCTTATTGATTTGTTATGAATCTTATTTCTTCTCAAATGGTTGTCACATGTCAGGTATTGTCTCTCTATTATTCTGTGGTATCACTTTGAAACATTACGCTTACTATAATATGTCAAGAAGAACACAAATTACAATTAAATATATTTTCCAATTGTTAGCAAGACTATCCGAAAATTTCATTTTTGTTTATTTAGGTTTAGAATTATTCACTGAAGTAGAATTGGTTTATAAACCTTTATTAATCATTGTCACTGCAATCTCTATTTGTGTTGCAAGATATTCTGCAATTTTCCCATTATCAAGATTTGTAAATTGGTTATACAGCGTTAGAAAGAGACCCACGTATAGATCAATGCTTTACCCAAATTCATCTCCTTTAAATACAAACCCTGAGGATCAAGAAATTCCTTACAATTACCAAGTTATGATGTTCTGGGCAGGTTTACGTGGTGCAGTCGGTGTTGCCTTAGCCATGGGCATTCAAGGTGACTTCAAATATCCATTGTTAGCTACAGTTTTAGTTGTTGTCGTCTTGACAGTTATTATTTTTGGTGGTACCACCGCTGGTATGTTAGAAGTTATGAATATTAAGACAGGTTGTGAAACAGAAGGCAATGATTCTGATGATGAATTTGATATTGAAGCTCCTAGACTTTCAGCTTCTCCACAACCAGTTAGACAAGCAAACTTCTACATGGGGGACAATGATTCCAACTCAAATAATGGTGACGATCAATTTAATGTTGATATCAATAATGAAAATATAAATAATGATGCACAACAAACAGTTGATGCCCCTAGACCATCCATCAAGGAGTCCTTTGGTAATATGTTCAGGTCTGATTCTCAATGGTTCCATTCCTTTGATGAACATATTTTGAAACCTGTTCTTCTAGACAACGTTATTGATAAACCTAATCAAAATAACAATCAAGATCAAAATTAATTAAGGTTACATACAGATAATCAATTCTTTTAATGAATTACTAACAGATATTTTATTCATTTGGATATTTTCATTTAATGAAGCTTATAGATTTATACATTTTTCATTCATTGTATTATTTTTAATAAATTATAATTTTTATACAATATATATTTATATTTTAAAGATCTTATAATTCGTCATTACACATATCTAATACCCATTTACTTAAAATAATGACATCTTTGTCCAGGTATACGTCATTCAGCAGAACATTGTATTTTAATACAACTTCTAAAAAGACATTAATAGACAATTCATACAACTTTGAAATATTATCTAAGCCTTTATCAGAGTTATTGTCAGGTTTCCAGTCGGCATATTTACCTAGTGTACCAACTGATCTTTCTAATAATTTTAAGACGTCACCTACAGATGAAACTATGCTACCCTTAGGATCTTCATCTAATGCATGAATGAATAAACCCATCATAGCAATGATACAATAACCTTGAGTTACTGGAATAGGTACTAATCTCTCAGCAATTCTGATTTTAGAAATATTCAATGATTCCAGAACGGTTAGAGTTTGATTTTTATTATTTAATTGACTCTTTGAGAAGAATTTTTTCAATTGAGTTATTGACACTTGCCATAGATTTTGTACTGTCAACATGAATTTAGTTTTATGTGTGATAATAGGTTCATCAAAAACATGAGTATTGTTGAATATTCTATTGTTATACATGTTACTTTGTTTGCTAGATCTGCTTCTTAGTAAGATATCACCATTTTGGACATTAATTCTGTTGACATAATTTTGGTTAATATTATTACCAGAAATCGAATTAGAGTTATCACTGAACAAAAATGCATTATTATTTAGTTGTCCATTATCTCTAGATTTTTTATCATTACCAAATATTTTCTCTTCGTTATAGTTATTGATGAAATTTTTACTATTAGTTTTATTTAATGATGGTACTGACTTCAAACTGTTTTGCATTGTTAACATATATTCAGTAATTGACTTATTATTTCCTTCAGTTAATTTCATACATTCATTTAAAATGGATGGCCAAATTTTATAATCTTTTAAACGAGCTTGGTATATTGGTGTTCTTAAAGATGCATCTTTTGAGATAGCTCTATAACATAATTCTTGGAAAGCAGTCATCTTTGTAAAATGTTTTTCAGAATTTAAACCACTGATCAATGTTTCAACTGGGGATACAGATAAAGATGAAATTAATTTTCCTTTATGTACACAACCTATCATCATATGAGCAGTAAATGCTAAATTAATAAATTCGAAAAAAGTTATTGTAACCAAATTAAAAATGAATAAGCATAAATATTCTAAAAATCCTAGATAATCTTCACCAGTCAACAATATATAAGCTAATAAAACAACAGTCATCATTATGAAAGTCATTATCACAGATTTGATAGCAATTGGTTTTAGTCTTTTTGTAATGAACTTATCAGCAGGTTGATGTTGTATTTCAAATTTAAATGGAAGTCTGTCTAAATCTAGTAGAACATGTTGTAAAGAATAAATTAATGGTAATACAATCAATATTAAATTATGTTTCATTGATGCATTAAAATATCCATTGAATAAAATAGCTAATAATTTAACTACAAGGATATTTGTTATTAAGTAAACAACTGTCTTAATGGAAAATAATCTTCTCAAAACGCTAATAATAATGTTAGAGGATACTTCATATTGTACATGTAAATAGTTTTTTCTAACAAATACAATTAATAATGATGATAAATAAAATAATGGGAATTGGTAGAATAAGGTTGTTATGATTCCACCAAAAAATGAATTGTTATTGGAGCCAAAAACAATTGACAAAAGTAATGTAAAAGATAGGCCTATTATTGGAATAAATCTAACTACCAAATGATTGAATCTGCTATGACATATATCACCAAAAAGTGATGAAAATTGATATTTATTACTTAAAGGAACAGGCATGTTTGGAAATCTAGTATTGTCCATGTTTGAATCGTGATACGTTCTGAATATCCAAATTCTTGACCAACTATCAATCGGTTTTCTCCAGATTTCAAAATAACAATTGACACAGACAAACAAGTAATTATGTATCACGCAACAGTCAACTAGAGTTATAATGGGTATATGTATCAGGTCTATTAACCTTTTTACTTTAAAGAATTATTTATTTTACATATTTTATACACTTTAATTATGAATTTTTCACTTCAGAAATTTCAAATTGTATTCCGATGCTTTGAAAATTTGTTTGATTTAAAAATAAGAGATCTTAAAGACTTAAAGGACATGAAGAAAGTGATATTCGATTGTTTGTTAATGACGATATCGAATCATATTTGAAAAGTTAGATAACGATATAGTATATTATTATATTTCAATAGGTTATCAATCGTATTTTGATCACAAATTTAAACGACAAGAACACTTTTAGAGATTTTCGATAATCATCAGATTTATCTGATTTAGTATTGTAATAATGGAAGAAAAGAAGCCTTTGATAACGATGAATGATGACATTCAAGCTAAATTGGATAAGAAATTAGGGCCTGAGTATATTTCGAAACGTGTTGGGTTTGGTTCCACTCGTGTCGCTTATATTGAAGGTTGGAAAGCTATTAATTTAGCAAATCAAATTTTTGGTTATAACGGTTGGTCTACTGAAGTTAAATCTGTTGTAATTGATTTTTTGGATGAGCGTCAAGGTAAATATTCAGTTGGATGTACTGCTATCGTACGGGTTACATTGGCCAATGGTACGTATAGGGAGGATATTGGTTATGGTACTGTAGAAAATGAACGTAGAAAAGCACCAGCATTTGAAAGGGCTAAAAAATCAGCTGTCACAGATGCATTAAAAAGATCATTAAGAGGGTTTGGTAATGCTTTAGGTAACTGTCTGTATGATAAATCATTCCTGGCAAAGATTGATAAAGTTAAATTCGATCCACCTGATTTTGATGAAGGTAACTTATTTAGACCAAGTGATGAAATTAGTGAAATATCAAGATCAAATACAGTAAATCATGATGCATTCCCTATAAACGAAATCAATCAGCATCAAAATCCATATAATCCACCAAATAAGAAAAGACAATTAAATAAGATTGGAAATAATTATGAAGTGAAAAAAGAAAAAAATATTTATAATAATAATGCTAATGCGAAATATGCTGCCCCAACCATTCCTGATCAAATCAATAATGGTGAAAATGAAGTGCATACAACTAATAGAATGAACACAGCTGAACAAAATATGTTATTAAACGAATCCGACAGTTTAAGTAAGGATGATGAATTACTAGATGACTCTTTCATGTTTAGTGATGATTTCCAAGAAGAAGAATTTGTTAATGGGGGTAGACAGAATACTGCTCAGACAAGCACTAATTCAAATAACGAAGTACGAAATGCTCCAGTTGCAGCACAAAGAGTTGAAATGCAAGCAACCCCAGAAACCATCACTTTTGTCACTGCAAAGGCTGCTACGACAGTCCAGGATAAAGTTAATGTTGAAGATAAGAACATTTTTAATCCAAAATTCCAAGCTCAATCAATAAGACATACGTTGGATCAAACTACTTCTAAAGCTGTCCCATTCAGTACGTTAAAGGAAAAAGGTGTTGCTAATTTAAGAAACTCCGTATATGACAAGTTTGCCCCTAAGGGGAAACAGTTACAGGAAGCTTCAAATACTACTACTGTTCAAAATGCCGAACTTGCATTGACTCCAATAGCTCCAACTCCAACAGCTCCAACAACTACTGCACCAACAACTACTGCACCAACAACTACAATTGCACCACCCCTTCCTTCCCCAAGCAATACGGAATCCCTTGCGCCATTAGCTCCTTCAAATATTGTTCCAACAACTGCTCCAACGAACATAAAGAATAATGGTGCGACCATAAATAATATTGTTCCAAACTCCATCGACCAATCAATGAATAATAATAATGCAGGCAACACATTTGTCAACACTGCTCCAAGCACATCGGCCACACACCTAGCACCAGCAACCAATAGATTTGCTCCTCCAACAACTACAGTACATCCAAACACTTATAACCCTAAGATAATACCCCCAACCACAACTGTAGTAAATAGAAGAGAAGTTGGAAGACCTAAAATCTCACACCCACCACGTAAGTAGATGAACTTTCCACGATAAATTAAAATTCCAAGTTCTACATATATAATTTTCTAAAATATCTAAGCTAATCTCATGAATATATGCATCACATCTAACTCTCATAAGTTTCCTAGAACTAGCAGCCTCTTATATATGTAAAAGAATCAAAGGAATCGTAATAAACCCCGTCATTTAACTCAATTGACACAGCCATTGACCTTCAGAATCGTTGGTGTTAAGTGTTGGTTTCTTCATTATGGCCTTGTTCCCACAAAATGGTAGCAGGCGGGTAACACCGCTTTTCCTCTGATCGCAGCTTAAAAAAATTCTTGATGGCAAATATATAAAGTGATTTACTTAATTAATTCGATAATTATTATGTAAAATTGTTTTAAAAGAGACCCAAATCTAAGATATAACATCTAAAATATATTATAAGACAACTGCTGATCTGTTGAGAAGTGATACGTTTTACAATTGAAATATCTTTTTGACATTATTAATCAGAAAAAAATCAACTGACAATTGGTTTGATTAATAGAGCTAATCAATTCAAATAAGGTTATATTTTGAATTGAAAGCAACTGGAAAATAAATATTATTGGAAGTTAAAAAAGTGTTGTTGTGTTTTAGGTATCTAAATTAAATTTAAAACAAAGCAAAAATAAAAAACTATGGTCAAATTAACAACTTTTGAAACCTTACAGAAGAAGGAAAAAGCTAAGGCTTATAAACCATTGATTGATGATCTAGTTAATTGTACATTAGAAGAATTTGTAACTAAATTAAATGATATCCAGGAATGGGACAGATCTAGAGATGATCTATATGTTTGGATCCCAGTGTTAGATAGAATAGATGAATTATTATCAAATGTTGTTAAAAAATACGGTTATGCGACCGATGACTACATTAAAAATCCTCCAAAGTTAAAAGTAATGGAAAGTGAAGATGAATCATTATGTATATCATTGATCACATTTACTCACCGTTTATTATACAATACTGAAGATCGTTATTTTTACTCTTCAATGGACGTCATGAATAATTTATTAAATTGTCCAAATTTTCATATTAAATTGGTTGCAGTCAAAGTATTAGCAATTATGGGTGAACGATATGTAATTGCAAGAGAAAGAATTGATTCAAAAAATATATTAAGTTCACATTTATTAAAAAAGAAAGCATTAGAGTTAGCATTAGCATTACCATCATCTACAATTGATGATGATAATAAACATTTTTCATTAGTCGATTTGTACTTTGATAAAAGAAAATTCCCTGCAAAATGGTCAAAATTGAAATTTACTTATTATACATCAAATACCATTACTTCAGAATCAACACCAACAATTCAATCAAAGGGCACTTCCTTTCATAATCACCAAAATCATAATTCAAGCAAGGAATTGACATCATCAACTAGTACCACCACTTCAAATAACCATATTAGCAATCCTTCCATAAAAAAATTGGTTATTCAAAAGGAAGAATTGTCAAATTTATCTTTACAACAACTGTTAAATAAAGGTATGTCAATGATATCTAAAGAACATTGGTTTGAATTTTCATTAAAAGCTACCATAGCAAAAGCTTTTTCAAATGACAGTAAAGAAAATATGGAATTGAGAAACTTAATAATCAGAACAAAATTTAATGCGATGGCTTTGGTTAACACTATATTCATCCCCCCACAAGTAAGCTCTAAATTATTCGAAATTGATCCTTATGCATTTAACAGTTTAACAGATTTTATCTCCCTGTCCGAAACAAAAGTTCCAAAATTATTAAGAGCTGATGCATTATTCGCCTTAGAATGTATTACATTAAAGCACGTATGGTGTTCTGATATTGTAAGAAATCTTGGTGGTAATATTTCGCATGGTTTGTTATTTCAAATATTACATTACATTTCAAAATCTTTAAGAGAAAAAACAAATGAGGTGGATGAAGACTATAATGTTAGATTTTTTTATTTGATTTCAAATCTTGCCGATGTGAAAAGTTTACACTCATCATTGATATCGGCAGGTTTAATACCAAGTTTAATCGATATTGTTTCCATAAAGCATTCTAATTATCGAAGAACTATGTCTTCAGCCAACCATTTATTAGAATTATTAATAAATGATGCTGAGTCTACATCTGAATTTATTAATAATGATGGATTAAATATTTTAATCAATTCAATAAAAGAAGAAGTCACATTTGCTCTGGAGAATCCGGATTATGGAAAACCTCCAACGTATTCTACTGTTTATTATTCAGTATCATTCAGACAATTAGCTTACATAAGAAGTCTTTTAAAAATTGTTCAAAAGTTATTAAAATCTGATTCTGGGGATAGGATTAGAAACCTAATTGACTCCCCTATTCTGGTATCATTGTTAGATATACTTAAAAACAGGCCAGTGTTTGGTTATACTTTAGTAACGCACTCATTGGATATTATACAAACAGTAATTAATAGTGAACCTACTATTTATAATATTTTGGTTGAAGCTGATATTATTCCATTTATTTTTGATCATTTTGAAGAATTCATTTGTCCATATCCTGAATTGATAGCATTACTACCCGAATTGCTGTCAGCATTGTGCTTAAACTCAGACGGTCTTAATAAAATCAAAAATTCTAATATGATACAAATGCTAACTAAAGCTATTACAGATATAAAATATGCTAAGTTGTTATCTTGGAAACAAGAAGCAAGCCAACTAGGTACTTCAATTGATGAATTAGCAAGACACTACCCGGAACTGAAACCATTAATAGTTGATAGTTTTAGTGAGATGGTTGAAGAATTACTAAGAAAAATTAATTTTAATCAACCATTTTTATATCAATCTTCGACCAAAGATAATTGTTTTTATGAATCAACAACTGAAGCATTGATTGAAGTTGATGACTCTCCTGAAATCGCTTTTTGGGATCTTCAAGAATCGACATCTTTAGTTGACTGTTTTGCAGATTTGCTTTACGGGATGACAATGGAAAACTCTACTTTAAATTCATTAACTGAGCAACTAAATTTTAAAAATATTTTAGAGATTATTATCATGCAAAATCCACCATTTGATTATGTTTCATCGCAAACCATGTTAAATTTTACAGATGTTTTACAGCTTATGGAAGAAAAAAAAAATGGTTTTGCTTTTCCAATATTGTTAAAAATGTTGGATGACCAACTATTAACATTGTCAGATTTTTTGAACAGTCCTATGGAATTTGGTTACTTGCAGGATTGTGATAAAACAAACAAACGTGACAACTTAGAAAACATTTTAGGTGCTCTATCTCGTACTACTGCTTTATTGTATATAATCACTGACGTTTATATCAGTATAACTGCATTGTCCCCTGCTCGTGTAAACCAAATTATGGAATATTTTGAGAATAATGGATACCAACTGATTACTAATTTAAGACTTTTATTCCAAAAAGCAGCTCTTGAAGATATGTATTTAAGACAATGCATGCCAATCGAAGCTGTAAGACAGACAATGCCAGAATCATATGGTAATTCACCTCCGATTCAAATACATGATGTAGAGCCATCTAAAGAAGAAAAAAAGAATGAATACAAATCTGCTAAATTGAAGAATACATTTCAAACTAGATTCTTACTCACCAAACTTCAAACTTGCTCATCTGCTATATTTAGATGTCTTTTAAGGCTTACTCATTCTCGTAATGTTAATATGGACACAACATATAGGGCGAATGAACTTCATATTTTTGATATTACAGTTAAAGAAATTGTTTTAATGTTAAATGCAGTTCCTTTGGAAGATAATTTACAATTTTTCCTGGTTGTAATAAATTTTAATACCTTTGTTTTCTCTTTTCCAAAGACAAGCATTATGGGTAATGGTATTTTACAGACAATACCTATTCAATTATTTATTCAAAATGGAGGTTTCCGAATTTACATTGAATTAATTAAAAAGCTTTTTAGAACTATGTTAAATTTTCAATCCGTTAGCGATCTTGAAAGTATCACATATTTAAAGAACACAAAAGAGGTCCTCACTTTAAGCTCATTGCTTAATATTTTATTATTTATTAATAAATCTATATCTTTAGATTCTTTAGAAAACGTAAGAACCATTGGAACTTATTACCCAAATCAACTCCCTGATCATGATTATAATATTACAGACAGTGTAATCCAACAGGTCAGAGTTTTTGCACTTTCATTGATATATGATTTAAATACAGATGGTTTGATATTCAATGGTAAAAATCGAAAAATCCCATATTCAGTTTTTAAGCAGATTCTTATGTTGTTACAAAATATATTTGTCGATAAGGTTGATAAACCGTTTATCCATTCACTAAAACTTGATTGGAAACTTGTGCCTCCAAGTTTCTCAAAAGTACAGTTATTAACAAGATGTGGATTGGCAGATGATGTTGCAATTGGTTATCTAGAACAAAATAACGACACTTTACCTGTTAAAGAAAAACCGGATTGTTTTTCTGTGGAAGAATGGTCGAAATATGCTTCACTAAGAGGCGATACTCAATATAACCCTGTGGAATTGGTTCCATTTCATGGAGCCATTCAATCGTATGATGACTTTTTGAGAATGAGAAATATTTATATTAAAAATGAAATACCACAAAAATTATTTGAAACACTTCCGCTATACCCAAAATTAGTCAATGCTTTTTCCAAAACTTTATTACTAATTTTTGCTTCGAAATCAGAAACGTCTGAATCGCAATTTGTAGATTTGATTCTAACCAAAATAATTAATACAAACACTGATGAAGCTTCAGTTTTGTCTTCTTTAATCCATTTGTTTGGTATATTTATCAATGAGCAATCTGTATATGAAAAATCGTTTAAAACAATTTCCAGCTTCTTGGAGCGCCTATTAAATGTTTTAAGTACTAAGTGTGTCAATTTGATATGGTTCTCTAAAGCTATGTACGCCTATGAAATTATTTTTGCAAGATCAGAATCACCATCAATGATTAAATTACCTGATCAAATTCCATTAGTTGATGATCTTCCAAATCCTGAATTAAATTATAAGATAGATGGTGAAGTAAAACAAACTATTTTTGATATGTTGATTAGACTAAAAGACATTAATAACATTTATTCAGCCTTATCAGTAACAAGGATATTGATATTGTATGCTAACACAGAGTCTTTTTCGAGAGAGATAATTCAATCAGGTATCTTGCAAGAAATCTTAAAAGCTATAGGTTTAAACCAAAAATCCGAGAAAATTAATTTCCTAGAATCTTCATTTATCCTTTTATTGAGAAGATGCTTTGAGGTTGAAGAAGTTATTTCAGAATTAATGAAACATGAAATTAATAAAAGCTTTGCATCTAAAACTTTTGGTGAAAGTAAATTGAAAGAAAGAGAATTAAATAGTCTAATAGAAGAAAAACCTTATATTGTCATGAGAAACCCTGATATTTTTATAAACGTTCTATCTAAAACAGCTTCATTTATTGACTTTGATGAAGATGGTTCATTAAAAACTTTAGTAATGGAGAAAAATGAAATTGATGATCAAACTGATACCTCAAAACCTATTAATAGGGCAGACTATAAGCGTACAGGTATTATCCACTTCCTGCTATCTCAACTAATGGCAGCATCTAAAAAGGATTGGATTTCGGAACCTACGAACAATAAGACTGTTGCCAATAAGGATGATAATGAAAAGGTCGATCCAACAAAAAATCCAGTATGCGCATACATGATATTCCTTTTAAAGGTTTTGATTGAACTTGTAGGCAGTTATAAACAATGTAAATTCGAATTTTTAACGTTCGATAGAAGAAATTCATATTCCGAATTTGCTAAACCAAGATTTACTGCATTAAACTTTTTCCTATATCAACTTTTAGATAAATCATCCACTACAGATCAGGATAAATATGAGGCTAAAAGACGTGAGGTTATTAATACATTGGCCCGCTCGGTATTAGTCACCTTTATTTCTAGCATCCAAGATTCAAGTATCAAAGCTAAAGACCCTAAAATCACTGAATATGATATGACATTTATCAGAAAATGTACCATTGAAGCGATCATAAAGGCTTTAAGGAATGCAAGTTCTTCTCCTAAATTGTTAGAAGCTAATTTCAGCAAGGTTGAAGTTTGGCTCAAGATAATTTCTTCAATGATTTTTGTTCAAGCACCATACTTACGATTAATATTAGATGCTAACAAAATTGACTCAGATCAATATCAAATGTGTAAATTAATGATAGAAATGGAAGTCCCAAATGTGATCTCTGAGTGTCTATCAGTTATGGATATTAATTATCCATTCGCTAAAAAAATGTTCAATAACGCTGTTGAACCTTTAAATGCTCTAAATTCTGTGAGAAATAGTTTCTCTGAACTATTTAAGGTAGAAGGTTTAGACGAAGATGATGTTGAAGATGTTGATTCAGATAAAGATGAACAACCAGATATGTTCAAGAATTCAAGTCTTGGCATGTATGATGTTGAAGATATAGAAGAAGATGATGAAGATGAAGAATCTTTGATTGGTGATGATGACGAAATTGCTTTTGTTGATGCAGACGATGGTGGGTATGATGTCGTTTTCAGTGAAGATGAAGACGATGGTTCGATCTCATTAGATTCTTCTCATAGTTTACACGAATCCGATATTGAAGAAGAAATTGATTACTCTATTGATTCCAATGATGGAATAACTGTTAATGTTGTTCATGAGAATGAATACTCTTCCTCTGATTCAGAAGGAAATTCTGCTATTGGTGAAAGTATATCTGACCTTGATTCTGATTCATTTTATGAAGACAACAGTGATATAGATATAATATCAATAGAAAGTAATGAGTTTGACTCCGATTCAGAGATGGGATTAGAAATAAGCGATTATGATATTGACCAATCAGATTGGGAATCTGGGCTATCTGATTTCCCTAGCACTGATGATGAAGCTGAAGAAATATCGTCTATAGCGGGTTCATTATCTAGAGGAGGTCGCCCTAGAAGACGTTGGGTAACTGCCGATGGTGTTGAAATTGTCGACAACTCATCAGATGATGACGATAGACCAGGTGTGTTCCAAGGGATTGAGCATACGTTTGAGCCTGATGAAGAACATTTTTTTAGAATACAAGATAATAACCATCTTCATTCAAGAAATCATAGATCATTGCATAGAACAATGGGTAATTCACCATTAGTTCCACCAAGCTTATCTTTATTGAATATAGGAAGAAGAAATCAAAATTCATTAAATAACCCGCTAGGACCATCTGGACTGGAAGAAATTGAGAACGACATTTCAGGTCAACTGCTTAACGTTATTTCAGGCCAACGCCCTAGGAACGAACGTCCAACATTTGCTAGTTTATTGTTTTCTTCAGAAGCACTTGATGAAAAGGCTACTGATGGTATAGTTTTAAAACCAACACTTTCTAGATGGAAAGATGTTTTTGATATGTTTTATGATAATAACGGTGCAGTTAAAAATGTGATTACTAGAATCATTGCTGAAATATATGCAACTAGCTATAAAAGATATAATAATAAAATTAAAAAGTTGAAAGAAACCAATAGTTTAGCTCTTCATGATTCTGATGAAGATGTCAATGATGTTTCAGATAATATATCATCCAGTGTTGTGAGTGATGAAGAAAATGAAGATGATGAAGATGATAATAACTCTTCCGACTCTTCCATTGATATTGTTGAAGAAAATTACATCAGCCCAGAAGATGCGTCAGTGGTAGAAAGAGAACCCATTTATGTGATGATTGATGGCGAATCTGTTGATATTGCAGGTACAGATATTGATCCAGATTTTTTAAATGCATTACCAGAAGATATGAGAGCAGAAGTGTTTGCTCAGCATATTCGTGAACGCAGAGCGGAAGCTGCTCATCAACATATAGACTCAAGAGAAATTGATTCCGATTTCTTAAATGCTATACCTAATGATATAAGAGACGATATCTTAGACCATGAAGCAGTTGATTCAAGGGTAACTAATATAATCCAAGCTATCAACAATAATTTGAGAACAGATATGCAACGTACTTTAAGAGAAACTGATGTTCAACTTTCTGATGAAGTAGATGTTAGCATGATGGAAGAAGTTAAGGAGGCTGAAACTGAAAAGAAAAAGCCCGCTAGAATTTACTTTAATCCTTTAGTAGATCGTGCCGGTATAGCAGCTTTGATGAAATCGATATTTATTTCTCAACCTTATATTCAAAGAGAGATCTACCATGAATTATTTTATAGGTTATGTTCCAGCAAACAAAATAGAAGTGATATAATAAATTTCTTATTGTTAATATTAATTGAAGGTATACAAGATCAGCATTCGTTAGAAAGAATTTACTCATTAATGGTTAATTTATCTCAAAATGGTACTAATAAATCACAATATAATACTTCTCAAACTAGGCAACTGCCACCTGATAGCACCCCGTTAGTTGTTGCTAATCAAGCAATAGAGATATTGCAAAACTTGATTGATGCTGATAGTAGATTGAAATATTTCTTCATTACTGAGCATGAGAATTTATTAGTAGGAAAATCTCCACTAAAAAATAAGAAAGAATCGAGTATCATTGTTTCTAAATATCCGCTTCATTATTTGTTTACTTTGCTAGATAAAAAATTGATTACTGATGAAACTGTTCTGATGGATTTATTAACCAAGATATTGCAAACTTGTACGAAACCTTTATTCTTATTTCTAAAATCTAAATCGGACAAGAATTTGACAAAACCTAAATTTAGTATACCTGAATTTAAAGATGATATTCTAATTAAGATAGTTTCGATAATAAATGTTGAAAGTTGCAATACCCGGATATTCCAACAGCTTTTAACTACTATGTATAACTTATCAGGGTTGGATTCTGCAATCAACGTATTTGATAACGCACTCATTGAATTAGCGAATTCAAATGTTAAAGAATTGATTCAAAACCTAAACGATCTAAAGTCAATTCAGAACGAAATTGCCAATGGTAATGAAATCAATTCAGAATTGTTACAGAAATTTACCTTGCCAAGTTCAAGTCAATCAAAAATGTTAAAAATTGTGACTGCTTTAGATTACTTACACACCCATAAAGAAAAGAAAGATTCTGATAGTTTTAAAAAATTAATGACAATTTATAACAAAATGAATTTAGGTAAGTTGTGGTCTGCATTGAGTTGTTGCCTGACAGAACTGGAAGATAAAAAAGGTTTGTCAACATCAGCAACGATTCTTTTACCCTTGATTGAATCTCTAATGGTAGTAAATAAACAAAATTCTCTTTTACAAGATTCAAATAAGCCAGGTGTGTTGAAATACGAAAGTATTAAAAGTCAAGATTTAGAACAGGTACCAACAGAATCAATATTTTTCCCATTCACTGATCTTCATAAAAAATTATTAAATCAAATGATCAGAACCAATCCGAAACTAATGAGTGGTCCATTTTCATTATTAATCAAAAACTCTAAAGTTTTAGACTTTGATAATAAGAGATATTATTTTGTAGCAAAATTGCGTTCAGACTTCCAAGAGCATCCTAAACTAAGTATCACGGTTACTCGTGATCAAGTATTTTTGGATTCTTACAGATCTTTATTTTTTAAGCCAGATGAAGAATTTAAGAAATCTAAGTTAGAAATTACTTTTAAGGGTGAAAGTGGTGTTGATGCTGGTGGCTTGACTAGGGAATGGTATCAAGTATTGTCAAGACAAATGTTTAACCCCGACTATGCTCTATTTATTCCTGTAGCATCTGATAAGACTACTTTCCGTCCTAATCGAACATCTGGTATTAATCCAGAACATAATTCCTTTTTTAAATTTATTGGTATGATTATTGGTAAAGCTATTAGAGACCAATGCTATTTGGACTGTCATTTCAGCAGAGAAGTTTATAAAAATATTTTAGGGAAACCTGTTACTTTAAAAGATATGGAATCTTTGGATTTAGATTATTATAAATCTTTGAACTGGATGTTAGATAATGACATCACTGATATAATAGAGGAAACTTTTTCAGTAGAAACAGATGATTATGGTGAACATAAAATAATTGATTTAATCGAAAATGGTAGAAATGTAAATGTTACAGAACAAAATAAACAAGAATATGTCCAAAAAATTGTTCAATATAAATTAAAGACTTCTGTCAAGGAACAGATGGACAACTTTTTAAGTGGTTTCTATGCTTTGATTCCTAAAGAATTAATAGCTATATTTGATGAACAAGAATTAGAATTGTTGATTAGTGGTTTACCGGATATTGATGTAAATGACTGGCAAAATAACACTACATATGTTAATTACACACCAGCCTCTAAACAAGTTAATTATTTCTGGAGAGCAGTAAAATCTTTTGATACAGAAGAGAGAGTCAAATTACTTCAATTTGTCACGGGTACCAGTAAAGTTCCTTTAAATGGTTTCAAAGAGTTAGCTGGTGTTAATGGTTTGTGCAAATTCTCAATCCATAAGGATTATGGACCATCTGATAGACTTCCTTCTTCACACACTTGTTTCAATCAATTAGATTTACCAGTTTATGAGTCTTATGAAACTTTACGTGGTTCCCTGCTTCTAGCGATTACTGAAGGTTACGAAGGTTTTGGTATTGCTTAAACAAGGACTGTTTTTTTAATATTCTATAAATATATATAATTATCAATTTAATGAAAGTATACAAACTATTATTAAAATTCAAGTAAAATTTTAAAGTAATTAATCCAATAAATTTTAAATCTTGTTAATTAATTAAAAAAATAGTCTTAAAAAATCTATATAAATTAATTAAATTATATAGTTGCTAATAATACAAGGTAGATAGAGGCAGATTTTTCTAATTTTCAGAATCAGCCTTTACAATAAATTCATAACATCTCATAATTTCACCATCAATTTCTAATTGGGTTGAAGTAACAGTAATGTCATCCATTTCTAATCTGTCAGAAACTTTCTTCCAAATTTTGTTTTGTAATTCGATATTATCAACTTGATCTTTGAAGATAATATCTTTTAATTGGTTTGTAGTTAGAAATGTTTGGTCCTTGTTATGTTCTTTGTTAGTTTTTAAGTTTTCAACAATCTTAGAAACATAAGAATTGATCTTCTTCTTTTCAGCAAATTTTTGTAAAATGGTTTGTCTGAAAAAGAAAGAAGACATTGTAGAAATTATTACAAGTAAAGTAGCTAAAATTGGCTTTAAAGATTTTTCTAAAGTTAAACCATCAGTTTTGCCACAGTAGAAAGGAACGAAATCTCTTGATTTGGATCTAATTAAATTGTAAGCCATTTTTTCAGTAGCATTTAAAATTCTTTCTTCATTTGCTGCACCAGCACTATGGTTAGATAATTTTTTGTGTAAGTTAGCAAAAACAATTTCTGGATTTTTTCTCAATTGAGACATAACTTTACGCCAAACTTTTTGTAATTGTTTATCATTTAACCAAGATTTTTGAGAACGGAAAGACTCGAACATAACTTTTTCGGTTAGACCATTGTGCATACTAGTTAAACCTTCACCACAGTTTACTCTTGAGTTTTGTAACTTTAAATCATATATAACTTGCTTTAGTATGCGTTGAACTAATTGATCTTCAGTTCTATCCTTTGAACATTTCTTTGGTAATGGTAATAAACCGTATAAAGTACATAAATTGTTGCTTGAAGTGTAACCATTCTTACAGACCGATTTCATAGATGTCGAACAAATAGTATTTTCAGGACATGGAATACAGTCTGGAATAATTAAATTAGATAATTTACCTTTAACATCATATTTTTCAAATAAATTGCTATTGAATAATTTATTAGTTAAAGAATTTTCGCAAAATGATGGATATGGTAATTCTTTACCACAGTAACCAATGTTTACACGAACTTCTCTGTACCAAAGAGAAAAATAGAAAAGAAATATAATTGAAACGAAACAACTAATTGATAGCAATACCTTTGGTAGCTTCTTGACGTTTTCACAATTGAAGTAAGCTTTACCATTGCACACTTCTTCAACAGTTTCTTTTCCAGAAACTTCGATAACAATTTCAGGTTTTTCTTCTTTTTCTGGAGCTGCTGGTATAGCTGGTGTTGTTTCAACTTTTTCAATTGGAGCAACAATATTTTCTTTATTAGATTCAGCAGCTACGTTTTGTTGTAATTTTTGTAAATCTAGGGGTATATTTCTTCTACTCTTTGGAGTGGTCTTAACAGGTGTATTTTCAATAGGTTGGTTGTTGATTGGGATATCAATAACAGTTGGTTTGATTTCTTTTTGTTCTGGAACAGGTTCTACTTCAGTTTTAGTGGAAGCAGACTTTCTCTTTTTAGATTTTGGTTTATCTGTTTTGGAACCTTTGTTTGGTTTAGATTCTTTTTCTTCTTCTTTATCTTCTGATCTTTGACGTTTCTTATTTGAACCACCATCAGCATTTTTAGCTTTGCCTTTACCTTTCTTTGGTTTCAAATGCTTTGCTCTTAAAGCAGTCAAATTTGGAGTAATTTCAGATTCGAATAAATGGACTAAATCAGTTTTCTTTGCCTTTGAAGGAAATTCAATATCATTTGACATCAGTATGTTTTTCAACTCACTGACCTTCGATTTTTTTGGGTCAAACCCAGTTTCTAAATATTCCATGCTTGGTTTATTTGATAATATTTTGTATTTGTTTTTATTGATTGTAAAAACAATAAAATTTTCGAAATTGAAATAAGTAAACCGATTTAATAAAGTAATAAACAAAGAAAACAACAAAGTAAATAATTTTTCCAATTGAAATTTCTTAAATAGAATTTTAAAGAAACATTGATTTAATTTCGAAAATATTTTCCTCTTTTATAATTTTAAATCAATTATTATTAAAACGTAACAATAAACACTCCAGTTGTGTTTATTTAATTTCATTTTTTGTTTTTGTTTTCATTTTTGTTTTCATTTTAAATCCTTAATTAACTAATTTGGAAAAACAAAAACATCGAATTTTCACGGGCTCACACAGAAGCACGCACAAAAAAAAAGAATTTCGAAAACCTCTTCGCAATTTCCAAATTGTTGAGTATTTTGGAATTTAAACAGTTTAATTGAATTAAATAAGCTATGACAACGACAAGTTAGGCCTGTGAGACATGAAAAATGTGCTAAGCTTCTGCAATCGTATGTGACCCTTTGGTGGTGTGTGCTAGTTTGTGTACACGTTTCTGCTTCAGGTTTTAGAAAAGTCAACAGGGACTGAAAGTTGACATTATTCAATTGCATTATCTACAAATGTGTATGAGTAACTGCATATATGAGTTGGTTCTTATTTTGGGTATTGATGTAAAGCTAAGTCAACTTGACCGACTGGATGAATACTCAATAGTGTTTGTTCATTGAAAACAGAATACCGAGCATTGTCTTTAGTGCTTAGCAATGAAAGAAGTCTCTAGTAATGAAGTTGAGCATTGAATGTGTTATTCTTCGATTTGTAGGCATGCCGTACTTTCAGGACTGTATGTTATAACTGTACAGCACTTGGTAGCATAAAATTATTTTATAATCTGTTCGTGATCTAAATAGACCTCTTCACAAGCTTCAATGTATTTTCATTTAGCCCCAGAGCATCCCATAATTCTAACAATACTATCCTTAGCCCTCTAAAACATAACCAATTAGTTCTCTTCTCTTATAACCTCCCTCCAGTAAATAACTCATTTGCACCAACCTCAACGAACCAAAACCTTACAGTGACCCATTTTGCCACCTTCTAATTGACCACACTGAAAAGCATCAACCTCTTGACCTTCACATCTCGTTATATACTGTCCTTATTTGTATCCCTCCCACAAACAAAAGTGAATTATAACTCTTTAAAATATAGCCGCCGAGAGGGAAAGGGAGAATCATTTTTATTAATCACCTTCGAGTCTGTCAGAAAAACACAGCTCGTGTATGATGATAATGAGTTGTATGGGAGGAAAAAGTTATGAAGCAAATAAGAAAGGTGCCAATGGAAGGAATAAGTTGTTTTAATTGTATTTGAAAGAAGTTTTATTGGTTGTAATGGTTTATTTCAGATCAGTGGTTGAGATAGTTCGATAAGAGATAGGTTGATATAGTTGAGACTATAATTTCTGTGTTAAGAATTGTGTTTTTTGGAGGAATTTGGCTCTAGTATAGGAACACACACATATACACAAATTATTTTATTGACTGGGACTTTAAAAACATTAATAGTATTACATTTGAAGAAATGAGTGTTGGTAAAGGTTTTCAAGATAGTTCTTTACTGGCATTAGAAGCTACTCCTTCGAGAGAAGAGAATGGCAGTGGTTCTTCTAGCCTATTTATTGATGAATCGAATTCTGGTTTGAATGTTAGTGCCACAAGAACTGTGAGAGATAGAAAATCATTATTACATGGTGATCTAGTTAGTGGGAAAGATGGGACTGATATTACAAAGACAATTAGTGAAGTTAGTATTGCTAGTGATGATGATGACGATCATGGTGATGATTGGAAGTTAAAACAAAGCATCCCAAGAAGACCAAGTAGTACGCATTTTTCATTCTTTGAAAATGCAAAAATTTTAGAAAATTCTTCAAAACAAATTGCATTAGATGACGAGAATTTTATTCGACCAAATCAAGATTCTGATTCTGATAATATCCCAAAAAAAGTTAACAGAACTTTAAGTTCAAATGCCGTTGTCACCATGCCAGATATTCCAAAAAATATTTGGAATGAAGAGAGAGAAGATATTGCAAATGCAATCGTGACTGAAGAATCTGAGTTTGGTAAACAACCAAAACAACAAGCACAAGCTCAGCAGCAAGCTCAAACATACAAGATGGGACATTTAGCTGATGAAGCTGTTAAACATTTCTTAGATGATCCATCTCCTGAATTAATGGAATTATATACAAAAGTCGCAGAGTGTAGAGAAATTAGACATAAATATCAAAGTTTATCATGTCAGTTAGAAGGTCAAAACCCAAAGGATAGAGATGACTGGAAAATTTACCCAAAACCACCAAAACCTTCTTATGATCCAGAGACAAAGACAGTTGCAAAAGTTATCAACGTCCCAGATGCTGAAGTATTCAACTTTGAAGAATGTGAGATTCCTGATGAAGATACAGATTGGGATTTCTCTATTAATACGGATGATACGTATATTGTACATAAATTAGAAGATAAAGAAACTATAATCGCAAAGATTCCAACTTTACGTGATTATTATTCAGACTTAGATAAAATGATCTCAATTTCCTCAGACGGTCCATCAAAATCCTTTGCCTTTAGAAGATTACAATATTTAGAAGCCCGTTGGAATCTATACTATTTGCTAAATGAATATCAAGAAACTAGTGTCTCTAAGAGAAATCCACATAGAGATTTTTACAATGTCAGAAAAGTTGATACTCACGTTCACCATTCCGCATGTATGAACCAAAAGCATTTGTTACGTTTTATTAAGCATAAATTGAGAAACTCAAAAGATGAAAAAGTTATTTTCAGAGATGGCAAAGTTTTATCATTAGATGAAGTATTCAAATCTTTAAATTTAACAGGTTATGATTTATCTATTGATACTTTAGATATGCATGCACACAAAGATACTTTCCATAGATTTGATAAATTTAACTTAAAATATAATCCAATTGGTGAATCCAGATTAAGAGAAATTTTTATGAAGACAGATAATTATATCCATGGTTCTTATTTAGCTGAAATCACTAAACAAGTATTATCAGATTTGGAGAATTCAAAATACCAAAACTGTGAATATAGAATCTCTATTTATGGTAGATCCATTGATGAATGGGATAAATTAGCTACTTGGATCGTAGATAATAAAGTTATTTCCCATAATGTCCGTTGGTTAGTTCAAGTTCCACGTTTATATGATATTTATAAAAAAAGTGGTATTGTTAAAAATTTCCAAGATGTTTGCAAAAACTTATTTCAACCATTATTTGAAGTTACTAAAAATCCAAAATCACATCCAAAATTGCATGTTTTCTTACAAAGAGTTATTGGATTTGATTCAGTTGATGATGAATCAAAAGTTGATCGTCGTTTCCATAGAAAATATCCAATTCCATCATTGTGGGAAGTTGCTCAAAATCCTCCATATTCGTATTATTTATACTATTTATACTCTAGTTTGGCATCATTGAATCAATGGAGAGCAAAGAGAGGATTCAATACATTTGTTTTAAGACCTCATTGTGGTGAAGCTGGTGATCCAGAACATTTAGTTTCTGCCTATATGTTGGCCCAAGGTATTTCTCATGGTATTTTATTAAGAAAAGTTCCATTTGTTCAATATTTATATTATATTGATCAAGTTGGTATTGCCATGTCACCATTATCCAACAATGCATTGTTTTTAACATATGATAAAAATCCTTTCCCACATTATTTCAAGAGAGGTTTGAATGTTTCATTATCAACAGATGATCCATTACAATTTTCATACACCAGAGAACCATTAATTGAAGAATATTCAGTTGCAGCCCAAATTTACAAATTATCGAATGTTGATATGTGTGAACTAGCCAGAAACTCTGTTTTACAAAGTGGTTGGGAGTCTCAAATTAAAAAGCATTGGGTTGGTGATAATTATCAAAAACCAGGTATCAAAGGTAATAGTGTTGTTAAGACTAATGTTCCAGATATTAGAGTTAGTTACAGATATGATACATTAGCTACTGAATTGGAATTAGTTGAACATTTTTCAAAAGCCAGCAGAAACTTCCAATGAATATACGATAGTGTATATTAAATTAAACAAATATATAAATTTACATTTAATTTAAAACAATACGATACATTTATAAAGAACAAATATTTTAAATTAAGGTTTGATCAACAGATATATCTGATCTTCACAAGAGGCTTGTACCTAAGGGTTCCTACAAACCTAAAAGCTTATATAAAAAACTAATATAATACAATAATACAATAGGACATATATAATATATTTAATCTTATCTTGTCAACTAAAATATCTTATTAAAACCATAGTTTTCCTTTGAAATTTCATGTATTTTTGATTGAAATTTCACTTTTTTCACTTTTTCAAAAAATCATAATTAAGAAATAAGAGAAATGGTGAAATGTATAAAAGAAGAAGTGTAAAAATGTATTTGTAATAAATTAATAATCAGTTATTGAATAGGAGATAGATTGATAAGTATTAACTCGATAAGGTTTTAATAGTTTTTGTTTCTATAAAAACGTTAAGCAAAGTTTGAGAGTTAAAGCAAAGATCAAAGAGAGTGTTCAAAGTTATTCAATAATTGTATATTAAAAAAAATGGATGATTTTGATGAAAATAAGGATATGTGTCCTATCTGTAAAACAGATAGATATTTATCACCAGATGTTAAGTTTTTAGTTAATCCAGAATGTTACCATAAGATTTGTGAGTCTTGTGTCGATCGTATATTCAGTTTAGGTCCTGCCCAATGTCCGTATACAAGATGTGATAAGATTTTAAGAAAGAATAAGTTTAAGACACAAGTATTTGATGATGTTGGTGTTGAGAAAGAAGTTGATATTAGAAAACGGGTGTTTAATGTATTTAATAAGACGTTAGAAGATTTTGATGGTAATTTAGATGAATTCAATAAATATTTAGAAGAGATGGAAGATATAATTTATAATTTAGATCATGGTATTGATGTTGAAGAAACTGAAGAAAAATTACGTACATATGAAGAATTGAATAGACAATTAATTTTAAATAATATAGAAAGAAACAAACAAGAATTACAAAATTTTGAACAAAGGCAACATTTTGAAAAAGAAATGAAGATGAAAAAACGTATGTTAGAGAAACAAATCGATGATGAAGAGAAAATGAATAAAGAATGGGCTAAAAGAGAAATCATTAATAGATTAGCAACAACATCTAATGCAGATGATGTGATTGAAGGTGTGAAGAATACAGTTAAGTTAAAGAAATCGTCAGCACGTAGAAAATTAGAAGAAATTAATAGAGTATTAAAGAGTAATTCATATTTAGCGTCAACTATTGGTATGAATGCAAACAGAATGAAAAAAAGTATTCCTTTTACACCATTCAATGGTGATAGAGATTTATCTAAACGTTATACAATGAATGAAGCTATATATGAGGATCCATTTATTAAAGATTTAACTAAAAAGAATGAATTTGTTGCATCTGGTTTCAGAACCGATTTTGTTTATGACAAATTGTTAACAGAAGCATTTATGGGTCTTGGTTGTGTTCTTTCTGAAGAATTACAAACCTCTTAATTGAATTGCATTTACCAAAGCTTGGGATAAACCCTCGATCGTTTTTGGTTGGAAATTATCATCCAATTTATATATCTAGGAGATAAAAATAGAACGTAAATAATATCATATAGATTTTTAATAAAATATTATTCATGTAATTATTAGTTAGTAAAATTGAATTTGTGTGTGTAGGGGGGGGGGATATATAATAATTGTAAGTTAACATACTTTTCTTATTTCGATTTCATTATAAAATTTTTGTAGAATTTCATCATTAAATTCAATTTCATCACCTTCAACAATTGAATTGATGTCAATTTCAGTGTTCTCATCTTCTGCCGTTATATGTATACAAATAATTGTCTTGGAGTCTTGCTTAACACCAAATTTTTTAAATGCTTCACCAATATTTGATGATGGTGATAAGGATAAAATACATTCAGAATGCACAGTCTTAGTTCTCAGTCTATTGTAAGTCAACTCGGTCAACACCCTGTAGATAGCAGCGTATAGCTGTTCTTGAGAGACTATCAAAGTAGTATCGACGATTGCAAAGGGCAAATCAGCGATCTGTTCTCGTATTTTATCGACATTTTGTAAATTATCAAATAATTGAATTTTGATATTGTAAGGAAACTGAGGGAATCTAGTGCTTACCATGGCTAACGAACTGGGCTTAAATCTCACAAGTTTATATTACCAATGCTTCTCATTACCCACCCACCACTAAGAACTGCAAGAATCCCCCTCAGAATCAATCACAAACCATCAACCAAATCATCTTTTATAACACAACCATTCGATGAGATGAGTTCCATCATTGAAACTTTCACAAATTTCAAAATTTCAATCATTTTTATACTGTAGTTTACCCGGGTTTGCCATCTTCTGCAGCAGTTTCTGCGCATATTTGACTCTTTTCTTTTTTTTTTGACAGGGAAGTTTCATGAAAAATCCAAGAAAATTCAATCGAGATAACCACTTTTATAAGCCATTTCAGTTAAATGGAAGGGTTGTAAACCATTATAAATGGATGAGAAGTTTATCTGTGAACCGATACGAGTCCTTTAAGAGTCGTGACTATCAAAGCATCGTTTGGATAAGCCACTGAACAAGCACAATCCATTTGCAGTGATGTCCGTTTTACAAACTGTTAAAAGCACAATTCAATCTCGTACCTCATTCAATCTTATCTTCGTCAGAGGCAAGAAGACTAAAGCTAAGGGAAGTCTATCTCCTGCTGTGCAAAGAGTCATTACACAATTGAGTGTCATGTCTGCAGGTAGAAAACAACCAAAGATGTTGAAATTGTCAAAGGAAGATTTAGTTAAACACCAATTGATTCAAAAGAGTTGGGCAATGTACAATTCAGATCTGCGTGATCAAAGAGAGGATTCTTTGGAGAGACAATACGAATCCATACGAAATGCAATGGAATCCTTGAAAGAACTAGATCCTTCACTCTATGAAATAGCAAATTCTGATGATTCAAATAAAAAATTCCCAATGGAATTGAAAGTACCAACAAACTATCCACCAAACAAGATATGGCAGTATGAATTCGATCACAATATTAAATGAAGCTGCCCTCATTCAAATCCAAAAGAAAGATGTTATTCAAACATTCCTTGTAAATATAAAGTCAGTTATATAAACAATTACATATGTATATATTCCACTTACCATTAGCGTACGTGTCATTTCAATAAATACTCATTCTCGACAAACACAAGCATAATAAACACCATTTGAATAACTAGATATCAGATACCTATTCACTACAACTTAATCTTGTTATATCAACCTTTCACAACTTCAAAGTTACAACAGTTCAATAGTATTAAATCCACTTTACACAGCACACGCGGTCGTATAAAAGGGAAACGTAAGTGATTAGATCTCTTGTTTACATGAACTTGTTGATGTTTGAATGTTTGTTTCTAGTGGAAGAATACTAATAGTGTAACATCTCGATAGTGTATTGAATTTGAATTGCAATTGTATATTGTTGTGGTCGTTTTATGTTGTTTGGCTAGAGAAATAATAGAGAAAAGCATTGGAATAAATATAGATGGGCAATAAATTATTAATAACGTTGATCATCGGTAGGTATCTGAACTCTATTATACTTTCAGTTTATAATAAATGGATGTTCGATCCTCATCGAGGGATCAATGTTCCTTATCCACTATTAGTCACTTCATTCCATCAATTGGTTTTATTTGTGCTTTCATATATGTTTCAAGAACCCTGTGAAGTTAAAGATAAGAATCGTTCAGAAAAGAAGAACCATGATGGTACTACAAAGAAATCTGATTCAAAGATGCGAAATTTTTTAATTGGAGTTTTACCAATTGCAATTGCCACTGCTGGTGATACAGGTTTCTCAAATTCATCATTAAAATATATTCCATTATCGATTTTCACAATAATAAGATCGATTAATGTGGTATTTGTTTTACTCTTTAGCATTTTATTCAATTTAGAGAAATTCCATAGAATATTGATTGTAATAATAGCTGGTATATTTTTTGGTATAGTTATAATGATGTCAGATTCAAATACTAATGCATCAGATATAAATTCAAATGATTTAGCGTTAGGTTCGATTCTGGGTTTATTAAGTTGTTGCATCTCTGGATTTAAGATTGTTTATACAAAGAAATCGTTTGAAACCAAAAGTAAAAATAACTTCAAGAAAGTAATTGATCCAATGATTGAAATGAATCGTATATCATTGTGGACTTTTTTAATACTATTTTTAACGTCATTAATAATTGAAAGACCATTCCCAAATTTCTTAAATTCAAATTTATTTAAAGAAAATGTTACAAACAATATTACAATTTTCTCCATCATAAGAGGTACATTATTCTTAATATTTCCTGGGATGGAAATATTTATAATCACATACTGTGAATTTGGTATATTACAAATTTCAAAAGTGTTGACATTATCAATGGCAGCGATTGCAAAAGAAATAATAACAATCTGCATTGGTATTTTCATATTTGAAGAAAGATTTAATAGTTTAAGAAGTCTGATTGGTATGGGTATAATATTCTTGATCATAGTTTATTATACATTCCATAAAGATCTCAAATTTCAAAAATTAAAGAGGAAACCACAAAAGAAACATTCCTTCTATTCATTAAAAGGAAACGAGTCACAATTGAACACGGCAAGTCTATTAGATGAGGAATCGAAATCCTTGCCAACATCAAAGGATTCAAGGATCAAATTATCATTCTAACAAGACTCGTATTTATAGGAAAGCCACAGTTTTTTAACTTGGAATCTCATCTTTCACAAGCAAGCCAAGATCAATATAAAACACATAATTATATAAACATATAAATACATAACATAATACAACATTCGTCATCTGGATCAATTAATAACCATTGAACAAATAAAAATATTACTCATCGATTCAACCAAAGAATTCGTTGACATTACCACAGTTCTTCTGATTCATTCACTTTGAAACTTTTTCACGCAATGAATTTTTTGGAAATTCCAATTGGAAAAATGTTTGAAAACAAAGAGATTTTGAATTTTATTTTGGATGTTTTGATTGATAAAAGTAGGTGATGTTGTTTTGTAAACGGTCATATTGGATCTTGCAATTGAAGTTGTAGATATCTGCAAGATTTTGTGATTATAAAGAATATAGTTTTGCTGCTTTGCCCTTTTTCGTTGACAATTTTTGAGATTGACTGGAAAAATTTAATATAAAAAAAAGTAATTCATTATACGTTAGTGAAACGAGATTAAGGATATACGAAACACTTAGAATACTGATAAATCATTGATATTTCATAACATGGTAGGCTCGATATTACAGGATTCAATCGACTCAGATATGAATATTGTGCATACTCCAAGGGAGGAAGATGCTGATAATCTCAATTTTAAAGATATGAAATTTATTGATAAAAAAAATATAATTTGTGAAACTCCAAATAGTATCGAGTTTGTCACTCCACAAAGTTTCGATTCAAATGAAAATACCCCTACAAGCATAACTAATAACTCAATTTCAAATTCAAATTCAAAAATGGTCGGTGAATTTGTTTGTCATTATTGTGATGCAACTTTTCGTATTAGAGGTTATTTAACTCGTCATATAAAGAAGCATGCTATACAAAAAGCATTCCGTTGTCCTTTCTTTAATGAAAACACTTCTTCAAAATTGAAATGCCATACAACTGGTGGATTCTCAAGAAGAGATACTTATAAGGCTCATTTGAAAATAAGACATTTCATGTACCCAAGTGGTGTGAAACCAAGAGATCGTAATAAATCTTCAGGTTACTGTTCTCAATGTGGTGATTTTTTCCCAACTACTGAAAGATGGGTGGAGAATCACATCGAATCAGGAAATTGTAAAGGTTTACCACAAGGTTATTTGAAGACCTTTGGTTGTGAAAAAAAATCAGGAGGTATCAGAATGATTAAAACATCAACAGGTCATTCTAGATTTATATCTACAGCTCAAAGTATAGTTGAACCAAAGGTTCTGTTAAATAAAGATGCTCTGGAGGCAATGACAATCGTTGCAAATAATTTGGATAAAAAAAATATAATACTTACAAAATATGATACTAATGAAATTGATAAAAATAATTCAAATGAAAAAAGCAATAAGATTAATAATAATGAAGATTCAAATATAAAATTAATAAGAAAAAATATGAAAATTAATGAACCTGTAAATCAAATACCCACACCATCAAGTTTATTAACAAAGGAAAAATCAACAGAGCCAGGAGCTAAATTAAAAGAAAACTTGACAACAAAAAGTAATTATAAAAAGTTAAATAATAATTCTAAAGTAATGAAAAATGAATTGATAGGAAAAAAGAACAAACCTAAAGATTCCGTTCAAGAATTAGATTTCTTAAGATTTGAATATTATGAAAATTTAAATCCAATGAGGAATGCTGTATCAGAACAAATCAACAAAGATATTTCAACATTATATAATGTTAGTGATAACAATAATGATGGTGATGTTCCATTAGATTTCGATCAATGTCCAATATATAATAGACTACCAAATGTTGAAGAATTACATTCTTTAGAAATACCGAAAGACACAGAATCAGAAAAGTTGTTTGAAGATTTTTTCATCGATTCATTAGAGACAAATCTAATACCAGAGAAACAATTAAAGGATGATGAAAAATATTTAAATTTCTATAACTTCATGTTTGGATCAGAATTATAATAATAATATATTTGTAAATAATTACATAACGGAATAAAATAAAAGGTGAATGAATTAATTATTAAGCATAGATAATGCATAATTGATTTCTATTTAAAATTTAGTTTATCATACAATTCTACGAGTTAGAGTTAAAGTCTCATTGTTGAACCAATTTTAAATCAGAATTACAAAAAAAAAAAGTAATCATAGATAAATGATAAAAGCACATCATATTTCAAATCTCAGGCAAGAACCATCTTCGTAACCTTACCATTAACAAAACATTTAGACTTATCTCATCTCATCGCTTTTAATCAAATTTCACTCTGAGACGTTTTGGTGAAAAAATTTTCAAAAGTGAAAATTTTTGTATTTGAAACATGATTTAAGACTAAATCAATGACTAAGAATGACTTTTTGTTGCAATAGTAACTATATATTTTAACAAATATCATATCATTATACGATCATGTTTTATAATTCTTGTTTATTGTAACTGTTTTCGCTTCTTTATTTTAGTTATACAGAAGAACTCAACTTTGAATAGAAATAAATAATCATAATATCATAATATCATAAAATGTCTACTTTATCAACTGAGTGTTTAGGTGCTACTTTTAAGAACCCTTTCATGAACGCATCTGGTGTTCATTGTATGTACACTAATGAATTAGACGAACTTTCCAAATCAAATGCAGGTGCTTATATCACAAAAAGTAGTACTGCTGTTGAAAGAGCTGGTAATCCAGAACCACGTTATGTTTCTGTTCCATTAGGTAGTATTAATTCTATGGGTTTACCAAATATGGGTTTCAAGTATTATTTGGAGTATGCTTTACAACGTCAAAAGACTCAACCAAATGCTGAACCATTATTCTTTTCAGTTGCCGGTATGAGTGTTGAAGATAATTTATCTATGTTACAAACTTTACAAGATAGTGAATTTAATGGTATCACTGAATTAAATTTATCTTGTCCAAACGTTCCAGGTAAACCACAAATTGCTTATGATTTCGAATTAACTAAAGAAATTTTAACAAAAGTTTTTTCTTTTTATAAAAAACCATTAGGCATTAAATTGCCACCATATTTCGATTTTGCTCATTTCGACATTATGGCTGATATTTTAAATCAATTCCCATTAGCTTATGTTAATTCTATTAACAGCATTGGTAATGGTTTGTACATTGACGTCGATAATGAATCTGTTGTCGTTAAACCAAAGAACGGTTTTGGTGGTATTGGTGGTGAATACGTTAAACCAACTGCCTTAGCAAATGTTCGTGCTTTCTACACACGTTTGAATCCATCAATTAAAATCATTGGTACTGGCGGTATTAGAAATGGTAATGATGCCTTTGAACATTTATTATGTGGTGCTTCGATGTTACAAATCGGTACTGAATTACAAAAAGAAGGTGTTTCTATCTTTGACAGATTGGAAACTGAATTGAAAGCTATCATGGATAAAAAAGGTTATAAAACCATTGATGAATTCCGTGGTAAATTAAACAGTTTATAGATAATATATACCTTGTATAAGATTGTTTTCTTAAATTATATTAAGATTACCTCCCATCATTTCATTAGTCATATTCATTATTCAATTACGCCACTATTTTAGTCAATATTGCATTTTGGTATACATTTATTTAAATTAATTTGCATTTCATTTTACATTTCTATTTATTTTATTTTATTTTATTTATTTTATTTTTTTAACAATTTGTTCAACTTTCATTCATTATGTTAAAAAAGTATTTAATTATCTAAACGTCTACGAACATAAACAAAAATATAAATATAAATTTGAAATTCAACAGTATATTGAAATAAATCAGGATGTCACTGGATTTGGGTTCTTCTCGAATTCCAGTTCTGCATCTGGGACATTTTCAATAGTGATCGATTTCTTAGGCCTCTTTGCTGGCAGTTCTGTTGTCAATTTAGGTATATTGATATGAAGCAATCCATTAGAATAGGTTGCTTTTATGTCTTCATCTTTAACGCCAGGGTAGACTGGGAATTTAATATTTCTCTTAAAGGAACCGTACTTAATTTCTGTGACTTTCAAGTTCTTAGCTTCTGACACTAATCGATCATTTATTGATCCTTTTATTATCAACTCATGAGAAGATGGATGATAATCAAGTTTAAACGATTTCGAGTCTGATCCAGGTAATGATACAACGACATTGTATTCTTTATCGTTATTATAAACATTCACAGCTGGTGAGAAAGGTTGATTTAATACAGAAAAAGGCTTTGAAACTTGAACAATGTCATCTTCAGATTTCTTCTGAATTTTCGTTTCTTTATTAGCCTTATGTTCTAGTTGTTTCGAATTTGTAGTAGCATCTTTCAAATCATGTTTATCTTTCGCAGCTTCTGGGGCCTCAAGTCCAAAATCTTTATATGATGGTCTCGTAAATAAACTATCAAAGTCATTAAAGTAATTTGAATCATCAAAAAAAGGATTCCTGGTTATATTTCTTTTATCATGGTAGTAGTGTGGTAATTCTTCATCGATTTTGTCATTTTCATCAACATCTAACTCATCTTCGTCATTTTCATCCAAGTAGTCGTAAATTGGTCTATAATAATATGGATGCAAGTAAGAGTAATCGGGAGCTAGAAATGGGTAACCTCCACCGATGGCATTGTAATAACCATTAGGTTGTCTATATCTTCTTTGATGATCACCTTGAAAATAATTGCTCATTGGATTAAACATTTTTGTTAAAAGTATTTTTTTGTCTGTCAATATTTATTAACTGTTTGATATAATAATCTCTTTTATCTATATATTGATTAAAAAATATCAAGTCAAATTAAAATGATTATGAACTATTCATAATGTTTTATTTAAAACATATATTAATATTTATACTTCTCTTTACAACAACACTTCAATTTATTGAAGTCAAGGTACCCTTAAACAAAGGCAAAGTTGTCATTTTAAAACTACAAAGCTGTACTGTTTATTTTAAAATAAATTAATATTAAATTTGTAATGTTGATATAATTTTATAATGTTAATAGAAGTGTATAATAATGGTCGATATATCATTTCTTTTGAAGACTTCGAATAGGTACCCTTAAAACATTATTTCGAAGTTGTCAAATAAGTTATAAAAACTAAAACAAATATTGAAAATTTTATAACGATAATACTGTTGGCTATTGTTGATTGTGTTTGGGTTATATAATTGTGAGGTATTAATGTAACATTCATATGCTGAATTTCATTAAAATAATATTGTGAAACTTTAAGAATTTTCAGTGACCAAAAACGCAGACTTTGGGATTTAGGTACCGAAATTTTAAGATACAGAATAACTACTGTCATAATATGAGTGCTTTAAATAAAATATGTTTACTTTTGTAGATTTATTATCAGTTTAAGTATTTAAATAAAAATATAACCTAGAAGATCCTCATAAGATTACGAATTGTTCCCAAATTAATCTGTTACTTACAGTGGTAATATATGTTTGAAACAATATTCATTTATTTGAGATTTAAGAACGCTAGCCTATCTGTACGTTGAACTCAAGACACATGTAGTGATAGCAACAAAATTAGGATGTGGTTTTGAGATAAAATTCAACTCAAATATGGAACATTGTCAGGTAGGTAGCCATCTGATAATTTTGTTGTAGTTCCAGATAAGTAATTCCGATGAAGTGCTAAGAGACAGAGATCCTAGAACAAAGTTCTACCGACAATAATTCATTTTCTCCAACACCAACCTCGTCGCAACTATCGAATATTTTATTAATCTGGCCACAACTCCAAAACTGTTGTTCAAAGGCAGTTCTTTGATCCGCGCATATGTCCGACTTGACTGTCTCAATTGGACTGACAGCGGAGTTGATTGTTTCAATATTTGAGTTCATTTTAGAATGAATTAAGTTTAAGGATGTTTGCATGATATTATAAGTTGTATAAACCCTAGGTTCTTTTAAATATCTTTAGCTTTTATCCAATTGATTATGAATTGGTCACTTACTTATAAAGATCAAAATCCTCTTCTTGTATTTCTGAACTAAGGATATCAAGCTTCTCGAATCCTCTGAAATATGTGAAACGTAAATTTCTTATTCTCATACAATTAGAATTTCTTATTTCCATCCCAGAATGTGAAAGTATGATATTAATTGATTATCGTTGTAAACACATCTATCTTATAATGCTCTATAAGCTGACAAAAACAACTTATTATTATTATATCTATAACGCTAAAAACTTAATATGCAATCCTAATATTTCAGTAAAGTGGAGATTCGGCTACCAAAATTCCATTACTAATCCAATTTTAACTGCCAAATTAAATCTCTGTTATAAAGAAAACTAATGTCTTACGTAATAATTGTTCTTCTGGCAACTTGGCCGAGTGGTTAAGGCGAAAGATTAGAAATCTTTTGGGCTTTGCCCGCGCAGGTTCGAATCCTGCAGTTGTCGAACTTTTTTTTTGAATGTCTTTTCCTCAACTTGTGATGTACAGTTCGTATCTTTTCTAATCTTATCTTAATGCATTCATAATTTAAAATTATCAAAACCTTTTTTTAATGATACAAAATTTTCAAACAACTACTCAACTCTATTAAACAATTTTGCTTATACATTAATTACTGCCATTATAAGTCCCGTCACCACCACTAGAAAAATAAGTGTCCTCCACAGTTTGATCCTCTAATATATCTTCCATCGTATCCATTATTCTGTATTGTGAAAAATTGTTTAACTGTTGATTATGCACAACTTTTGGTAAATAAAGATTTGGTTGATACTGACAATACTTAAAATCGCAACATCTTTCAACTCGATTGTTGCCAAAAAGAGAATGATTTGTATATTGGTAGGGACTCTCGTTTGAATAATCTGAATTATTTTCAATATTTGATATATTTGTTGTCACAACAGAGTTCGAATTTTCTGTTTGTTGACTAGCAGACAATGCTGGATTAGAGTATGTAGAATCACTTCCAACTTTATCGAAAGTTTTTAATGCTATTGGAGTTGAAGTTAATTCTGGGATACTTTCAAAATTAGTGATCGCAACATCAGTGTCATTATTAATTTCACCATTAACATTACCATCACCATCTGAAAATATTAAAAAGTTATTTGAATTCTTGACACTGTCATCTCCATTGTTACTTAACATTGAATTATTATTAAATGGCAAATTAGGTATATCATTCATATTAAATTGCAATGGTTTATTCATCCATCCATTATCTTGTTTACGTCTTTTAACGTTAGTTTCCTTATTCTGCAAAGGAATTATTTTATTGCTATTACCGCTAATCAAACTTCTTTTGCCCATTCTTAAAATAATTTATTACTATCAAGCACAGGTCTAAATTGAAAACTCTTGTTATTATTGTATTAGTTAATCAAAATGTTTGGTTGATCCATTTTGGACTTTCTTTTAATTAAATTATAAAAAGTTCAGTTTGGCGGCTAAATCTCACTTTTTATATAAGCGAACCATCAATTCAAAGATTTACACGTCACTTTACTTAAGAAATTGTTGATTTGATACAGAGAGGTTATGACAAATGATATTTAATGATGGACAGCGTTATGGTAATTGGATGCATACCATGGTTGGTACATTTGTGATTACGTTATATAAGTTAGAATAGTCAAATTGCTTTACTTCTTAAAAATGATTGTTGATTCAAGAGAAATTTGATATTCGATTTTGGAGGGCTGCGTATGTTGAAATATGATAAGATAGGATTATATATGGAAAGAACACAAATTTGAATTTTCAAGTGATATAATCAGTTTTCTGTTATTAATAGATGTTTACTAAAGGTATAGTTACTCCGCTGGAGAATTCAGTACTTGTAACTGAATCCTGTGACCGGTTATGGACTACATTTATTTCTGATTACAAATATTACACAATTATTTACTTTCCATTCATTCAAATATAAATTGATATTTCAAATATTACCTTTGTATTAAATATCTCTTTTCTTTCATTTCGTTCCTAATGGCATTGCTATTTTACCAACATAGTCGTTAAAGAACAAAGCAAATTTTTTGAAAAATTGAAAAAAAATAACATAAATGAGAAAATGAATTCAAATTTGAAGGTTGAAGTAACTGAAATTTAATTGAAATGTTACTAATTATGTCAATTGATATTTGAATAATTCAATATTTTATTAAAATATTTTAGCAGTCTCCAGTAATTTCGAATTATTTTATAATCCATAAAGAAAAAACCAGTAAAAGTAATCACAAATAATAAATATGCCAATTACAATTAGAAGAGCCACCATCAATGATATGATATGTATGCAAAATACTAATTTACACAATCTTCCTGAGAATTATATGATAAAATATTATATGTATCATTTATTATCATGGCCTGAAGCTTCTTTCGTTGCAATTAATACTACTTTGGAAGGTGATGAAGAACAAATAGCAGAAGACGAAGAGAATTTTGAAGATGAATGTTTAGAAATAGAAATTGAAAAAGGTAAACGTATTAAATTAGATCCAACCTATGTTGCTCCAGGTGAAAAATTGGTTGGTTACGCTTTAGCTAAGATGAATGATGACCCAGATCAAAAAGATGAACCATTGAATGGACATATCACTTCATTGAGTGTAATGAGAACTTATAGAAGAATGGGTTTAGCTGAAAAATTAATGAGACAAGCATTATTTGCATTAAGAGAAGTCTATAATGCTGAATATGTTTCTTTACATGTCAGAGAATCTAATAAAGCAGCTTTACATTTATACAGAGATACATTAGAATTTGAAGTTTTAAGTGTTGAAAAAAGTTATTATCAAGATGGTGAAGATGCATATGCAATGAAAAAAATATTGAAACTGGATGAATTAAAACCAAGTAACTTCATGCATTTAAAATCAACTCCAAAGGAAGAAATTTTAGAAGATGATTTGGAGTCTGATTTATTAGCTTAAAATTTTGAAAAGAAGAAATAAAATATAAATTATATATTTAGTAGATTATAGTGTATTAATCTTGCATTATTTCCAAATTGGAAAATAGAATTAATTTTTAAATAGTATTAATCACAATAAAAAAAATATTATTACTGACTATTTATTATTTATTTTTCTCATATACGACTTTATCAACTCTGACTTCTCCATCTATATACAAATATATATATAATGTACAAATCGAACCTTGAATATCTAATAAACAGAAACTTGGAACGTTTGAACCGTCAATATCAAATTCTGAAATATCAACATCAATTGCAGTATCAATCATACCATCTTCATCCTCTTTATTTGTATTTTCTAATTCTGTACTAGTATTATTTTTTTCTTGTGATTTTGTAACTTTTTTTTCTCGAGTATCATCGTTATTTATACTTTCATCAGGCTTGTTTTCATCATTCTGTATTTTATCTTTATCATCAGTATCGTTCTTATCATTTTCATTATTTTCATATCCACTTTCATTAGTCTCTAAAATTTTCTTATCATCTGGTTTATTTGTTTCATTATTATCTATATCTTTTCCTTCATCTTCTGATTTTAACATCACTGGCCAATCTGTATTGAATGCACCTGTGCAACTTCCTGGATTGACAAAAAATTTATCTTCTAATGTATAAGCTTCTACATTATGTGTGCCACCTAACAATAATATATCTACATCCAACTGTCTTGCTAGACTTAACATTGATAAAGGATCATTTTTTGGCACAATGGTATAACCACTGCAACAACCAATTTTAAAATCCCCTGCTTTGACTACAACGTTCATCGGAATATCAACAGTCTCAGTACCAGTTTTTCTAACTTGTTCGTAAGTAGAATTATCAAATTCACCACTTACTACAGAGACATTTGATGATATAGTGGAAATAAACTCATTAAAACTATGAGATTTTGTACAGTTGCCTAAAAGTAACACTTGTGAAATTCTATCCGGAACACTCAACAACTTCTTAAACTTCTCTGGAATATCAATTGCTCTATCAGGTATATGAGCATCAGCTAAAGTTAAAATCAACATTTTTTCCTTCTATTTTATATTAAATTATCTAAGAAATCCCTATCCTTTTTTTTATTTACACAATTTTTCAATTTGCCCTTTAATCAAAATATCAGCAGTATTCGAATAAAAACCACGATTTAAAAAACAGATATTATCAGTTTACCCACTAAAGACCAGTATTTTGACTTATATCCTTGATTGTATCCCAATTCAACCCTACAATTCAACTTCTATCATCCAGTATTTTAACCTTTTTATACAAAAAGTTTCAATTTTATTCAATTTCACCACAACGGAAATTATGAAATTTACGAAAATGATTAGCCACATGCAACTGTGGTTGACAAAGGTTTGTGAAACTTTTGGAATTAAAAGATATGTTTATTAGATTATATACATGTACGATAGAACTAAATAATAGATAATCGGTTGTTTGTTATTTTGTTTTATAATATTGATCTTTTTTATTATTTACAAGAGTATATAATGCTTGCTCTCTATATGAATTCTTTATGCATATATTTTTGTAACGGCTTTGGTATTTCTATCTTATTTGTTTCTTTGTTGTAGAAATTCTCTACAATTGCAACGATGACTCTTGGAACAGCCATGGCAGTCCCATTCAGTGTATGCGCATACTCTAACGTGTTATCGTTTTGACGGAATTTCGTATTCATTCTTCTGCTTTGGAAATCTGTGCAATTAGATGTAGATGTGATCTCTCCAAATGAACCCCTGCCCGGCATCCATGCTTCAATATCATATTTTTGGAAAGCTGGAGATCCAAGATCGTTTGCTGGCATATTTAGTACTTTGGCAGGGATTCCTAATGATTTCACTAAATTGATTTGAAATGATTTTAAATCGTTTAATAATGAATTGCTTTCCTCTGGTTTACTCCAACAGAATAATTCGACTTTTGAAAATTCATGGACCCTATATAACCCTTTGGTATCACGACCTCTTGCGCCGGCTTCAGCTCTATAACTTCTACTAACACCAACTAATTTCTTCGGCCCATTATCTAAATTGAATACTTTATCAATACCAGTTGCAGCTAATGTAATTTCTGCTGTGGCTATCAACCCCAAATCTGAATTGTTTAAATAATATATTTGTTGTTCATTATTCATATCTCTTGGCCTGAATCCGCATGCCTCGATTACTTCCCTCTTAGCAACTGTTGGTGGGATCACAAATTGGTAACCATTTTCCATAGCTTCATCAATTGCATAATTAGTTAAAGCACGTTCAAGTAACGCACCATCATTTATTAAATAGTACCAAGATGTACCGGCAATTTTAGAAGCTGTCTCTAAATCTAACATTTTTTTCTTGACCATAATATCAATATGGTTTCTATCTGCATCTTCTATATATTGATCCTTTGGGTTAATCCAATTTACAATATCTGGTTCGGTCTTTGGTACACAATCGTTAATTAAATTTGGTAATGAAGAACATATGTCGATTAATGCATTTGAATTTTCTTTTAAATTTGTTTTAAATTCATTTGCTTTGATTTTCAATTCTTTTAACTCATTTTGACATTTATCTCTGTTTGTTAAATCTTTTTTAATTAAACTTTCCAATTTTTTCCTTTCTATTTGAATCTCTTTAATATTTTTATTAAAATTTTTAATTACTTGTTGTTGATTCTCTATTGTTTCCAAATTCGATATCAATTCTTTTTCATTGAATAATCCCCTTGCTAATATAGAACACTTATATGAGTCAAAATTCTCACAGATCATTTTCACATCGTATATAGGGCTCCTAATAATTGAATTATCTTTTAGAATTCGACTAGAACAAAAGTGTCGAACAGATCTCAACATCATTTGACGAATCTCTTAAAGTTTCTTGTTTTAAAACCAAAAAAAAAAAGACACCCAAAATGTATATTTTAAATAATTGATTCACTGCAACTATAGTCAATCCATCTTCTTCATCCATAAAGCAATTAATCAGTCACTAATTAATTGTTCTTTATTACAACTTTGTACTTTTAATAACTTTTCCAAAATGACCTTCGGCGCATAAAATGATCCCCTCGAATATAAAAAAACTGTAACAGTTAATTGTTAAAGTCACTTTCTAAAGTGATCAACAGGGTAAAGAAACTGGTTTTAAGAGTTTAAAGATAAAAAGAATATATGTTTATCATATTATCATGATTTTAAGATGTTTAAAGAAACCATTGATGGTCTAGTTGTTTAAAAATACGAGTTTAGAAATAGAAATAGTTGTTAGAAACAATCCCTTAGAGAATTAGCCGCCAACCAAAAAAAAAATGGAAATATGTTTTAAGTTGTTGTTACAATCGAACATAATGGTTTAAAACGTTATTTTTGAGTATTAGAATATTAGTTACATGCCATTGGGATAATACATGGTTTTAAATTTCCATTTGTTTAGGTTTTATTACAATGATATGGCCATTTACCAAGAGAGAAGAGTTTGCTGTCATATCAGTAGATATCTAAAAATATCTCAATATAACAAAAGCCCATATGAATGAAATATATGGCTATATTATAAACATTGGGGCAAGTGATATGTTTACTGGTATAGGTTTAGGAAATTTTCATCCTTTCGATTTGTCAATTTTGGAAACAAATTGGTTGCAACTTATCCATCCAAAAAAATATAATTGTTTAACAATGATGTTTAATCGAGATTATTCTTAAAATTCCATCATACCATTGATTCTTCCACAATATTTCGTAGTTAAATCCTCATTTCAATCAATTTACATCCCTCTCAAATAAACAGGATTTTAAAACAAGGCAAATTAAAAATGATACGATAACTGCGTTTACCCGGAATTTGCTTTCCATTATATCGCTAATTCACTTCAGGGACTTTATTTGTTGGCATATTTTTATTTTACATCATGACGTTTACAGGACAGTAGCAACCGAATTATATTCAACAAATTTCCAATTTAAAGAATATACTTGTTTATTATTTTCTCTGCTCTTTTGGTTTAACTTCTTTGTTAAGTGGTTTTTTTCAAAAATTTCAACCCCATTGAAAAAAATTATTCAATTCAACAAAGATAGAATATTTAAATTTTTTTCTTCAATCAAAGATTTAATTAAAAATTAAATTGAAAAATTACCTAGGAAGAATTAGTAACAATAATTTAATAATAAAAAAATATTTTATTTTTACATTTGAATATAATTTTTATTGTGATATTAATAATTCTAATAAAACTATAAGAATTTTAAAAATTTATTCATATATAAATATTATAGACCACAAGTTTCATTTAATTTCTTTTTAACTATCAACTGTTGAAGATTGTGATAAGATAAAGATTGAAAATAAAATAAATTTAAAAGTTGATAACTAAAATAAAAAAGAATAACTTTATCATTGAAACTATATATATTATTTTATTCATCAATTCAAATTCCATTTAAAAGATTAAAATATAGTTTAATATTATGACAGAACTAAAATATTTGGACTTACCTAATAATGAAGGAACTAACGGTGATAAGAAGAAGATAGTAATTATCGGTGGTGGTATCATTGGTACATGCATTGTTTATTATTTAGTTAAACATCTTAATTTTAATCCTGATAAATATCGTATTATAATTTTAGAATCCACAGAAGTTGCAGGAGGTGCATCTGGTAAAGCTGGTGGTTTATTAGCCTCCTGGGCTTTTCCAGAAGAATTAGTTCAAATGTCTTTCGATTTACATCAAGAATTAAGTGATTTATATAATGGTTCAGAAGAATGGGGCTATAGAAGAATAAATACGCTTTCTTTAGAAGTAACTGCGATTGAAGAAAATACAGAGAAGAAGAATGAAAGCGAAAATAAAGATAAAGATAATGATACGACAGATAATAATAATAGTGATTTAATGAGTGTTGATAATGAAAAAGATGATGAAGGTATTTACATGAACGTTGATAATTCAGGTTTGCCAAAAGATTTACAATGGATTGACAGAAAAAAGATAAAAGAATGGACTTCATTAGGTGGAACTGATTCCACTGCTCAAGTATTACCATATAAATTTACTACTTTCATTTTAAATGAAGCTTTAAAATCTAATGCAGTTGACTTAATTAAAGGTAAATTAAGTAATATCAACTTAGGTGAAGATGGTGCTGTTAGATCGATTGATTATATTCAAACAAATCCCTCATTAAACGGTAAAGGTGAAACAATTGAAATCGATAATATTGAAAAATTAGTCATGGCCATGGGCCCTTGGACAAGTAAAATTCTATTAGATTGTCCGATTTCAGCTTTGAAAGCCCATTCTATAGTATTAAACCCAGATAGCCCTGAAAAACTGGAAGAATTAAAGAAAATATTAAAACCATATGCATTGTTTACTGATTTAGAACTACCTAATTTCCAATCTTTTGCTCCAGAAATTTATGCAAGAAAAGAAGATTTATATATATGTGGTGAAGGTGATTCGTTAGAAGAACTTCCTGACGATTTATCTAAAGTTGAAGTTAAAAAAGAAAAATGTGAAGAATTACTACATTATGCCAAAAAGATTGTTTCTCCAAGAATTTTTGATATTACAAAAGATCATATACAACATTTCGCTGGTTACTTGCCAGTTTTAAATGTCGGTACAACTTCAGGTCCTCTAATTGGTGAAACTAATGTGAAGAACTTATTGGTTGCTAGTGGGCACTCTTGCTGGGGTATTAATAACGCCCCTGGTACTGGTAAATTGTTAGCTGAGTTGATAATTGATGGCGAAGTCAAATCTGCCGATATATCTTCCTTGGATCCAAGTTTATATTTTGATGCAAGTATCCTAGACTGAATTCCCGACTGCATTTGAATTGTGGATATTAGTTTTATTAAAAGAGAAACTGAAATCCCTATTTATATCTCATTTTTTATGTTTATAGTTTGTGCGTAAAGTTGAGGATAGCAAATATATATATATATTAATACAGATTATATCCATAACTAGTTATATAAATGAATGTAATGATATAACTTTAAAATGATTACTTCAAATAATTTTGAAAGCATTGAAAATTAAACAAACAATATTAATTAGTAAATAATATATTAATTGTTTTATAAAAAAAGTAAAACAAAAGAACACATAACTTAAATTTAACTAAATTTATCTAAACTAAAGTTGTATTTATGTTTTTATCATTTGAATTATCTAATTTTCTTCTTTTAGCCTTTGGAACATTAGACTTTTCATTATTGTCAATTAAATTTTGTTCGATCTTACGTGCAATGTCTTCTTTATTTAAAATATTTGCAATCATGTTCAAAATTTCATTTTCTGTTATGTTTGATGAACCATTTGTTCCACCACTATTGTCTGATAATTGAACAGAATCACCTAAATCCTCATTTTTAATTCTAAATTCATCTTTTCTTTTTTGAAATTCGGTGTTAATCCACTCGTTTCTTTCTTCATCAGTAAGATCAATTAATTCCGTTTTTGACCTTTTATTCAATCTAGCTCTTACGTCATTCTCCCAATTTTTTACAGTATTTGCACTTCTCCATTTTCTCTTCCGTTCCTTATTTATTTCTTTTGTTAAAGTAGCCATATTATCTTTATCCAAGTAAACTCTTGCATATTTGACTGCACCTGATCTTTTGTTTCCATTAGAAGCTGGAATATTAAATTGTATCTTATTTAATTCTTTAGGTTGTTCAGAACCAGTTTTCTTTTTTAATCCGATCATTCTACTTTGTCTGATTTCATTAATTTGGATTCCATTTTCTGATTTAACTATCTTTGGCAAAGTTGTGGTCATAACTACTGGACGAACAGATCTGCCGGGTAAAACCAAACCATCTAAATTCAATGCTGGAGGCGGAGGTTTTGTATATGTTCTCACCCTGCTGGTTTTATTTTGAGTATCATCAAGAGAAGGTAGCAGTGTTGAAATAGTTGAAGATATCATATTTGTAATGTTACTGGAAAGTAGAACATCATTTTCATCATGATTCGATTTGTCAATATGCTTTTGAACTAATGATTCTACCATTTTGGTCATATTATCATTTCCACCTTCATCATTCTCCTTCTTTACCATTATTTCAGGTTTAGATGAAGATTGTATAACTCTTGTAATACTAATATTGTCATCTTCAACTTCATGATATGACTTCGTAATCAATTTAACATCTTGGATCTTTGATGAATCAGTCTCTTCTCTTGAAGTAGTATCTTTTGAAGGTATCATAGCAGAAGAGTTGTTTTCCGGTTTATCATTATTATCTACAACCTTTTCATTATCAGATATCTCATCATTCATAGAAATTTGTTTTAATAGAGGATCGATATATAATATATCTGTTTTTTTGATGTTAGAGTTATCTTCAGAGGTTCCCTTAAAATTTTCATTTCTTGGTGTATCTTCCTTGTCTGTAATAGGAAATTCTGAAGATTTGTCATTTGTGGGAGTTAAGTTTTCAATATTGGGTGTTGAATTTGATTTCGTGCTTTCTGTTAGTTCTCGTAATTTTTCGTCATCTTCATTTTCAAGCTTAATTAAAGTAGGTTGTGTTATCTCACTTGTGTTGACTTTTCTTATTGAGTTCAAACTGAAAATAGGAATTTTCTTTAATACGTTTTGCTTATTGTTTAATGATCTGATGTCATCTTCAGTTTTTATAGATGAATAATTACGAGAAGAATTTCTTCTAGCAAGAGCCAAAGAATGGGCAATCGATCTTTTTGTATGCTGAATAATTGTCATCATATGTCTAGTAGCTTCCTCAGGTGAAGCACCAGCAGCAACTTTAGCTCTTGCAGCTGCCTTTAGTGTGTTAATAATAGGGAATAGAATGGCTGGAATAATATTATTTCTTGCATGATTGGTTAATGAAGATCTTAGATGTTTCGAAGAACTCTTAGACTTCGACTTCTTCTTTGAATACTTTAATTTCTTAGTGAATGTTTTTCCTTTTCTTCTCGCTATTGGTAAAGCATATGGTGGGTATTCAGGTAAACTCCAAGGAGGATGAAATTCACACTTTTCTTTTCTAACAACAGTTTTCACGTTTCGATCAAAAACTAATAATCTCTCTTGAATGACTCTAGCTTTAAACATTTCCACTGATAAAATATTTTCATCTTCTAAATCATTGTTATCAATTGAAGATGGAGGTGCTAATTTATTAAACTCCATTCTGTATTTCGCAAGTGATGAATATGATTTAGGTGACATACCTTCTGAAATAGCATTTTCACTATCTTTTGATGCATTAAATAATGGTATTCTTTTTAGTGCGGATAATGGGATCTTTTTCAAAGACTTACTCTTCTTCTTTTTCTTTGGCTTTTTTATTTTTTTAGCTTTCTTAGGCTCAGGAGGAGGCATCTGTGACCTAATTAACATCTCTTCTTCTGTCCATCTTCTATATGGTTTCTTTGGTTCACCACGTTTGGTTAAACGTAGGTCCAATGGGTAAGGTGGACCTCTGGATACAATTTCTTCCAATTCTTTTTTCTCTTGATCCATTTTTTCTTTTTCCTCCACTTTCTTCAATTTACGTTGTTCTGATACCTTTAGTTGTTCAGATTTTAATCTCTCCTTGTATGCATGCCTATTTTTACGTAGTTTCTGGCGAGCAATATTAGCTGCCTCTAAAGCTAATTTTCTATATTTCTTTTTAACTACATCATGATCTGTCTTTTTATGTTTAGAAGGTTTTGGGAACTTAAACGGTAATTGTGGTCTAACAACTTTTAATTTTGGTGTTTTAACAGGTTTTGGTGCTTTTGGTATTTTGCTTGGCTTATGGGCCTTTGGGATTTTAATTGATTTTGGCGCTTTAGGAGTTTTAAGGGCTTTCGGAACCTTAGGAACTTTTGGTAACTTCGGCGGTTTTGCCTTCTTTTCTTTGGTTATTTTAAGTGGAGAAGATTTAATTTTAACTTTAGCTTCTTTTTGTTTTGAACTCTTTTTTGATTTAACTTTCTCTTTAATTTCTTTTTGCTTTGGAAGCTTCTTTTTAGTAACAGTTTTCTTCTTTTTAGATGATGATTTTAATGGAACCAAAAGGTCCGATACACCAAAATCGCCTAATCCTTTATTGAAATCATCAACAATAGACTGATCTAATTCATTCTGTGGTTGTTCTTGAAATGCAATTGCTAAGGCCCTTTGCATAATTTGATTCAAATCAAAATTATCATCACCAGCATGATCAAAACTTTGGGAAGGCATGACCTTGTTGTGTCCTTCAAGATCCGTGGGTATGTGAATAACATCCGTTTGGCTGGATGTTGGTTTTGTAGTTTTTTCTGAGACAGAAGTGTTAACAACTTGGTTCACCATTTCAGCTAAAGCTTTTGAAAAATCTTCATCTTCGTATGTATCTTCTGAAGTAGCTTTCTCCTTCTTTTTTTTCTTTTTCTGAGCTAAAGTAGGCTTCTTTGGAGTATCAGTTATTTTTTCCTTCGCTGTAGAAGTTTTTTTAGCTGCTGCTTTGGATTTTGCAATGGTCGCACCAGCTTTTGGTGGAATGCTAGCTGATGTAGTTTTCTTTTTTGTAGCAGTAGATTTGGATTTACTTGGAGTTTTAGTTACCTGTGATCCCATAAGCTCCTTTTCAAAAGCCTTTAATGTTGCTTCAACTAATGCTTGTGTTTCAAAATCACCTGTTTCTTTTTCATTTCTTGGTTCTGAGGCTGTATCTTGTTGCATAAAGCCTTTTATCACATCTTCAAAATTCAGTAGAGAATCATCTTCTACATCGTCAGTTTTCTTCTTACCCTTTTTGTTTTTTGGTTTTGGTATTTGTGAAGTTTTTGCTTTACTTTTTTCTTTTTTCTTCTTTTGGGTTTTCTTATTTGTATCTGTTAGTTTGTCTTCCGTAGTGCTAGGTACTTTAGTTTGCGTCTTTTTAGTTTTCTTCTTGGTTGTTGTAGCTCCTGTTTTTACTTTACTTACTGTTACGTTGTCTGGTTTATCTAATTGTTGAAGTGAGTCAAGAATAGCATTTCTTAAATTCATATCATCTTGATCTAATTCATCTTCAGGTATATTTGATTTATTCACTGTATCATTATTACTTCTAGGCTGCAGCAAACTTTGCTGTAAAGCACGTGCCCATTCTTGTTCTTCATTGTTTTGTTGAATATCATGTGTATGTAAATTATCTTCTTGGTGGTCCTCATTAATAAATTCTTCCCCTTCATTAAAATTGTGAATAGCATTCACCACTGCTTCTAAATCCATATCTTCAGTACCAAAATCGGGCAGTTCATGATCAATTGTCATTTTATTTAAATTCTTATCATAATTTTCATGAATATTATTCGAGTCATTGTTTTCTAGTTGGTCAACAGAATCTTGAAGGTCACTATGATTACTTAGAATGTTCCCCACTAAAGCATTGAAGTTAATTTCTTCATCACTACCGTCTCCGTTTGACATGGCTGATAATTATTTTTTATATATTTTAAAATTATCTTAAATCTATCCAAAAAAAATAGTATTGGTAACTCTTTTGTTATTATAATTATTGAACTAACAAAAATATAAAAGATATTTTTTTCTAATTTGTTTTATTTATCTTCTTGATTCGGAGTTAACCCTTATTGCTAGCAACTTTATTGTTGTTTTATTACACTATCAGTTATCTTAGAAGTCTACTTATATCATGGTGATGTCTATTCTATGATATATAATCATAGTTATTCAACATTAAACTGCTTATTTACATCTATTTCAAAATAAAGGCATCTCTTAATTTTGTTTGTTTTGAATTTTAAATTAATTTAAAATTTCAATTTAAGCGCTCGTACACGATGACAGGGCTGTTTACTATTAAGATTATATAAAAGAGCATACATAATTAAGATATAATTTACATGAATTGTTATTGTAATTCTACAGTTTTGAGATGATTGATAGTCAGATCATTAGTTGTCTCGAAATTTATTATATATTAATGAGATGCTACTCTTGATTTCGTCAATTTTTGTTTTTTCCGGTTAGTCAGTCCCAATTGAGAAGCTGAAATATTTCTAAAATATAAAATATGGTTACTAAGTATATTCATTTTAGGAAAAGGCCAATACGTATTGTAGTGTAATAGACATGTGATCAGATAGATAGATCATTAAAATGGAGTTTTGGTATTGCTGCGAAATAAAGTTTAATCCAAAAAATCAAATAGATAGAAATGGAACAATGAAACTTCTAAAATTTACATTAGCAAAATTAAAATTAAGAGATTGATTCTTATAAGGAAAAACTTACGACAATATTGGTCGCTTTGGATTAAAATTTTATCAAATATTTATTTTACACAATTTCTTTTTTCAATAAAATGAAGAGCTGAAAATACCTCATTGAGAATTCGTCGAGAGCTCACATACAATTTTTTGAGAATTCATTCATGAAACACTTAAAATAAAACTTTTCAGATCTCAAATTTAGAATACATTATCATTTTCATTAAAAGCAAGTTTGATCAAAAACAATTAAATCTCTAATCCAGTTCCAATTGTTTACAATCTTTTATCGATAAATAATCGGAATTAGATTCAAGAGGAAAGATAAGTTCAATAACACAATGACTTAACCGAGATTTCTTATCAAGTCCGCTATCATGAATATCTGCTATTTGGTAAAAGAACTGTAACATATATAACGGTGCATGTTATTGGAAGTTTGATAATGCTACAAACGTGTATTCATGAATGTGCTTCCAACTCACTGAAATTACGGAATTGTGTATATGGCCACTATTTTTACGGCACTGTTTTAATAAAACTATGATAGCTTTATTGCATATTTATATTTATGGTAGTAACTACCTCTTATAATATTGATTGTTTTCTATGTTCACAAACTATCTTATTATTTTGGATGCATTGATAACTTATTTCTCTTTCAGACTATTTGTTACTATTGTTATGAAAATAACATTGAATTCATAAAAGCAATCCAAGTTCGATTCCTTTAAAAGATTATGATAACTAAACTAAGATTATATTTTTGATATAAATATGATGGAATTTTAATTTACACAGAAAGTCGTTAAGCAAATCGGTGCTGAGGCTATATAGTTTTTTTTGTATCAAAAATCTAAAATACCCAAAATCATCTAATGTGGTATGAATAGTAGATCTGATGAAGAAAATCATTTTAATTGTTATATCTCTCTTTAGTTTGATCTCAATTGTAAAGGCAGAGAAACTCTCAGCTCCTTATGAATTTAAATTAGCATACCATCTAATAAAATTTGCAAAGGAAAATAATCTTTTAGACTTCATATATATATTTGAAGGTTTTCGTAACAAAAAAACTTTGCAAACTAGCAGTGGACTAATATATTCACGGTATGTATTTTCTATTATATCATTCCCATTTATATTAAGATGTAGTACTCGTACCAAATCAAAGATGAGAAAAATAACTCATGCTTGTTTCGTTGATACAAATATTGATGAAGTAGTACGTAGATTAGAGGTGTTAAATTCAGATAATTACATACCATGCAAAGATAAGCTCAATATTGGATTTAATTCGAGCTATTTATATAAAGGATATTATTTTGGTAAACCATTTCATTTAATATTACAAAAGTTTTGTAGTGAGTTTTTAAATTTAATAATGATGACAAAAGATTTAAATATACTAAGAACTTTTAAAAAAGATTTAAAAGAAATCAGATATTATCGATTTATTGTAATGGCAAAAATTTATTATGCCATTCCTTCATATGCTGATTATATATCTATAGATTATGATGAGAAAAAATTTATTAATAAATTATTAGGTTTAGAGATAACAAGGGATTATTTAATATTATTGAATAGTGAATCTATTATTTTCAATTATCCTGGTAGAAAATTAGATGTAGCTCATTATGATATTATCTCTAAATGTAATCGTCAATTAGAGGTAATAGATTATTTTGAGAGATATTTAATTAATTCTTAAGATTTTTAAATCCATTTTAATTTAGAGTATTTATTTTATTTCAGAACAATTTAATAAAATAAAAATACATAAAAATGCAGACTTTTATTGAGATTAATCAATGATTATCTCTCAAGCTAATCCAATTTATCTCACTTAATAATAAGTGCATAGATTTAAACATAAAGATTCTTAGATACTTTTGAATATAAAAACAAATCGCAGTCATGTTCTTAAATTAAACGTTTAATTAAAATTATTAATTTAATTATAAATTACTGATTAGTTTTTGATAAGATTTAAAAATCTTTCAATCAGTTGAGATGCAATATGTTGAAATATTTTCAAATAAAAAATTGGAAAATACTCTACAATGGATTTATGAAATTAATCCTGATCTTTCTCCATGAATTTATACGACTTAAATATGTTTAAATAATACTTTATTCTATATCTTGTAATATATGTATATATTAGAATTTTTTAAATTTAATCAACGTTAAGTATATTGTATTGAAGGAGCAGACTTTTTATTAACATATATTTTACTAAACTGTATACCAACAATGATTATTTTTGTCAATCGATAACAAATTAGATATATCAATAATTTATGTATATATTTATGCTCATTATGGATAACTTTATTTTTCCATGTAAACAATAACCTCCAGAAGTAAAAAAATATACTTCAAAAACTGTAAAATGGTTTTAATTTCTATCTTTACCAAATACGTTGATACGATATTTACTATTCAGAAATGTTTGGAAAAAAGAAACAAGAGATTCACTTTTTACAATATAGACCGTATTCGATATATTTGGTTGAATAAATTTTATAAAGTTAGTGATCTAAGAAGCAATAATATCAGATTTTGCAGTTGGACAGATCTTTAAATCTTATTGTCAATACCTTATTTCATACCCAATAAGGTTACTTTATCCTTGGTTTTGTTATTAAAACCAAGAAATTTAAATGTTCTTTTTAAATGGGATCTAGATATTGAATTATTAATTTAGTTTTAAGTTGTAGTCTAATGATGCTACTAACTGAATTAGCAGCAGGTAGAACGTTTTTAACAATAATATCAACAACGATTAGACTGTTGACGCAGTGATCTGGTATAACTATGAACACTATCACTCATTGTTATTTATTTTAAATCTTAAATCTATATTATTAAATACTGTTCTAGTCAAGTTGTAGAACTTGTAATCCTTATATTGCTATATGCTATATATCAATAGACTAATTAAAATATACTGATCGAATCAATAGATTTAATCATATTGTTTAGATATTTTCTATTTTGTTTTAATTCTCTAATTAAAACATAATCTTTGTAATCTATTAATTATTAACTCAACGTAATTTGATACTATACCAGGAATTGAAAGATAAATTGTTTTCTGGTTCTTTATATAGATCTATATCAAGTTATTCTATTCAATAAATAAATGACATCTTATGAACAATTAATGAATTGTTAATTATAAGAAATAACTTAATATAAATATTTAATACTGTATCAAAATCCCCGAGTGTCTGTAATCATAATAAACACCAATAAAATAAATAAAAAAACTTTTTAAAACAAGCAGTTGTTGTACAAAATTTACTAAAAAGAATTTGATTGATCGTTATACATGCTTTAAGTAAGTAAACCTAACATTTACGAGTAAGGAACCTATTGTATGACTTACTAGAATCCATGCTATTCTAATTAACGTAAAACAATAATATATTTACAAAAGTTGTCCATTATACTTTATACGTTATTAAAACTTATTTAACAATGAGTTTTAAGATCAATAAAGGTTGTACGTTACCGTACAATATGCCATTAATAAACGCAAAGAAGTAATTCCAAAGTTATAACTTTTTCTTGAAAGAGATAATCTATTTATATAAATGTAAATACCTGTACTAGTAACAGGTACTTTTCTATTAACTTAAAGTATAATAAGTTCAAAAAGTATAGATAAAAGAACCATCGTGTGACGTTGAATTTGTGACGTTGCGTTGGTGACACTATGCTCATCATCAAACGCTGGGTAATTAATTTTTGAAATTGAAAATTTTTGAAAATTTTTTTTTTGTTGATTCATTATGTATATAAATCTAGTATGATATAAGATATTTATTTAGTTTTTGTTTAATCATTATTCTGGATATTTTTTACACAAGGAAGTGCACTAGCCATAATATTAAGATAGAATGTCCCAAGGTACTTTGTTCGTCAATTCATCTCCAAGATGTACTACTGCTAAACTTTTAGTCGAATCTTTAGGTTTAGATATTAAAATCGAGCACTTAGCTACTCCTACTGATGAATTCATTGCTAAATTTCCAGTTAAGAAGTTCCCTACTTTTGAAGGTGCTAATGGTTTCAAATTACACGAAGTTGTTGCTATCTGTCAATACTGTATGTTATAATTTCTATTTTTTTTTTAGTATTTATTATAGGTTTTTTTTTTTTTAGCTATTACTTTTATCTCATTGATTAATTATTTTTTTAATTTATAATGATGAGAAACATTTTTAAAATTATTTTTTACAGTTATCCCTGTCTGAATGGGTGTAAATTGGTAATATCTCATATGTCGATAAGTTTTGCTCTGAAGTGATTAAAAATAATATATTAAATCCAAAAAGGGTCATAGAATTGATATCTAAAAATTTTAACAAAAACCTTATTAAAATAAATCAATGTTACTAACATCTCATTATAATAATAAACTAAATTTTTTGTTGCTTTATATTTGAAGTTTAAGAATAAATTTAATTTTATTATGATATAATATAAATAGTAATCGAATTATCTTCTGATGAAAAGATCAAGAAACAATTATTAGGTGCTAATGCCAAGGATCGTGCATCCGTTGCTAAGTTAACTTCTTTCTTCAACACCGATGCCTTAACTTCACTAGCTGCCCCAATGTTGATGGCTAAAGGTGCTATCCCATTCAACAAAAAGATCTCTGATGAAAAATTCAATGAATTTAAATATTATGCTACTCTATTAAACAAAAAATTAAGAGATCATACTTTCTTGGTTAACGAAGATATTACTTTAGGTGATATCTTTGGTGCTTTTATTTTTGCCATTTCCTTTTCCACCGTTTTAGGTGCTAAGGAAAGAAAAGAATATCCAAACATCGTTAGATACGTTAATACCATTTTAGCTTCTAATTTTTTCAAATCTGAAGCTTCTAAGATTCAATTCATAGAAACCGCTTTAGCTTACACTCCACCAAAGAAGGAAAAGAAGGAAAAGAAGGAACAACCAGCTGCTGCCAAGAAGGAAGAAAAACCAGCTGCTGATGCCGAACAAGCTCAAGAAAAGAAACCAAAGCACCCATTAGAAGCTTTAGGTAGATCTACTTTTGTTTTAGATGAATGGAAGAGAAAGTACTCTAACGAAGACACTAGACCAGTCGCTTTACCATGGTTCTGGGAAAACTACAACCCAGAGGAATACTCTTTATGGAGAGTTGACTACAAATATAACGATGAATTAACTCAAACTTTCATGTCTAACAACTTAGTTGGTGGTTTCTTCAACAGATTATCTGCTTCAGTCAAATACATGTTTGGTTCTTTAGTTGTCTACGGTGAAAACAACAACAACGGTATCGTTGGTGCTGTTTTAGTTAGAGGTCAAGATTTTGCTCCAGCTTTTGATGTCGCTCCAGATTGGGAATCTTACTCTTACACTAAGTTAGATGCTTCTAAGGATGAAGACAAGTCTTTCATTAACAACATGTGGGCTTGGGATGAACCAGTCATTGTCAACGGTGAATCTAAGGAAATTGTCGACGGTAAGGTTTTAAAATAATTTCATAATCTATAATCTATAAATTATTTAATATTATATCCATATATTTTTTCAATTTATGTTCGATTTCTTATTTAATTACACCTTTATTCTTTTTGACAATACCAGGCCGCATTACATAGCTAAGCAACAAATTTCCCATTTGCGATAAGAGCTCTAAACTATGCAGATTAAAAAAGCATTTAAGGAAATGTGACTATTCCAAGATACTTCCAATGTCACTTAAATATAATTTTTACAGTGATTTATTCTTGGAATGTCTTTTTATCTCACAAAAACTAAAGAGAACCAACTCTTCTGTAATACTGTATAGTAACTATATATATTAGTCTACCGTTAAAAATGGAGCTATTTGACTATCCAGATTAAGAAATATTGATATTTTCTGCAACACTATATCTTATTAAAAATATAATTTTTAGATTTCATACTCGAATAAAAATTAGGGTATCAAATGTTGTTCAATACTATTAATATTTTGTATACATACCTAATATAAAAGCAATATTTAATAGATTAATATTAATATGTCTTGGATTTAACTAATAAAATATATTTATATACACTTTTAGCTGCATAAGTAAAGGATCATTCATAAGTAGCACTATTTATCGCGAAATTATTACTGGATACGATAGTAGTAGTGCTTTCAATGAAACCAACTGCGGTCTAGATAATGTGCTTCTTTCCGGTAAGAAATTTGTTAAAGAATACATTCAGATATTTTACCATAATGTGAAGAAACTTTATTGTGAAAACTTAGAACATCTTCGAAAGTATTACGACAACCTGTTGTCGGTGGAGTTAGTTCCTAAGCTCACTTTGACAAGTCAATCTACTGATTTCTATGAAGATAAATCTAAACAAAGATATCTCTATGGCTGTTACTTTCAAACAAATGTATGAGAAATATATCACCTAACCGGAGCCCGTCAGCAGACACAGATGTACACAAAGAATATATTCTGGAAAAGCTCAAGGACTCAAGTATTTACATAATTTGGATGTTTTATTTTCAAGTTGTGGAACACTAAGATCTCCAGAACTAGCTGTGCTAAAATATGCAGGTAATCAAAGTAGTGTTTTCATTGATTCACGGAAATGCTGTCTAACATTCATGTCGACATATTCAAAATCCAAAAATAACCTAACCACCTTTATCTTCTTTGTAATGTTCGTTTTTTTTACATAGTTAAGCGAGAAATTTCTAACGTTCGTTTTGAGACCAGTGTTAGTTAGAGTAGTGTGAAGACAGTAAAGACATCTTTATGCTCTTAGGCCTTTATGTAGATTGAGAATGTATTTAGGTTAATATAAGTATGATGAATGAAGTATTTTAAATTAAGTATGCTCAACTGTCTCAAGAGTAATCATGTGAAGTTAAGCATAAGAAGTTAAGAACATTTTAATTGTAATAATTATTAAACTCTGTTCTAGTCTAGTTGTGAAACTTGTAATCCTTATTTTGTTGTATGCTATATATCTATAGACTAATTAAAATATACTGATCGAATCAATAGACTTAATCATGCCGTTTATATATGTTCTATTTTATTTTAATTCTCTAATTAAAACATAATCTTTGTAATTATATATTCTAACAGAGTCATAATTCAATTATTAATTACTAACTCAACAATATCTGAATAGTCATATTACCGTAAATGCTTATTCAATACACATAGTTGAAAAAAATTAGAGAGGCTGATGAAAAATTAATTTTCAAGCCTGGATATTTCTCTATTTTGTTGCTGTAGATCACTGTAGATCAGTTACAAGTCTGGGAGATGCTTTTGTTCACGACTGGAAGTTGCATATTTTTTGCTAATAACTAAGTAACCAGACCCAGCATTTCCAGAGAGAGCATGAAGATGTAGCCCTACCCCATACACCTAAAGAACAAAAAAACGGTGAGGTTAATCATTTAAAATATTTTTAGTTCTTGTCTGATAAGATATATATATATATATATATATATATATATATATGAATTTAAGATAGTCGAATATGAACCTCAATCATTGCAACCAATTTATTTTTTGCAGCCAATTCATTTTTTGCAACCAATTTCAATAAACAAAAATACATAGCGACATCAACTCATCATGGTGCAGCATTTTTTTTGGAAATATCTAAAAGATATTGTTGAATATTTGCGATCATCGATTGAAATAAATGTAAAAAACCAAAACTATATACCACATTTATAATGTAACAAAAATATAATCAAGCTGAAACCAGTTGTCTCATTTGATCAATACCAATTCCTGTTAATGCTAGATCGTTAAAATGATCTTTTACAGTTTTTTGATATACTGCTTATCTTTGTTCTTGGTTTTTTGTTCAGTTGCTCTAATAGTATTTTTAGTAACTGAAGAAATAAATAAATTAGGTATTGGTTTACACCGAAGTTCTTCGGAGAATTGTTCTGAGAGTAGGACAGTTCCTAATTTGATGCATTCACGAAATAAAAATTTGACATTGGCAATTTTGCTTTTTTGTTCTGGATTAATGCTAACTCATTATTACACTAATTGTATCTGTTATTTCATCACATCAGATATGTGTAAGCCATTGACTATTGCAATATTCACAGCTATCAACTTAACAGTTGTTTCAGGAACAATAGTGGGCTATTATCTATCCGAATGTTCACCAGTCAGTCAAGTAGATTTTTCTATAAATTTTTAGGTTTATTATTTATCATGTAATACAAATTTATGTTTTATCGTAGAAACAACTTATTTTAGTCTCATAGCTCTATAGATAGGAATAATTTGCCACACCTTCATACTTTTTCACAAGGTCGGGTCGGATTACATAGTTAAGTGAAGTATGTTCAATTGCTAACCAGGTAGCTTAACAATGTAGATTGAAATGCTGTTACGGTCATGTGTCTCTGTAGTGTTTCAAATGTCATTTAAATATATATAATTTATAATGACATAGTATTGAGGTCGTTGAAAGTAAGATACTTTATACGTTATTTCATGCTTCAAGAGAATTATAGTTGGCGAATTAGGCATGTTAAAGTAAGTATGCTTAAGTTTCCCAAGATGTATGATTCAATAAATAGTGGGTAAGCATTAGATAAGATTTATGTCAATTATTTCAAATGTTAAGCATATGAAATTAAAGATATTTTAATTTTAATAATCGTTAATCTTCAATTCTTCTTTTAAAGTGATAATTGATTCATAATCTTAATCTACCCTTAAATTATTAGATTTTAAAATATTAATTTG
>JAJMDZ010000018.1:0-160051 GCA_030573835.1 Tetrapisispora taiwanensis (nom. inval.)
GAATCAATAGATTTAATCATGTTGTTTATATATGTTCTATTTTATTTAAATTCTTTAATAAAAATGGAGTCTTTGTAATTAATTAATTTCTCAAACTTATGACTCTGATCAGAATTAGTAATATATTTTTGACAGAGTCATAATTACTAATACATTCTAATGGTGTCATAATTCAATTATTAATTACTAACTCAACAAATTACAGTAGAAAGCCACGAAAATAAAAAAAAAAGATGGCTATTTGATCAATTATAAAAAAAAAAATAATGCTAAAAAACTAACAGTAGTTTTAATAAATTTGAGAAAAATTTTCCTTGTGAAAATTACCAAATGAAAAAAAAAGAATTCATTTTGGTATTTTCTTATTTTCGATTTCGTATTTTCGGTTGATATTTTTTAATCTCATTTAGCTTTTGCAAACTATTGTAGGCGCATTTGTTATAATAAAAATAAAAATAAAAATAAAAATAAAAATAAAAATAAAAATAAAAATAAATTAAATTAAATTAAATTAAATTGTTTTCGAAAGAAAACAAGATTTAAAATTAAACAAATTTAAGAAATGCAGGAGTAAGTGTTCATATCATATTATATTATATTCATTTAATTATGAAAAAGTATATAAACGTTTCAATAAAAATTAGCCAGTTTTGAAGTAAAATTTGTGACACGTTTCCTTTTTCAGCAGTCGTTTCTTTTTTTGCACAATATTTAAAAAAAATTTGTATAATTATACAAAAATTATTTTAACAGAAGACATAATGCGTGGTACAGCATAAAAAAAAAAACCAAAAGAAGCGAGAAATCGAAAAAAAAAAGAAAAACGAAAAAATAGATGGCAATCTAGGAAACCGTCAGGATAGTAATGAAATAACTTCATAATAATTCTTTTTTAGTATCCGTTTACTTAAAAAGTAGAATAAAAGAGGTACAAGAAACCAATTTAAAATTAAATAAATAAACAAAATAATTTTATGAATTGACAGGGTGGCTTAGTGAGGGGTAAAGAAAAGGGAAGGAAGATTGAAGGAAATTTAAAAAATTGTTGAATATTTTTGTGTGTTTGTATAATTTCCTATTTGGGAAAGGAGTAGATAGGTGCAGAAGAAAAGCGGGCAGAAGTGTATGGATTTAGCATGAAAAACAGAAATTCAACAAAAAAGTAAAAAAAGTAAAAAAAGTAAAAAAAGTAAAAAAAGTAAAAAAAGTAAAAACACACATTATCGTGCAGAGAGAGTGTGTTTTTGCTAGTTTATTGTTTGTTTTTGCAATAGAAGCACAATGAAAATAGGATCTGGCATGGCATGGCACAGCACAGCACAGCACAGCACGGCACGGCAATGTTTCTTCTATATTATGTTTATGAATGTTTACATACCTAACAATTAGTAATTAGTTTCCTTTTTGCATTTTAAAAATGTTAATTGAAATATCTTTCCACGTTTTTACTTTTAAATTCTTTTGCATTTGAAAAAATTTTACGAATTACTAAAAAATTTTAAATCCAATAAATTGGAATGTTTTTCGTTTGTTTTTTTTCCATTATTTTGCGAAATTTTTTTTGTTAAAAATGAATACAGCTCTTGGGTTTTCTCCTTTTTAAAAAATTTTTTAATTATTTTTGTTAAAATATAGTACAGTAATGGTAAACTGTTAAATTTTTATGAATAACGAACTGAATTAAATTTTATGAATATTGGACTTAAATTCAGAGATAATAATAAACAATTTCATCATTAAGTATATATTTTGTTATTTTTATTAATTTTGTTAATTTTGTTAATTTTGTTAATTTTGTTAATAATTTAGTTTTAATTTCAATATATTAATTAATAAAATTCAATGAAAGTGTTGTATTGTTTATAATTTATATTTAGTTATCACAAATATATTATTTTTTAATTAACTCAATTAAATTTAAAGATATACTTTGTTTTATAAACAAAACTTGAAAAATAAATTTTTTTCATTTTAATAAATGTTCTATTAAAAAATTAATTTCAATACAGAGTGTTTCATTAAATTATCGATGTTAAAATAAACTGATGAAAGAATTTCATCACATCATACCTAGTATTTCTCTTATATCATATAACTCAAAAAGTTGTTTGAATTAAAAACAAAATTTACTTTTTATCTTTATTAATATAATTATAATGTTAATATATACATATTAAACTCGATTGAATAAAAACTCTCACCAAGGTGAACATAAACATAGTTATATTAAAATTAAATTATATTTTTTTGAAATTAAACATAAATATTAAAATGTATATATATATAGACACAAAGAGAATTTTAATTCAAAATTTCTTGTTCGATTATTTTTGTTTTGAATTCAAAGATAGTATCTTATTAAGAATTTTAATTGGCTTTCATTGTATGACCAATTAGATGGATTTCGATTCACCAAAGAAAAAAAACAGAATTTAAGGAAGATGGCCTAATTCAGGACCAAAATAACCTCTTGCAGTATCCGATATATTTTTAAGTGGAATCGTATTTGCATCAATACCATTATTAGAGACATTATTTCCCCACCAGTTTAAGGATGTATCTTTAGATTGAACTGCAAAAAATATAATGATAGTAGATAATACTAAACCTGTTGTAAAACCTGAATCTAAAATATAATTGTATTTTGACCATAAACGAAGATGGTATCTTTTTATATAATATTGGGAAAACCAATTGACAACAAAACCTGGGATAAAATACATTAAACCATATGGTGGTGACAAATTAGACATTCCACCAACAAATAATACAGGATTAAACCAAGTTGGATAGTACTTTGAGCCAAATCTTTTCCAAACTCCAAAAAACAAACCAAGAAGAGCTCCAATCAACCAACACCATCTTAATATAGGATAAACTTCATTAAATATTTTTTTTGGCCCTAAGGCACCCCATACTACTGATGCATTATAATAGGTTTGAGCATCAGGACAAGTAAATTTAGCAGTTTGAGCTTTCGTACAATAACCTTTAATATTGGAAATTGACCAGTTTAAAACCCCAAGATCTACAAAGATTTGAATGAAGACCATTATTAATTGCCCTCTGAATAGAGCAACTGGTGGGATTTTTGCGTAGTGCCCCATTTTTAGATTCGAGACATAATTATCAGCTTGACCATCTATATTATACCCGAAAGCTTTAACAAGCATCAAAGCAAGGGGATTACCAGGCAAAGCATATCCAACAATCATCTCAATCAACAAGTTTAATCCGAAACTAAAACCGGTTGTTGCCTCTAATATTGTTAATGGAATTAAAAAGCCAAAGTTAAAACCAATCGAAACAAATAAAGCCCATATAGGTGTATTAGTTTCGTATTTCTCACAAACACAAATTGCTACAATTATTGAGCAAATAAGAATAACAAAATACCACCAATCTGGGACTTCTTTATATTTCTTCATCATATTAGAATGGGAATCATTATATTCATCTAAAGCAGAGTAATTTTTAGATAAAGCTAATCTCCACTGACTCCAACGTCTAAAAGACCATATGCTTCTAAACCATAAAGTGAAAGCTTCTTTTAAAATTTTCCAATCAGTTATAAAAGAATAAACAATTAGTAGCGGATAAAGTGCAATGAAAGAGCCATATGCTACTAAATTACCGGCCGTGTAATATGGAGCCGAATATTGTTGATATTTCGTTTCATCAATTTTATAATCGGAATTTAATATTTTTGTAACTTGATAAGTTGTGGCACGATTAGTATATAATGGGTTAGTAAACATTGGTAAATATTGACACTCTTTATAATTTGTAAAATAAACCGCGATTATAACTAGAGCTGCAAAACAGGCACCACAAAACTGAATACAATTAGAATAGAATGGCACTATAAGTGGAGTAACATTGGAAACGACATTCCAATCAAAAGAAGGAAATGGATTAATACCCAAACCACTCACACCACCAGTTATTAATGCAAGTTTTAAATTTTCTGGGGATATCCATGTCATCCAATTGAAAGTATTTAAAATATTAATGATGTAAGTTGGGAACCAGTTATATATAAACATCGCTAAAAATGTTAAAAAAAAAAATTTATATCTTGTCATTCCCTTTTTTTCTTGTTTTTTATCTAATAACGCCTTGTTCAATGCCAAAGTTGACATTACAGTTGGCCACAATGCCCTTGGATTATACACAACAAATCTTCTTAATAGTCCTGCGAAGCCAAAACCTAAAAATTGGACACTTAAAGATAACCAGAATTGATAGCTGAAAGGAACACTTTGCTTATAATATAACTTTTGAGTTAAAATATTATAATGGGTGTAAAATGTTCCCGAACAAATTGCAAATAGTAAGGTTGAAAACATTTGCTCCTTTGAAGTCCAAGGTGAACTAATGTTAATAGCGTATTTCCTGCCTCTTACTTTTAAACCCCAACAAGGAATGTATTTTTCCCAAGCTTTACCAAAAATATATAAAAACATTTGAATAACAGAAGTGCTCACACTGATGCTTACAATTCTATGAGCAAAAAATTCATTGGCCCCAGAGCCAACAATTGCAGCGATTAAAGCTAAAAAATAAGATCTAAACGTTTCGACTGGGATATTTGGATCGTCTGTGGGATCAACAACAGCTCTCACTTCTTTATATGGAGAATGATATTTGATCATTGCTGCCAGGGTTCTTAATTCAAAAATTTCAATTTCATCAAAATCATCTAAATTTTCTGCTTCTCCAAATCTTTTCATTTCTTCATATTCTAATTGTGGTATATTTGGATCACCATCATACGTAATCGCAGCTTCTTTAATAATTTCAAAAGCTTTCTCAGGAGAAATGGTTCTAACTTTTTTGACAATATAAAGAACAGAATCTGGGATATCTGTTAAGTTCTCATAATCATGATAACCCATTTTTCTCAACACATTTTCCAATTCAAGTTCATACAATGATTCATCTTCGGTATTATACATTTCATCAACAACCACATTGGCCTTAACCTTTTTAATACTTTCACCATCATTAAAACTTTCGGAAGGGGTCTCTGCATGTCCTTTCGGTTCTGTAACCTCTGTAACACCGATTATTTCTATTTCTTTCTCATTAATTGTTGTATTATTATTTCTTTCTTTCATAGTTTTTTTTTATTTTTTTAAAACAATCAACAAATGTATCCAATCCAATTTACTTTTTAATGTTATTACTTTGTTTTGAACAAAAGATAAGTAATGAACAATAAAATTTTCAAGATAAAGGGATCCCAAATAATTTTAATAGATAATTAGGGGCCTATTTATATTTTTTCAAACATAAAGAATGACATAATAATCTAAACCATTGTTGCAAACAAATCTTGCAATTTCAAAAACCTAAATATATAACACAATTTAATCAAAATGCGTATAATTTTTCTTTACCTTCTCAAAGTAAGGTATTTTAAAATGTTAGAAATAAAATAACGTTATATCTAATATAATCATAAGCAATATAATTACCTAAAAGAGGAATTAATATAATTTAACATTGGTCATCTGTTTGAATTGTATTATCTACATGATATCATAGAACATTAGAACAGGTTGCCCGAGTTGTACAGATGATAATTTTAGTTCTGATAACATCTTATCACATTCGATTCAAAATATTTGATGCCATTGAAATCCTCAAATTGATTTATTTTATGATATGGGTATTTTTATTCTAATTTTAATTAGAAATTTGAATTATTCACAAATTTCAGCATTAATGAATAACTATCAATCTCACAAGATCTTATCTAATCAGCTTGATAAACATTGAGTTGGCGAATTCTATTAATTAATAAAAATAATAGTTTTATTTGATTAATTTCCGTAGTATCTGTTAGGTTCTAAGCAAATTATTTCCACAGTAACTAATTATTAAGATACAATTAGCAAATTAAGTTAACAATCGAATTGTACTTCTAAACCATTTTCTTTCTAAATTTTTATGTAATCATGAATGTTTATAATTTTTATTTAATCATGAATGTTTATAATTTTTTATCAAAAAATGAAAACAAAATTGTTGCAAAAATTTAAGAAATTCAAAAATTTAACAAAAGAAATAAAAATCAAAAATAAACAGTGCTTAGTAAAATATCGAAAATGCAACAATTTTTATAAACAAAGAGATAATTGATATATTAAATTATTATACGGTTAATAATTAGGATTGATAAGAGACATTCAAATGAGATATGAAGTTCTTACATCTAAGCAAATAATCAGATTGAATGATAAAGATTACGTGAATTACAAAATTAAATGATTATAAATGTGGTATTATTTGATATATGACAATAATTATAAATGTGGTATTATTTGATATATGACAATAATTATATAATAATACAATAATATACAATCACTATCATTTTTTAATTTTATTATTCCCAATTTAGATATTTAACAAATCAAACATTACAACAGGTATTTGTTCTATTATTCGAATTATTAAATATTTTCAAATTTCATATAATATAATTAATTATTAATGTAATAGTTTATCAATATTTAAATTGCCACTAGCTATTTTTATATAAGATTAAACTGATAAAAATATTTCATATAAAGTTGTTATTCTGAACTATAATGTAAGCTTATATGGAATTTTAATTGAATTTAAACTATATAATTTTATAATCTTAATAATTTTATCAAGGAAACTAATTTATTATATAACATAATATCAATATATGATATTTTTCCAAAAAAATTTCAATTAATATAAATGAATAAAATTTAGTATTATAATTGTCAATTATTAGAAAATAAACGATTTTATAATTATAATTTGATTGGAAACGAACTGGTAAAAATTAACTTTCTGACATAAATTCAAAATTTTCAAAATAACAAGAAAACAAGTCTAACTAAATAAAAATTACTAACATCAATTTGATTTATAATTGTAATTGAAATTGAAATATTATGTTTGGTAAAAGCATAAATTAAAATTATTTCCAGTAAAAAAATGCAAAAAAAAAAAATATAATAAAGCAATGTCGTTAAGGTTTGGAAATAATCGATAACAGTTTGCTTTTCCAATTTGTTTCATAACATTAAAAAAAACTGAAAATAAAAAAATCATTTAAAATCAAGATATCAATTAAGAACTGAACTTGAAATATTTTTTCTGTTCTGACTAAGTCAAGTCATATTTAAATGCAACATTAAAACAAAATCTTAATATCGTTTATAGAACTGTCAATTAAATATACTTACTTTCTATATCTCTGTATAGTTATAGCCTATAACTCTCTATATCCTAACTCATCACATCTCTTTTAACAGACTTCCTTTAATATGTAACTTCGTTCCTGTCACACAAACAACAACTTTTCATTCCAACTTCGAAAAAGTGCTCAAAAATGCACAAAAAAATGAAAATTTCTGAACTGTTCTATGGTAATATATCTGCTAAAAATTCGTTCATTCTGCTGCAAAAATTTTTTCAAGAGTTTAAAAATTCTGCTCGTTCAAGTGCATTGAAAAATTTCATTTCATAATAAACACCCATACGAAAGTTTTTATTATTGTGTTTGTGTATGTTCAATTGAGATAAAAATTTCTATTAAATTAATTTACATTGTATGTCGTAAAAATCCCAATTTAATTTATTTTCAACTATGAGAACATAAATTATAAATTATATGTAATGACGATATTATCAGTATCATTTGATGAGTTTCAATTGTATTATGTTAGGAAAAAAAGTAAGATAAAAACAGTGAATGATCATGCTTAAACGATTTATAGTTTTAAAACTTCATTATTACATTTTGAATATTTAGTGGTATTGTTCTCTTTTATTGCTTTCAATCCATTGTTAAATAAAAACTATTCTGGTTTTAAAGAATTGAAGTATTATAGTTCCTGGTGAACTTATACGGTACACTATTATCAACCTGGACATAATCTATTTTGAATTAAAGAGTTTTTTTTCTTTCTTTTTGCCTTGTTTTTTAAACGTAAGCACACTTATTAAGTTTTTTCTATTACAAATATGGCAATCCATCTTTCAATGATATTTATAATTTTCCTTATTAATACTATTAAAAGTACATAGAAGTGGTAAACATTTCGTCGGATTTTTAAATGTTATTTGAATTTTTTATTTTTTCTCACAACATCAGAATTGATTTTAGATCGTTAAAGGTACAAATATTTCAAAATAATTACTTCCAACGTAAAATTCTAACTTTTTAAAACTAAATTTACAATCATAATCAATGTTTTTCTATAAGAAGTTAGAATTTGTCAATTAACGAGCTTTCATCTGTTTTAAAAATTTATATAAAGGGGAAGTCTTTTTCCAACTTTTCAAAAAATTATAATTAAACATTTTCTTTATACTTTAATTATGTTTTTTTTCAAATTAATTTATATTGCTATTCTTGTTTGTATAAAAACCCCAAATCTATACTCATTTAATAATATACTAAAATGGCTTTATTCAAATACGCTGCTTTATTCGCCGCCGCCGCCGCTGTTGTCTCTGCTGAAGATGAAGCTAGAGAAATTGCTAACATCGAATTATCCGTTTACTTAGCTGATATTGGTTCCAACATGAAGGACTACTTATCCATGGCCAAGGTCAGTCCAGATGTTGCTGTCCCATCTGCCATCTACTCCATCTATGCTGAACAAATGACTGCTACTGATGACTCTTACACTTCTTGGTTCAATTCCATTGACCCAACCGAAGTTCAATTCATGGTTACTGGTGTCCCATGGTACTCTTCCAGATTATCCCCAGCTATCGAAGCCGCTTTAGCTTCTGCTGGTATCACCACTGGTGCCACCACTGCTGCTGAAACTACTTCTTCTGTCGCTGCTTCTACCACCGCTGCTTCCACCACTTCTGAAGCTTCTTCCGCTGCCACCACCTCTTCTGCATCTTCTTCCGTCGTTGCTTCATCCTCTGCTGCTGCTTCTTCTTCTCAAACCATTGCTGCCCAAACCGAAAATGGTGCTGAAAAGGCCTTCATTGGTTTAGGTGCTGGTATTGTCGCTGCTGCTGCTTTATTATTATAAGCAAATGATTAAAGAATGTTTCAATAAATGAAAATTAAATCAATTTGTATATAATAAAAAATTTTAATGTTTTTCAAGACCTTTTAAAATTGAAGGGATACCCTAAAAGAGATAAAATTTATAGACCCATTAAGAACTTTTTTTTTTCGAACAATTTTTAATTTAATGAATTTAAATTTAAAGAGGATTAAAAGAAAGATATAATATAATAATAAATATTAATATATAGTTTAATATTATTAAACTCGGCAAGTAATTTTAAGAATATAATTTTTGTTTATTTAATTATGTGAACTTTATTAGGTTCTCTATACAACCATCATCTTATATAAGTTTTGAAATGCAATCATACTTTCACATCGACTTATATATATTCATTCTTATATATTTATTCTGTCTCATGATGACAGAAAAAAATTATTTTTCATAGAAGCATTGTAATTGCGAAGTTCGGAAAACATAAATTAGTTCTCATTTGAAAAAAATTTCACTTAATCATCGAATTAAAGAAACCTGACGGTTAATGTTTTCTTTTCACCATATTATCAATTTAAAATATAATATTCAAGAATAAGAAATACCAAGAATATGCTGATTAGTATATGAATTTTATATATGTTATGAAATCTATCTGTATACGTATCCAAATATAAACGAATAAGAAAGGAAACTAATCTATCTTGATATTAATAAATTTATAACACCGACAAACAATTAACAATCAAATAAAGAATAGCAATTTAAAATAAAAAAAGTAACTTTATATTCCTTAAAATTAATTTTACTAAAATAGCTTCTTATAATCGGTGTTTTAATTAAGAATTAACATAACGTTATATTTCACTTCGAACTATAACATTCAATAGTAAAAAAAAAAGTGGGTTAAAATTTCATTATTTGTAAGTAATATTAATATTGCATAGTAACCAATTAATATTAAAACCTTTATTCGTTTCTTTTTGAAAAGATGTTTCAGTTTTATATTAAATATGTTAAATAATACATCTTCTACACTATTTGTTCATTAAATATCATTTCGAAAACTGTTTATTTGAAAAATATTGAAATTTCATTTGTTGAAATTTCTTGAAAAATGACGTTGTATAATTGTCTATTACAATTTCACCCACATTTTTTTTTTTAATATTAATGAACCAATTAATACAGAATATATTAATTTTAATCAAAATTTATTTCATATTTTCGTGAATTGATTACTGTATTAGGTATTATCATTTAAAAAAATTAAAATGACTTAATTTATTATATCTATTTCTTGTTCCCCTTCTTACAAACAACTCTTGTATTAAAATTTATGTTTGCTAAAATTTTGTTTTCGAAGACAGCAAGTATCAATTAAGCAAGTCGAACGGCTAAGGAATATGTTGATTTTGATAAGGGCAAAACTTAAAGAATATTCGAGATGATAACATAATCAAGATATCATTAATGTATATTTTTTGGTCTCTCTATTAATAGTATTAAGATGCAGTTATACAACAGTGACTTTTAAAATTTGTTGAATTTTTGTAATTATATTATTCATTGTAATAACTCAATACAAACTTTGAATTGCCTTAATTGATTCCATTAAGTAATTAAAATATGGAGAATTTAGTTTGCGGGGAAGTTAATGTTATAATTATTGAATTTGTAAGATTTATATGAATTTTAAAAGTCATTAATTTTTAATTTGAGTCAATAATAATTAATTTATTGAGAGCTCAAAAAATTAATAAATTAAGAAAACGTACTCCCTTAACAACATCATAAGAGAGAAAAGTTCAATCCCGATTAATGGATTAAAACAGCTCATATATATTTATTAAACTATCCTCTAAGCATATGCAATGAATGACCTTAATTCAATTATTAAGTCTTATAATCATCCTAAAAATGAGATCTTGTTTTGTATATAAGGAGAGTTCATTTGGTTGTAGTTGAGTTTCCGTTATTACCTATGAAACATATTATTTTCTTATATTATATATTTAAATTATAGTGTAAAATAAAAAGATTAACTAAAGTTATTATATAGAACATAATAACGAAAAAATATATATATATTTCAATTAAATTATAAAAATGGATACTTCTGATACCAATAAAAAACAACCAGAAGTCACGTATATAGAAAATGCAGAAGATGTATCTTCAAAAGCATGGGATTCTAAAACAGATTATGATTATAAAGACACTCTCGCTATCTCAGAAAGCAGGTCATCTGGCGATGAAGAAGGACAAGACGACTTAGTGGAAGTTTCTATCTTTGTTTCTAAAGAAGATATCCCAGAATCATTAAAAGATCTGTCAACAGAAGAATTAGAAGAACTTTCAAAGAAAACTCGTTTAAAGATGGATCTGAGAATTTTAATCATGGTTTGTTGGATTTATATTTGTAACTATTTAGATAGAACAAATATTGCTTCGGCAAGATTAGGTGGTCTAGAAGAAGATTTAAATTTAAGTAGTACACAATATCAAACGGTTTTGTCTGTTCTGTTTGTTGGTTATATTTCTTTCCAAATTCCATCCAATATTATCTTAAATCGTTTAGGTAAGCCATCTTTATTCATCACAATTATTATGACAATTTGGGGTATAATTTCTACTTGTACAGGTGCAGTTCAAAATTATGCTGGTTTGTTAGTTATTAGAGTTCTTTTAGGTTTTGTTGAATCTGGTTTTTTTGGCTGTTGTTTATATTACTTATCTTGTTGGTACACCAAGAAAGAATTAGCTCTAAGAAATTCAATCTTATACTCCGGTTCTTTAATTAGTGGTGCCTTTTCAGGTTTAATTTCTGCTGGTATTATTGAAGGTTTGGATGGTGTTGCTGGCTTAAGAGCATGGCGTTGGTGTTTTATTATTGAAGGTGCTTTAACCGTTGTGACTGTTCCCTTTGCTTATATAATCTTACCAGATAATCCATCTAATACAAAATTTTTAACTGAACAAGAAAGAGATTTAATCATGTGGAAACTTAAGATGGATGTCGGTGACTCAGATAGTGACGATGCTGTTCTTGGTGACTCTAAAAATTCCTTTAAGTTTGCTTTGAAATTAGCTTTTAAAGATAAGAAAGTGTGGATGATTACTGGCTGTATTTCTTTCCTGGTCGCTGCGTGCGGTGTCACAAACTTTTTCCCATCTGTTGTTAAGACTTTAGGATTCGACAGAATTGTTACTTTATGTTTAACTGCTCCACCTTACTGTATCGCTGTTGTTACTACCTTTATTTGGGCTGCACACTCTGATCGTACTGGTGAAAGATTCTGGCATGTTGTTGCGCCTTTATTTGTAGCATTGGTTGCATTCATTATTGCCGTCTCAACTTTAAACACTGGTGCTCGTTACTTTGCAATGTGTTTGATGCCTACTGGTCTATATTGTTCATACACAATTATTATTTCATGGATTTCTTTAATTGTCCCAAGACCACCATTGAAAAGAGCCATTGCTATCTCAATTATGAATTGTCTAGCAAATTCTACATCAATTTGGAATGCCTATTTATATCCAGAAAGTAATGCTCCACGTTATACAATCGCTATGTCCTGTAATGTTGCATTTATCTTCTTATCAATGGGTTTTGCATTTTTATTAAAATTCTATTTGATTTCGTTAAACAAGAAGATAGAAAATAATACAATGGATTGGTTTAACGAATTTGGTAATGACGGTTCACACATTAAGAAAAATTTTAGATATATGTACTAGAAAATTTTTCTTTCCACCATTACTTAAAAAGTGAAATTGAAATTCTTAATGAAGGACCAAAAACGTTACTAAATCTAATGTTTGCATTAACGTTATATATAAAATTATATATATTTCCCCTAGAAATGAACAAAAAAGTCATGTATATTAAATAATAAGTTTATGAATTTTTATGAATTTTTATGAATAATTAAGTTGTCTTTTTGTATTTTGTATTATATATTATTAATAACTTTGTTTAACATGAGATTTAGCAAAAGGATATTTTATTACGATAATTCACAAATAACTTTTTTCTACCATTAACAAACAAAATTGGTTTCATCAATTGAGTTTTGACCTTTTTCATGTCCTTTTCTGCTTTAAATTGTCGGAATGCTTTGACTTCGAAATATTTTTTAACATCGAATAGAATTTTTCGAAATTGAAAAGAGAATAAATTAAAGAAATTAAATAAGGATTGATTAAAATATTTTGGAATTTGAATGTGGTTATATCAAAAGATAGTAATTCAATTCTAGGAGTTATTTAAATTGCAATTTTAAAATTTTAATTTAGTAGAAGTTTACTGAAGGTTGTTATTAATAACATATTGAACGATTTAAAAAATTAGCATCTCATCAACATGGTTTCTAAAGGCAAGAATAAAATGTCTCGTTCTAAAGGATCTTTACAAAAGGTCGATCCCAATACAAAGCTACGAAATTTTTATAGAATTAAAAATGCTTGTATTAAATTACAAGAAGCAATGGAATGCATATACGAATATGGTTGTACACCTGCTGATTTAAAAGATTTACAGAAGAGTAATAATGAATTAGACCTACTTATCGCTACAAGCTCCACCATGAAAATTGCCAGTGAAATAAATGGACTTAGATCATCTTATGATTTTGCTTCACTATTCAAAAATTCTGGTTTCAATGCAAAGAAGTCTGAATTAGACAAGTTCATCAAATATCCCGTAGTTTATGATGAACATCTAGATAAATTAGCTTTTATTCATAAAAGTTTACCAAATATGAATAATAATTTAGATGAAACTAGCCAAAAAGTTTTATCAAATGAAAGGTTAGAATTTTTAGGTGATAGTTGGTTAGGATCTCTCGTAGCTTATATTATTTATAATAAATACCCAACTGCCGATGAAGGTGTCCTTACACATCTCAAAGAAGCAATCGTTAATAATAAAAACCTATATGAATGGTGTATTAGATTAAATTTTGATTCAAGATTAAATAGTAATATTTCTCAATCAACTAAACTAGTAAAAGGTAAAATGAATAAAAGATACGCTGATTGTGTAGAAGCTTATATCGGTGCTTTAGTTATCGACAGATTTGGTACCGAATTTTTAGATGTCAAAGATTGGATAGAAGAATTAGCTGCTGATCAACTAAAAAAATTTGCTGATATTTCTAACAAAGCTCCACTAAATAAAAATGCAAAATATGAACTATCATCATTATTACAAAACAATAAATTAAATGCCAGACTTAACTATAAGAGATTAAATAATGAAAGCCCTTTTAAAATTCAAGTTAGACTAAATGACACAGTACTTGCCACAGCCAAAGGTCAAAATGTTCGAGAAGGTGAACAAAGAGCTGCTATGAAGGTATTAGAGAATAATGAGTTATTGTTAAAATACTCAACTTATGATTTTGTAGATAATCCATCCTATAATAATATAGATAATTTTGCTTCGCCTGTAATCTCAAACAGTGCTAATGTTGATATAGATGAAGAATTGTCAGAATATATGGAAGATTCATCAGACAATGAAGATCATCCTCTATTACGACAAAAATCAAGTAAAAACAACGAAGAGAAAAATCAACAATATAATTATTCAGAAGATTCTAAGAATTGTGTTAATTCTGATACATCTTCGCAAATCACAGAAATGGCAAACATATCTGATCAATTGAAGTATGATATTGAGCCTATGATAAATAAGTTAGTATTAGAAGCAATTAGGAAGAATTTAAATGAGCCTGAAGTTCAGGCTAATCAATTTAAGACTAACCAATCAAAAAATTTAAGAAAATCACCTTATCAATCAGGATATAAAGATTATTCTAATGCAAGAGAAGATTCTCCAGGTCAGCAACAACAATATTATAAAACACATAACCCACCACAAAATAACAAATCCAAGAATATGAAAGAAGCAGTCTCTTCAAATGATGCAGCACCATTATCATGTGATATAACAGCAAAAGAGACATTGTATCGTATGCTATCCAAAGAACAAATTTTCCCTGAATATATAGATGAAGCAGTTGGATTAAATAAATTTTATTCAAAATGTATCTTAAAGGGTAATGGTAAACTGTTGGGTGAAGGTTTGGGCCGTAGCAAAAAAATTGCTGAACACAGAGCTGCGACTGCAGCTATGAGAGGAAAAGAAGTAAAATTATTATTGCAAGAAGCTAGAAAATTCACCGGTTAGGTAGTGATGTAATTTGGTAACATCTTCAGAGTAATTTTTCCATTTTGAGAATGTCTTGTATTTGCAATCGAGCTTATTTCACTTTATACATAGAGAGCATTTTTGTACTATAATCATGCATATATTCGAATATACATAAACAATTTTATGCATATATCTAAATATCTATAACTTTACAAATATATATGGTTACATAATTTTAAATATATGACCTAAACTAGCATTATATTCATTGACCAATCTTTATAAACTTCGTACCAATTATCATTTAGCTCTTCACTTTTTTGTCTCCTCCAAACTTCTAACATAACTTGACGAGCTGCCCAATATGAACCAACACCAGTATCAGCTAATCCTGCAGCCCATTTTCTATAATCTTCTTGTAAAATCGGATCTGCACAACAGCAGCCTGCAATGAAACCCTGCCATATAAGAGGAACGATTTTAACTCCACTTTTTTCTACTAAATTTGATATTGTTTTCAAATCATTTAACACCTTTATTACATAACTGTTTAGAAAAGTTTTGTTAAACCCTCTAACCATAGTGAAATAGTATATTATCAAACCATTATAAAAACTATTCATATGACAACGCAATGCTACTAAAGAATCGTCTAAATCGGTTATGTTATCTGAGTTAATATTATGAGTGCCATCGGCTTCAGTATCCTTGTTACTAGTAGTTTGAATATGCATAAAATCCCACTCAGATGACCAATTCAATAGCCTTGATTCAAATACTATACAGATATTGAAAAAGACATTTGGGATAGGTAATGAATTTAGTCTATAGTATTCTAAGTGTTTAAGGATGGAAACACAGTCTGAGAAAAGCAAAATCAATGAATTAGGCAAACCATACATAGTACCTGTATTAATTTCAGTTAAATTAAATTTTTCATTTGTTACCGAATAACTTTCAGTTACAAGATTTTTAAAAAGAGGTGTGTCATCAATTGGGTTTTCATTAATTCTCTTCCCCTCTTTATTTAGTGAAAAAAAGCTACCTTCAAAATATTCGACAAAATAATTACTCTCAATTCTAAAAAAATTCTCCTTATCAATTATAGTTTCTTGTACTAAAGTTAAACTATCATCTAGCACAATTTCCTTCTTTTTTACTTTATCTATTGAAGTACTATCTTGAAAAACTTTTAAAAATGCAAATATAGAATGAAGAAGATCCGCCTTCTTCGATATCTTAGGTCTATTAGTTATTCTTGCATCAATAAAATCTTCACAAATAGATAAATAATGTTGACAATCAGACATAGTACCCCAGACAATATCTATTGATATCATTGACAAAATGGATGTCAAAATATCTTTGTATTTTTCATCTTTTGCGTCATTATTAAGACATTCCTTTAGATATAGTACCGCTTTCTTCCTGAAATCGATTCCCAAATTAATATAAAATAGCATTTCTTTAGAATTTTTTGGAAATTTACCTTGTAAATAGAAACATGATACGGCTAATAATGCATTAAAAAGAGAGTTTCTCGAGTTTGATGTTTTTCCAAGGCCTGTAAGATCTCCCAGAGTTTTCAAAGCAATTGGAAAATAAACTTTTTTCCAAGGACTAGCTTTTATCGGGATTACTGTCATCAAATCAGCAACATTTTTTTCATAATAATTTAAGAGAAATCTAGTTAAACTATTAATTTTTAATGATGTTCTAGGGAAGTTCAGCAATGGATCAGATGCAGAAATAATCTCTGGTACTTTTGATTTCTGAACTTGCATAATTAAATCAGACATATTTGAAATATTATCAACATTTTCAAAACTAAAATTATCTTGTAAAGGAACTATTGTTGCTATGTTATCACCCAGATTATTATCGTTAAGAATTTTATCGTAATCTAGAGCCTCCAATTTATTTTCATTATTTACTTTATTTTGTAGATCAATAGGAGATTTATTAATTTCCAATATATTTTTAAATAAATCTTCATTTTCATTTTCATTTAGAAGTGTTTTAGTATTCATAAGAAAATTATGATCATCCAAATCATTTGAGTCAGATTGGGTATTAAAAATTAATTTATAGAAATTTTGAAATTCCATCTCACTGAGGGTGTGATCTATTGAAGTTGATGAAACTGGTAAACCTTGCATAGCGGATGCAGATAATAATACATCCGTCATCAACTCATTTGAAACCCATTCATTGTTATTATCTAATAATGTAAGCATAGGATTTTCATTTGCACTTGAATTTAAATTTGAAAAATCCGTAATATTTTGAACAGCTATATTATCTATAGAGGATAAATTTTGAATTTTTAGCAAACCAAAATGATTACCAGTTATAATATTACTTGAGGACTCTTTATCTTCCATTTCCTGTAAAAATTGCAATTCATCATCCATATCTTCATAATATTTATATTGTTTAGATTTATCATAATATACTATTGGAACATTTCTTCTTTTGGATTTTTTTATATGATCTAAATCAATTATTGGGTTATTTCCATCAACTTTAGAGTTTTGAATATTATTTTGTTCACCTTCATCATCGGAAACGCCTGAATCTTGCCCTTCTTCATTTTCATTAAGGTCAGTTGATTGTTTATCATTCAAAATAATTGGTGTTTTCCAAACTAATTTTAAACCATATCCGCCACATTCCAATTCAGAAGTTTTACATCTATTACAACTTGGTGTAGTCAAATCACATTTGACTTTTCTCAATCTACATGTCCAACAACCTTGGAAAGATTTCAACTTTTTGGTTTCAGAATTTTCTGATTGGTCTCCAACCCTTTTAACCATTGTAGTCCAAATATAAGTATAAATTCAAATTTGTAAATTACTGGAGTAATTGAATTATCAATTATACTAACATATAAGTTAAAGAGTCAAAAAATAAAAAATAGACCTGCAATTGAACAACAATTAATGAATCCTAGGATTTTAATTAATAGTTACACTAGCAAGTAATTAAAAATACCATAAATATCTTAGACACACACAATCATAATAATTTGATTGAATGTTAAAATTTGGTTCATTATACTTAATTAATTAGCAAGATCATTGAATCTTATTATATTGAAGAAACAGTTTACATTTTTTATATGTTTAGAGATGAGCTCATCCAAAATTTTTGAAATAAAATTTAAAGCACCGAACTTTTAAAAATTAGAAATCAAGTGTTTCTGTAGAGAGTTATATCAAATGAATAGCTGAAATTGTTTTATAGATTGTTTTTAATATTTGAAAATTATATTTTGAAGAATCACACAAAATATTATATACATATATTTGTGTCATTAAGGTGAAAAATCCATATCATTCTGTTCTTTAATAGCCTTCAGTCATCTGGTATTTAAGTTTTAAGAAACAAAATAATATTTTTTGTCAATATAAGAAATATAATAATATCCACAGTAATAAATAAAATATAATAATCATGTCCAGAAAACTGAAAAAAACACATTTATTTACAAAAGATGTCAGTTCCCTTTTATATTCATATGGTGATGTATCACAACCTCTTCCAGAAACAGTCAATTGTTTGGATGAAATTATATCAAGCTATTTAGTCGATGTTTGTGAAAATGCTAATAGAATAAGCAAAAAAGTCAATTCAAATTCTGCTCACAAGGCTAAAATAAAGTTAGATAATTTTAGATTTGTACTAAGGAAAGATCCAGTAAAGTTAGGAAGAGCAGATGAATTAATCGTAACCAATAAATTAATTACTGAAGCTAAGAAACAATTCAATGAATCAGAAATGAATATTGTTCAGATGAATAAAGATCAAGATGGTAATGAAATTACAACGAATGAAGATGGTAAGAGAGATATTGATTTTAACTGTGAAGAAGGGTCCGGTGTTGCCACCGAACAAACTATTATAACTAAAACAAATAGTGCTTCTACGAATAAAAATAATGCTGTACAGGGTGAAGAGGAAGTTGAAGTCGAAGAAGAGGAAGTTGAAGAAGAAGAAGAAGAAGAAGAAGAAGAAGATATCGAGGATGAATGATTTCATCTAAAAGTAAACAATATGACCAATTAAACTAATTTATTTAAGCATCAAGAACTAGGAGAAAAAAATTAAAATATTGTCAATTCTATTTTCAAAAATAAGATGAAATAAAGGTATAAAAGAGAGGTTTAATTAGAAAAGAACATTAGAGTATTTTTTTCATAGCAAGTGTCTGCTCGAGGTAGTGCAGTTTATTTCAATCAAAATTCTATCATTGACATGTATAAATGTATGTAATAAATTATATAATTAATCAGATAATGACAATAATGCATCAACACATTCACCAAGGTTGTATCTTTTAGCTATACAAATATCTTCAATAATTTCAGGTAAAATATCTGGGAACATAGAGATTAAATTCTCAAGATTATTCTTTTGTTCACTATCTTCAATCATTTCAACGATGTGTACTATATCATCATTTTCATCCTGTGAGATATTACCATCATCATTGTCATTTAAGGTCGATGTATTCTTGTTTTTGCTCGTCAGGTCAGAGAAATTTGATAAAATATCATTAAACTTAAATGCTAATGCGTTCGCAGCTTCATCTAAAGGTTTCGTTATATATTCACTTGGTGAGGTTTGGGCAATTTGTTGTGATTTAACTTTCTCTAAATGTAATTGCTCCTTTCCAATTTCTTCCTCCATTACACTTAATGCATTTTGATTTTCTTTATACATCAATTCGAATTCATCTTCATCATCAATACTAAGAGATGATCTATCCATGTTAATAATAAAGTTAACTGCCGCTTGTAAACTACTTAAGTAATAAGAGGCTTCACCTTTTATAAACTTTTCATATCTAAATCTTTCAATATAATTTATATTAGATGGTAAATGTGGAACTTTGTTCTTTAACATGCTATAAATCAAAATTGGGATAAAAGAATCAGCACCATTTTGTTCCAATTTATTATGTTTCAAAATGCTGAAAATAACTTTACATGAATTTAAAGTACAAACTATCTTATCTCTTGGCGATTTGAATTTATTAATTTTATCTAACTCTTGACCTGAAATTTTAATAAATTTATCTATTATAAGTTTACTATTTTTGGAATTCTTCAAAGAAATATCTAAATGTTTTGGACTTATAAAACCAAATTCTAAATATTTATTCTTTACTAATTCATCATCTTTAATATCTTGTTCATGACCATCATCTAATTTTGATATTTTATTTTTAAGTAATTTTTTTAGATTAGGAGAGTAACAATTATTGTACAATTTACCCATAATTAACTTTTCAATACCTTCTTTAGCATTATTCATATGTGTGTTATCCATCGATTTAAATGGTTCATAGATTGTAAATTTATCATAAATAAATATTTTAAAATCATTAATTAGTTTCTGTTCTTCATTGGTAGTCCATATAGATCTTTGGGTTAGGAAATTATGCAAAAATGATCTAGTATATTTTACCAGTGGTTCTGCTGAAGAGTTTTTAAACTGTTCTAAAAATTCTTGAAAGTTGTAATAATTATCTTCCAATTCCACTTGTTCTTTTGTTTCAGGGATATTACTTTTTGAAGAAGTATCTCCCTGTATCCTTTTTGTATTATTATTATCTTCACTATCTTCTGACTTCTTATTAACATTATTTCTTTCAGTTATACTATTATTCATTATTTTGCTATTCTCTTTACTGTTATTCTCGATGGTGTTTTCAGCATCCTTATTTTCACTTTGGTTTAATGTATCTATGTCAATATTTTTTGAATTGAATTCTCCAAGTGGATCGAACTCATTCAATATTTCATCCTTAAAACTCATATTAAATTATTATTTATTATTTTAATTGATTTGATATTTATATTTACAATGTTTTAATCCAATAGCACCCTCAAAAGAAAAAAGTGTCAACTTTCAAAAAATTAAAACCTTGTTATTTATTTAATATGCTTACAACCAGATAAAAAGGTACCTGAATATCTAAAGTATCAAATTATATCAATCTTTAATTCTTTAAGTATCGTAATTGACCAAAACTAAAGTCATTAAAATAACTTTTTAAGATAAAAATAACATTATATAAATGTCTCAAACTTGTTAACTTTTCAAAATTATGTACTTATACGTGCGCCTTAGGAAAAATTTACAGCATAAAAATGTTTCAATTACAGATGAGATGAGATGAGATGAGAATATTTAAATAAAGATTTTAATAAATGGTTATAACGTAAATTAACTATATTATAGAGTTAGCTAAATAACGACTCATACGATCTTGAAATGTGTGGTATTCTTTTGCATTATAACCCTTTGGATGTAGGGGAATTCAGAGATGAAATAATTGAAATTCCTGAAGAAAGCAACATTACCAAATGTTGTAGTGATAAATCATTAATATTTAATGAAATTGTTCCCTTTGTTGATAGAAGAGGTCCAAATTATTCCATGTTTAGAGTTTCTAAAGATTTAAAGGTTGCTTGGTATTCTTCAATTTTATCATTAAGAAAACCATTCACAAAACAAAGTATTGAAATTGATGATCGATACATTTTACAGTTTAACGGTGAATTATATAATGAACAGATTAAAGATATCAGTGATACGACTTATTTTGTTAATTTATTAAAGATAGCTAAAAACGAAAATAATATTATAGAAGTTATTAAAACACTTGAAGGTGAAATTGCATATACAATTTATGATAAGAAATCGTATAAAATATATTTTGGTAGAGATAAAATTGGCAAGAGAAGTTTAGTTTATAAATTAGATGAAAGTTCTGGGGAACTATTTATTGCAAGCGTAACAGGTGATTGTGAAGGCTTTCAAAATTGTGTTGGTGGTACAGTATATATATATGATACAACAAATAAAACGTTAGAATCAGATCTTTCTATACGAGATCATTATTCAGTGACTGATTCTTTTGATGAAGATTATAGTGAACAAAATAAATTGATAGAAATGTTATATGAATCGTTGTACAGATCTGTGGAGAAGAGGGTTTTATCGATCCATCCTGCACATATTGAAGCATCACCTGTATCGGTTTTGTTCTCGGGGGGGCTTGATTGTTCAGTTATTGTTTCATTAGTTTGTGAAGTTATGAAAACTAAATCCAATTGTACTAGTCATACTATAGAATTACTGAATGTTGGATTTGAAAATCCTAGGGTTAAAATGAGTCCAAGGGATGCACCAGATAGAAAATTAGCTATTCAAAGTTCAGACATACTTAAAAAATTATATCCCAAAATTGATATTAAATTAGTGGAAGTTGATGTTCCTTACGAAGAATATTTGAATAAGAGACCATATGTAATCAATTTGATGTATCCAAAAGTCACTGAAATGGATTTATCAATTGCTATAGCATTTTATTTTGCATCAAGAGGTAAAGGATACATCACGATGAATGGCGAAGTTGAAAGAATACCATACGATAGAAAAGGTATTGTTTTATTTAGTGGATTAGGTGCAGATGAATTATATGGTGGGTATCATAAATTTAGTAATAAAAGTAATGAAGAATTAGTAGAAGAATTAACAAAACAAATAAACAATATTCATGATAGAAATTTAAATAGAGACGATAAAATCATGGCCGATAATGGAATTGAAGTAAGATATCCATTTTTAGATGAATATGTAGTAGAGGTATCCACTAACAAGATCCCAATCAATTATAAAATCAATAAGAAAATATTAAGAGATTTAGCTAAAGATAAATTACATCTAGGTATAATATCTGAAGAACCTAAGAGAGCCATCCAATTTGGTGCTAAAAGTGCTAAAATGACAAAAGATGGTAATAAAAATGGTACCGATATAATCAAAGTATAATGTATATAATAGCGTAAGTAATATAAATATAATATAATTGTAATTTATCGATCAAAACAATATTATCTTTAATTAGAAATAAATAACTTTCATTAACATTCATCATAACAATGAATTCATCTCACCTCATCTCATCTCATCGATTTTTCATTATATCAATAACGTTAAATTTGGTGGAAAAAGCTTCCGAAAGATATTTTGAAATTGAAATTTGTGAAAGAAAAATTATTGAAATGATGGATTATACAATTGTAATTGTTGAATGTTATTGAATTGATTAAATTGTGGATACCAAACAGTAACGTTATAAAGTTTCCTATTCTATAATCAGAAAATATTTATACCCATTACTATTGAACAACGTTTTACAATATCGGTGAAGATAAATAGAGTCTAATCGAAAGAATAAGCAAGAAACAGAAAAGATAATGTCATCACAAAAGAGTATGTTAATCGATTATTATTTCAGAGTTATTTTTCAATTCATTGTTACTAACTAATTTTGTGCCTTTTAATTTTTATTTTAGTTGATTTAACCAAATTGAACCAAGAACAATTGGCAGCTGTTAAACAACAGTTTGATCAAGAATTGCAACATTTTACACAATCATTACAAGCTTTAAATGTTGCAAGAAGTAAATTCACAGAATGTATTGAAGATATAAGGATCACTTCATTACCAGAAAATGAAAATCAAAGATTATTAATACCAGCAACTGCTTCTTTATATGTACCAGGTAAAATTATAGATAATCAAAAATTTTTAGTAGATATTGGTACTGGTTATTATGTGGAGAAGGATTCAGAAAAGGCCATTGAATTTTATCAAAAGAAAATTGATAAGTTAAACAATGAGTCTACACAAATTCAAAATATTATTAAAGAAAAGACACAATCATCATTAGCAATTGAACAAAAAATAAGAGAAGCTGCCATTAGAAGTCATGAAGCTGCTAAACAACAACAATCAAAAGCAAGTGCTTAAATTAAAATAGCCAAACAAAAAAATTAAATCGCAATAGAATATAATAATAATAATTAAGTATTGAATCGTCGGTGTATGCATTAAAAGATTACTTTCTAAAGATTACTTAAATCTACAGATTTTACATATTATATATATAATTCAATAACCTTTAAATTTGAAATTTATTTTATATATATATAGGTTTGTTTGTTTGTTTTTTTATTAAAATTTTATTATATTTTATTATTTTCATTCAGTTAAACAAGATCATAAAGCAGCTAATCTATCATTGATTTCTTGTGGCGATAATTTTCTAAATCTTGGACCTCTAGCACCTTCAACACCATTATAACCTAATAAATCATGATTTTCTTCACCAACAACTGCGATTTCGATTGTATCACCATTGAATTCACCCTCTACTGATTCTTTTAATGTTAATAAAGCAATATGAATTGCATCTTCTAATTCTAATTCATTATTCCATCTTTTTTCTAAGAAAGTTTTTGCAGCTGTGGAACCTTTCCCTATTGAAGTAGCTTTCCAGGGGAAATAAGAACCTGAAGGATCTACTTGATATAAACTAAAACCATTATGTTCATCATGACCTGCCACTAGTAAAGAAACACCAAATGGTCTAACACCACCTGATTGAGTGGCTTCTTGCATTACTTTTGCAATTTCTGATACTAATAATTTAGTTGGTGGATATTCACCATAAATTCTCTTATAGTTTGTATGAGCAATTTTTCTTGATTTATCTACAAGAACTCTAAAATCTGGACCCATACCTGAATAAACAGCACCAATATCTGGGGTTAAAGTAGAGATCTTAGAAATATCTTCAGTTAAAGTTAGGGGAGAAGAAGTCTTCTTTTCAGTAGCAATAATAACACCATTAGTGGCTTTAATACCTAATGAAGTGACACCTTGTTTAACAGCAGTCAATGCATAGTCAATTTGACCTAATTTACCACTTGGAGAAAATGTAGTTAAAGAGAAAGAATATCTATCAGCCATTTCGACAATTAATCAATTACGTTTATTTCCTATTAATATACTGATATATTGATATACTTATACCTATATCTTATATAATTACAATCACAATTACAATCACAATTACAAACTATTTAATTCCATCATTTTATATAACTGATTTAGACCTTTTTCCTTTTTATATTCATTCAAACCAAAAGATTTTGAAATTCGCCACCGGCAAAAAAATTGATGGCATGTGAAAAGCACGTGATGAATATTATAGCCCTATATACTTTCTTAGGGTTTATGGTTCCTATTTAGGGTTTTGAACTATCACTCCCACAACACAGTGTGAACGTAAGTGTACGTGTGTATGGTTATGGGTTATTATAATATCATCATCTATTACAAATCACAACAATCTATTGCAAACTGAAAACCTTTTGTTTCATTGACATCATTTCATGATTGATATCCATGCAAATATGGCGCATGCCTTCCATTCCCACAGTAATCTATTCATCAAATATTATGCTCTTCCTGATATATATGGATTAGATTTTAATTGATATTTCTTCTTCTGAGCGTTCTCAAGGTCCATTTGCAACTGACTTGTAGGTTTTCTGATATGCATGAAATTACAACTGGAACCTCTATCACAACTCTTCCTATCTAATTGCTTATCACAAATGGATCCACTGAAATTATGAATATGTGTTAAATCACTATAAATTGGTTTACCATTAAACCATCTTGTATTCAATTCATCGTTTGCATCACGAGCACTTTGTTCACTGGCAAATCTAACATAGACATTACCACGTAAATGGTCATTACCGTTCTCACAAATATACATCTCCATTATTCTGCCATATTTTGATAATTCAACATATAAATCTTCAAATATGGAATCAAATTCTACATCGTCTATCTCTTGCGGTTGTGATTTTTTCTTGGATTTAGTTGTTTTCGTTTGTTCATTATTTTCTTCAATTTTATTTATTTCATCTTCTCTTGGGAAATCAATTAAATTTAATATCACAATAGTATGTGATCTAGTTGGTGGTCTATGGTTTTTCGAACATCTATTACCATGTCTGCAGACACCTACTTTATTGTAAAACGTACATATTTCCTTTTCGTTTGGTCTATTATATTGATTTCTTTGATAACGTCTATCCATCGGGTCTATTGAAATATATTTGTGTGCCTGGGAATAGGTCTTCAACGATCAATACTTTTTTTCTACTGAAATTAATACAAAAACCTCACTGATTTAATAGCAGATATAGTTGATTACAGTCGTTAAGAAATAATAGTTAATTTATCAACAAAAACATCACCAAATTTTCATATCAACTTCACAAAAATTCTATGTTTTTTTTTCAAATTTTCAAAATTGTTAAGGCTACAAAGCTTAAAAATAAGAGATCAAGCTCATCACTGAAAACATGATTAAACCTTCTTATAAAAAAGTTTCGATTTTAATTTGTGAATATCTGGAGTGAAGAATAACTACAATTGTTGTGTGTTTAACATATTGTTTAATATCATTGATACCTAAATAAGAGAGAAAATGGGTGCTGATGGTGGTTCTGTGAATAAAAACTATAATTTAAAATTAGAAATTAATGGAAAAAAAGATACACCAAAAGATGACAATACTAAAGATTTTGTAAAAGAAACTAAATGGAATTATTGTTCTCTGAGTAATAAACCATTGAAATTGCCTATTGTAAGTGATTATTTGGGGAATCTATTTAATAGAACATCAATTCTTGAATGGTTATTAGAAAAAAATAAATCAAATGTTTTCACTGAACAACAGATTAACAAATTCGATCATATTAAAAAAATTAACGATGTAGTGACATTAAATGGTATAGTGGAGAGTAATAATAAAGTTATTCGATGTGAGGTAGGTGATGAAATATTTGTTAAAAATAATAAAACTAATTCCAAAGTTAAATTTGTGTATATTAGTTCATGTGGAGATGTGATACCGACAAATGTATTAAAGATTTTAAAAACCCCAGATAAAAAATGTCCAAATTGTTCGAAAGAATATGATTCAATTGATGTAATCACCATAAATCCGGAAGACCCTAAGGTCATTGAATTATTGAAAGCTAGAATGGAATTATATAGAAAACAAGGGAAATATCATTCAGGTAAACTTAAAACGACTAAAAGGAAATTAAATTCTCAACAAAATAAAGATAAAATAAAGAGAATCAAAATAAAAGAATAATTCAACGTCTTATTGTTTATGAGTTAAATATATATATATTTATATATATATATATATTTATTAAAATTAATTGAATGTTATTATATATATATACAGAGATGGGAAAAAACATTATTAACAAAACTTTTATAATGTTTTAATTTAAATTAATTAGGAATTATTTTTTGTATTTGATTTAAATCATTTATTCAGCAGAGCTTGCAGAACCTTCAAGTTCTCTGATTTCTTCATTACTTAATTTTTTTGATGTGACTTGAGTTTCATATCTTTGTCCATTCTTGTACATAGTATAAGCTAAACCACCAACCATGTAAGTAGAACCACCAAGTAAAGTTAAAATAGTCAAACGGTGGAGAGTATCAGTAGCCCTAGTGTACCAAGCGTATTTAGCCATTATGATATAAGTTTTAGTAATATTAGTTTATAAAAATTATATTATTTCAAAAAATCTCGTTTAAGTTGTGAACAAACTATTTTTTTTTTATCGAATTAAAGAGCAGAGCCAAAAAAAAAAAAAAGACAGGATATATAATATTAATCAGATATTCTATCTAGTCTAATGATATTACCTTTATAACTTGTTTCAATCTCAAATTCAATAGATATAAACACATCAATCCTTTAATCGATTGATCATTTTATATCAGTTTCCCCCCATTGAAAATTCGTTTTATTACGGGAATATTACGGTAGTTCCGGGTAACCACACTTGTGTGTTAATGACAATAGTGACAGACCACTCTTATGACAGTTTTATTTTATTATTTTATTATCATTTTATTTAATTGTTAATTAATTTATTTATTTGATATAAAAACTATTCATTCAATTAATTACTTAATTAATTGCAGTATAAACTATTGAACCATCTTTTATAAAATGGTTCTGGTTCTTTATAACCAAAGAACGATTTTGTATTTTTTTTAATTAAATTTATTAATTCAATTTTTGTCTCTGATTTTGTTTTGATTCCAAATGATTTTAAATATTCATTTAATTCTTCAATACTCCAATTATTTAATGTATCGTACCATGTATCAATTATAGAATTTTTAAAATTTTGGGATTCTTTACTAATACCTTCAATATTTTCCTTTAAATTAGTCTCTTCAATCCATTTCTTAATGCTTGGTAATCCTAACTTATTAAATAGTTTTATGGCATTTTGTTCAGAATTAATAATTGCTTTATCCTTGTTTTTATTTACTAGTCTTCTTAAACCTCTTATGGTGATCAATGGATGATACTGGACATCTCTAACATCTAAAAACTCTTTTAATCTTTCTTTAGACCAATTTTCAGTATCGATTTTATTAGAATAACTGAAATCACATTTGCAAGTTGAATAACATTTATCATAACACTTTCTCACCCATGAAGGCATATATCTCCAAATACCAGTATTACCAATGGCGTTGTCATATAATTCAGACATATAATTCTCAGGTTTGTATAGTATTGGTGAGGATTTTATACGAAGTTTCTTAGCGTACCAATCAAAGTCATCTTGTAATAAACTTATATGGTCCTTTGCAATGTTCACTAAATATTTATGACCTTCTTTCGCTTTTGATTTGGCCTTATTGAAACTTATTCCATGATCTTCTAGCCATTCTTGCAAATCGATATTCGACCAGTGTTGGAAAATATCTTGATTCAACTTCCCAGTTTTCTTATCAAATAATTCATCACCAATAATTCCATCAATCTTTTTTAATAAATTCATTCTCTTTTCTTCAGTTAATTGTGAAGCTTGGTAAGCATTTTTCTTGACTAATGATATTAATTCTTCTCTTTTATTCTTAATATCATTAGAGTATTTGACACCGTATTTTTCTAACCAATCTTGAAGGTCCTGAATACTCCATCCTGCATAGAATTTCGTCGATGGATAATACCCAGAAACATTAATTGACTTACAAATCGAGTCAAAATTAATTTCAAAAATCTTTAGCAATTCTTCTCTTGGTAACTGGGAGTCAAAATCAATATCAGCGGAATCCAGTAATTTATGAATGGAGTTAGTTGGCCAAGTTTCTACTAACCAATCACCTATTTTGTCTTTATAACCTTTATGTCCGAATGAATCAGATGGTAAAAACGAGTGTTTATGATGTTTAAAATTAAACTTTGCAGTGAACAACTCTTTCAAATCATCGTATTCCTTGGCTCCCAATTCTTTCAATTCCTCAACTTCATCCTTTAAATATTCTAGGATGTCCTCATGGGTCCATTTATCGACATTAAATGTCGATTGTTGATTGTTAAGGAAAGCCAAAGTTGTTTGAATTGTCAATGCAGAAGCTACCAGGATACTTAATATTTTCATTATTAAATTATTAGATTATTATGTTGAACTGTAACTTTTTTAGAAGTCCAATTAAAATTGAGCATAAAAGTGGAACAGTAGATAATATAGTTCAATTTGAAATCAATAATATGGAGTCTTTATATATGATTTAAAAATATAATATTCCCCTTTCTACCTTTCTATATATCATAATTATCATAGTAAACCCTTGTATTAATATCAGAAAAGTTTGAGGTTTTCCCTTACAGAAAATAAATTTATTTATTCACTCTATATAAACCAATTCAACTCTCCCCTAAGAGAACCTCAAAACTTACCACTAATATTTTTTTAAAACATCACCGACCTTTCTCTTTACTTACATAATTTCTAGACTTTGCAATTATATGTGACATAGAAATACAACATTAATAAGAGAAATCAATACTAAATTGCAATTTACCATCAATAAATATAACTGTCATTAGCGTTAATAACAGTTATAAGACATCATTATTCAATGCTTCTGTTGAGTCACGTCACATGATAGTCACGTGCTTGTCACGTGCTATTTTAATTTTGTAAAATTTGAAAAAAAAAATTTCGAAATTCACAGACACGAATAACAATGATTACACACCAAAACATATCACTAAATAAGTAAATATTGGTGAGTTTTTAATGAATTTTAATGAATGTTTTTGATACTTAATGTTATTTAATTTGGTACAAATTGGAATTATCATTGAAATTTATAGTTTTAACGTCTTTTTTTTGTCGTGGTCTAGAGATTTTGTGTAATAGATTAGTGGTGAACATAACAACAACAGCTAAAAAACAGACAATTAATAATATTTTACAATGAATGTTAACCAACCAATTAATGTTCAAATCCCTGGTGGGGACGTTACAATGAATAATAATAGTATGTTTGCAAATATGGTTGCAACTCCAATTAGAGTCTCTAGAAATGAATCAAGTGGTCTTGTTGATTTCTCTCATATTGCTTCTAATAATCAATCAAATGGTAATTCTTCATTATTATCAAAATTAAATATTTTCCAAAATTTACCAAAAGAAACTTCGAAAGGTGTTGATGGTTTAAGTAGAATGAAGATGGCTGTCCAAAGTAATATCCCTGAAGAGATTAAATGGGGTTTGAAAAAATACCTTGCATATAGTAATAAAGCACCATATTTGATTAGTTTAAAAGATATGCCAGATTTATTGCCAATTTTTAAACGTTTCATTCAAGCTACAATTCCAATAATTGATAATTTTGATAAACCAATCACTGTTAATGTAAATGATGAAACTAATAATGCAGACCCAGCAACAATTTTACAATTCGGTTTAAATTCTCTATTAATTTTAAGAAATTTAGCCCAAGATACAGATTCAGTTCAAGTTCTAGTGAAAGATGGATCAATAAAAGATTATATATTATTTTTTTTAAAAAAATACGAGACATTATTTATAGGTAAGGATACAACAGAACATATTTATGACTCTAACGTATCATTTGCAAATGAATTAATTCATTATGTTGTTGATATTATGGAAGCAGTATCTTCTTATATGGCGCCAGCAAAGTTAGATGATCCATTTTTCAAAACATTGGTTATATTATTAAATTATACAAAGGATAGATATTTAGTTATTTCTATCTTAAGATCACTATCACGTTTATTAGTAAGATCGAAAGCTGATGAGTTAAGTGCTGCTGAAAATTTAGATGACAAAACTTTATCATTAATTGTTTCATTCCTTTTGATTGATTGTGATGTTGAATTAGTAACAGCATCATTAGATTTATTGTATCAATACATTTTACCAGGTACTGTCAGAATAAGCAAATTAATTAATAATCCATTAAGAAATGATCAATTAGAAGCAATTTTACCAAAATTATTGTCTAGTAATATAGCTCTACCAAATTATGAAGAAATTGATAACCATAAAATTAGATTAGTAAAAAGATTAAAACCTTCACCACCAAAAGATGCTCCACCGATTGATGAAAAATTATTCAACGAATTAGTAACTATTCAAGAACCATTAAGATCTGTTATGTGGTTAAGATGTTGTTTTGAACCAGTTAATGAAGCAGAAGTCACACAAATTACTTTATGGAGAACTTATGAAGCAAAGTTTTCACAAACTGTTCGTGAGAAAACAGGTAAAAAATTATTACCTGCTGTAGAATTTATTAAAAATGTTTCCAATGCATTTAGTGATGCAGCTGCTATGGTTTTAACAGACCCAGCTACAAATAAAAAAAGATTCGTTATCAAAGGTATTCAACCACGTTTTACAGCATTAAGTTTAAAAGAAGCTGAAGAAGAACATGCTAAGAGAATAACAAAATCTAATTCAGATGTAAAACTATCTGTAAATAAAAATGGTAATAGCAATAATGAAGATGATAATAAAATTAAGCCAGTTGAACAAAATATTTTACCAGAACTAATATTTCCTCAAAAATTATCAGATATTTCTAATGCAGCAGCTACTTTCTTATGTTTATTATCAACTGATGATAAGGGCCAAGGTTTACATTTTTGTCAAACCATAAAACCAGTCATAATACGTAAATTAGTTGATGTTCCACCTTTAATTGGTGCCTTATCTGAATACATGGAAAATGCAAAGTAAAAAGAAATATAATGAATTTATATAAATATCTCATGTAATTTGTAATAATATAACTGTTTGACACATGCCAATCAATAATCAATTTTCATTTTTAAATATTGATTTTTTTATTCACATGTAAACAATCACTTGGTAACAATAAAGTATATATATATATAAAATTGTTGTCATAAAAGTCTGATAATAAGAATAAATAAATAAATAAATATATAAAAAGTGCTTTTTTTCTCTATATAATGTGATAAATTAGGTTAGATTTTGATTCCTTCCAATTTATATGTGCTTTTGATATAATCTAATGAGTTATCGATTTTAGTGAGAAAATTCTCATTATTATCTTTTTCCTCATTGACGTAATATGTTTTGATTTGTTTAATCAATGATTGTAATTCTTCTGGTTTGAAAGAATATGTAAAGTCATTTAAGATGTAAAGTGTTTTTGATGTTGGATTTAAGTAAATTGATTCCATGATGTTATTAAATAATGCTTGAAGTGCAGATGGATTTGCTTTATACCAAATATCAATGATTTTAACAATATTTTCCTTTGTTAAATTTGAATCCATTAAATGGCATTTAAATTTAAAAAAATTTCTCAAATAAGAATCGAATATTTTTAACTCTGAAACTCCTTTTCCTTGTTCAACAAAGATAGGAATCATGAAACAAAAATTTTCTAGTATTCCGTTTAAAATTTCATGTTTATTAATGTCAATATGTTGTGAATAATAGTTATCAAAAATCATTATCATTTTTGTAAAATCATCAGAATGATAAGATAAAATATTAATTAATTGAATATCGTTTGTTATGTTGGTTGTATGTTTTAATCCTAATGACGTTAAAGGATTTAAAATTTTGGAACAAAATAATGAATGAGAATAAATATTATTTAATTCTTCTGGTATTGATTTAATATTATTTGAATTGATATAATTTTTAATAATATTAATTGATTCATCAAATTTTAAAATATCATCATAATATTTTGATTGTAAAATACAACATTGTTCTTCTGTTAATTTTGATTTAAATTGTTTATAATTTTGTTTAAATGTTGAATAGTCCTTTAAATTCAAATAAGATTTTAATAATAAGGAAATATCTTGAACAGGTAAAAATTTATTAAATTTAACGATATTTTCATATTGATCAAGTTCAAATAATGTTTCATAAATTTTTTGAATTGATTCAATAAATGAAGATTGAGTTGTGATTGTAGTAAAATTTGATGGAAATTTGATTAAAATTAAAAATTCATTAAATTGATTTATTAAATCATCCTTAATTAAAGATTGTGGATTTTTCGATTGTATTATAATTAATTTTAATAACATTTGATCATTTAAAGATTTAATTAAATTTTCTTTAAATATTTGATTGTCATTTAATATCAATGAAATAATTAAATTTGGTTTTAAATTTTGAATTAATAAATTGAATAAACTTTTAATTTCTAATGATTTATCATCTGGATTACAAGAATTGAATGAATCGATTAAAATTTCTTTTGTTATAAAATCGGAAATTTTATTAGATGAGAATAGTGAATGATAAGTTTCGAAATCAAATTTATAATTATTTTGATTCAATTTTTTAAATTCTCTTAAACCAATCTTTTCAGATTTTATAATAACAGGACCTAAAGAAACAGGATAATCTTTATCCCAATCACCTAAATTACCTCTAAAGAAATTTTCGATTTCAATTGAAAATTCAGTTAATTTAATTGCTTGTGAGACAGTACTTGGTAAATCTGATGGATCGAAATTTAATTTTCTATAATTGGTTATTTCTGTTTTAAATTCAGTATTAATTTGTGATTTTAATTCATTGAAAGATTTAATTAAAGTTTCATCGAATTTCATTTTTGGCATTCCATTTAAATTATTGTTGTCATTAATATTGTCATTAGCATTATTATTTTGATGTGATTCATTTAATTTAGATAAAGCTTCATTATCAGCATGAATATTTAATAATAATTCAATTTTATTAATCTTTAAAATCATTTTTGAATAAAATACTAATGCATCTGTATTATTAATATTTTCATGATTTGAATTTTCAGTGATAATATTTATACATGATTTTAAATTTGAAATTGTATAAATATTGAAAATATTTGATAAATTACAATAATCATTGAAAAATTTTGAAGATAATAATGAATTAATATTTTGTTTATTATAAATTTGTTTTTGTAATAACAAATTTAAGTATGAATCTAATGTTGTTAAATTATGAGTATGAAAAATTTCTTGATGTTCCATATCATTTGAAACTAAATCAATTTCATTTTGAAATTCTTCATTTAATAATTTACCATGAATATCAATGAAATTATTAATTAGATCATTTGAAAAAAATTGATTATTATTTTTAAAAGTTTCAAAAATCAATTCATAAGTATTTAAATCATTAAATTTGAACAATTTAATAGTTGATTCATGAATTATTTTTGTTATCATTTCATAATCACTGAATTGGAAAGATTGTTTCATTAAAAAGTCATGTAAAGAATTTGAAGAAATTTTATTTAAATTGTTTGAAAAATATAAATAATCTTCAATTCTAATATTTTCATTAAAAGAGCCATGTAACGAATTTTTTTGTTGTGGTACAGGCAATGCATATAAGAAATTATAATAAGATTTAATTAAATTCCAATCATTTGTTGAATGATTAATTAAATTGATATAAAATTGATAGTCGAAATCTGGTAACCATTTAATATTTGATTGATAATTTGATAACAATTCATAACCACGATTTGGATTTACAATTGAAATTGATAAAATAAAATTTCTAATTAATTTAATTATATCATCTTTATTATTTGTTAAATTTGTAATTTCTTTTAAATTTTTATCAAAGATATGTGTTGCTTCATTAATATCACCATTAATTATAATATGACCTAAAATAATTAATGAATTAATTTCAACATTTATATTAGTGATAGTTTGTTGATCTAAAAATAATTGGTATTCTTTAATTAATTTATTAAAATTGATTGAATCATTTTTTAAAATTGAATAATTAATTAATGAATTAAAATAAAATTCTAAATTTTTTTCAATAAGGAATGATTGATTTGAATTAATAAATTTTTGTAAATCATTAATTGATAAATTAATTTCAATATTTGAATAACAATTAATTGCGATTAATAAATTTTTAATTACTAAATCATTTGATAAATTATATTTTGAATAAATTTGTTTAAAAATTTCAATTGCAATTTTAAAAAAATCTAAACCATTTTTTGTATTTGATAATTTAATAGATGAAATAAATAAACTTTGTAAAATTAAATTATAAATGTTTTCATTTGGTTTTAATTTATTTTTAATAATGATATCTTCATAAATCGATAAAATTTGATACATTTTATAATTAATATCATTTGAATCGAATTTTCTATTCATAATTGAATAAATAATTTTATGATAAGTATCTAATGTTGGTATGCAGTCATTTCTTTTTAATGATTGGTATAATGGTAAAATAATTTCGAAATTTTTATCATCAAAATTTTCATTAATTTTTAATTCATGAGACATTAAATAATTATCTTTATTTAAATGATTTTCATTTTCTTGCCATGGCCAATCATTATTAATTGATGTGTCTTTGTTGTTGTTGATGTTGATGTTGTTGGTGGTGATGTTTGTTTCTATATCATTTGAAATTAAATCGTTTGAATAATTTGTCTTTGTAGAATAAAATAATTTTCTATTTTGTTGTTTTAAATTATTATAATTTTTCAAATTATTGTGATTAATTATATTATTACCAACAAAATTATTTGTATTTGAAATTGTTGTGAAATTATTATTAATTTCAAATCTTTTTAAATTATTTTTTAAATTTGTTGATAATAAATATTTTTGTCTTCTCTTTACAATAATTTTCAATTTTTTATTTCTATTCTTGTAATTCTTATTTGTTGATTTATTAATATTATTATTATTATTATTATTATCTTTAAATAGAACAGGATTTGTATTTGTATTATTATTTGTTGTTGTTGTCAGTAATAAAGGGACAATAAATTTAGTTGAATTATTTGAATGATAATTTTTCTCATTTGAACTATTATAATCATTTGAATTATTTAATTTATTATTAATTTTTTGATTATTAATATCATGTTTTTTAATTGATTGATTTGAATTAAAGAAAAATACATCAGTAGAATTTGATGCCATTGCATTAGTACTTGGATAACTTTGAGAAAGTTTCCTAATGTTAACTTTATTTTTAAATGATTTGAATACCATGATGCAAAAGGGGTAGTGTAATGTAGTGTAGTGTAATGTAGTGTAGTGTAGTGTAATGTAGTAGTGTAGAGTAGATGTGTAATGTTGTAGTGTAAAAAGTAGAGATGTGGAATGTATAAAAAAAAAAGAATGAAAGGTAGAATTAGATGACTATTGTATGAATGCTAAAAGTATGCAATGTTATATGTATATGGTTGGTGTGTTGTTAGAAAGAAAACATAAAATAGTAAGTAATAAATCAGATGGGCGGTTAAATATATTACAGAAATTATCTTTATTTCGATTCAAATAATTTCTATCTCTTTATATAAAGAAAATGATTCTCCAATTTTATTTTTTTTAAAATATGTAAAAATTTGTTTTTGTGTAACTTGTGAAAGAAGAAGAAGAATCATTTGATTAACAAACACAACCCAAAAAAAAAGAAATAAATACAATCAATATTAGCTACAAAACCACACAGACGATCACCGTAGAACACGACAATCGCAACCAAAGCAAGAAGAAAATAGGAAAACTGGCATAGAAACCACGGCACAGAGAGGACTCAATTGAGTTTCCCAAAACAGACAATAACTCAAAAAAAAAGTGCACACGTTGTGCGCTTTCTTCAGTGTGTCCAATCATCCGCCAACGCGCACACACAAACAAACGCGCACACACACAAATGTATCAATATAGAATCATCTGATTGGCCGATTGGCCAATCAGATGATGACAAAACAACCCATTAATACAATATATGCTCTTGATGGGATTGTTCGTCGGTGGACCATAGTAAACAATAGTAAACAATAGTAAACGAGAGTTGATTGTATATAAATTTACATACAATTAACTATGATATGTCCTTGTTCTCTCCCCCCAATTGCCATATTGCCATCTTGTTATTTTGCCCCGCGTGGTTTTTTCATTTTCTCTTTCTCTCCCTTCGTTGCCCATATACAATTTATACAATTTGTACAATTTATACAATTTGTTGATTTCTTATCCGTTCGTCCGAAGTTGTGTATATAATTACGAGACTGCAGAAAAGCGCACGTACGATACAAAAAGGGAAAAAAAGGTAAATCATGTGGTTGCAATTAATTAATATTAAACCAATTCTTATTGGTCAACTGATGTGTATCGTTACTGGCTATAATATATATAAGTATGTAAGTCTTATTGTTAAAGAGAGCAAATCTTTATTGTGTGATAAATTAAGCTATATATATATATTTTTTATATATAAATGGGAAACTGTTTTTTTTCTTTTATTTAATTTCATAATTTCTTCTGAATTTTTCATCGATTTCTGTTAGATAGTATGTACCTTTTTGTAAATTATCTATGGACCCGATTGGTTTGAAGTTTTTCTTTAGATGGGCGGCTTCTCTTAATTGGATTGCATCTTCGTATTCCTTTGGTGATAACTTGATTCTTAGTTTGTTTAGTTTGTTGTCTAGGTCTAATACTTTGGCGATTTGGGTTAAATCTCCGACTACTTTGCAGGAATATAACGATGCTGCTAGACCAGAACCGTATGAAAACAAACTAATTCTCTTGTTTTGTAAAGATTCACTGCCGATGTAATAAATCAAACTGGATAATGATGAAAATACAGAACCTGTGTATAGATTGCCGACGTTTGTTGGGACGTTTAATGATTTGGAGACTCTTTCGTTGAAAATTTTCTTAGATGATTGAACAAATTTTTTCTCTAAGTTTTTATCGAATAATGTTTCATCATAATCCATGTTTTCCCATAATGCCATTTCTTCTTTTGTGATTGAACCATCCTTTGGTAAAATTTCTGGATTTCTCTTAGAATCATTAAACATCATTCTACCGTAAGATTTGGCGACTAATTTACAAGTTGGAACATGGAAGACACTGTAATCGAAAAATTCTGTTAATGGTTTCTTTTCATTTTCATCGATCAGCCCTCTGGTGATAGCTTTCTTTAAATAAGTTTCATAAACTTGATCTAAGGCCTTGACGTAACATCTTAATGAGAAATGACCGTCGACAACTGGATATTCACTGGTAAAATCTGGTTTGTAAAAATCATAGGCATGTTCCATGTATGAACCTCTGACGCTGTCGAAACTTAATGGAGCATCTGGACCGACCCATAATGCAATTGTGCCTGCACCACCGGTTGGTCTAGCTGCACCTTTATCGTAAATGGCAATGTCACCACATACGACAATGGCATCTCTACCATCCCAATATTGAGAATCAATCCAATTTAATGAATTGAATAAAGCACTGGTACCACCGTAACAAGCATTGATGGTATCAATACCTTCTAAATCACCATTACCTGGGAATAATTGGGTTAAAACACTCTTGACAGATTTAGATTTATCAATTAAAGTTTCAGTACCAACTTCTAATCTACCAATCTTATTAGTATCGATATTGTAGTTTTTAATCAAATTGGAACAAACTGTTAAACACATAGAATAGATATCTTCTCTATCATTAACAAAGGACATGTTAGTTTGGCCTAAACCGATAGTGTACTTACCAGCAGAAACACCGTCGTATTGTTCTAATTCACTTTGATTAACATATTGGTTTGGAATATAAATTTCAATACCTTTAATACCAATATTTTGTGGTCTTGTTGGTTGATCAGCAGTCTTTTGTCTCTTAGTATCAGTCATTTTATAAATATTTAGAGTGGGGGATTGGGGGAATGATAATTTTCAAACTTGATATTATTAATTATAAAAAATAAAATTTGAAAATAAAACAGATAAATAATAATCAATGTAATCTCTTATATAAAGAAAAATAAGAATTAGAATTTAATTGTTACTCGTATATATATGAATAATAATTAGATCAAATAAAAGAAAAATTTTCTTATTTTAAAACCAAGAAATGAACAAATTTAAAAAATAATTTTCACTTGCATTCTTATGTTTTGTATAAAATTTTTAGAAAATCTTAGAACAGTTTTAAAAAAAAAAAAAATAAAATAAAAAAGTGAATTTTTCAAATTTTTAACATTTCGAAATTAATTGAAATTTCAAAAGTAGTAACAAACAGAGTAGAAATCCTTTATTTTGTTTTAAATTTTTTGATAAATGCGATAAATTGAAAAAATTAACAGACCAAGAAATAAAATTTTTCACTGAAAATTAATTGAAAAATTATTGAAATTTCGATATAATTTCGATATAATTTCGATGCAATTAATAAAATACTACAATAAGAATTACTGTTTAATTTGTTATTAAATTTAGCTTTTTAATAATTGTCGATATATTTAATTTAGATCTCATCATTTTTCTTCTAGCGATATAATTCAAATTTAATTTATTTTGATCTTTGAATTCTATCGCTTGAAATTCTTTATACTACGGTTTTTGATATTAATGCAATATTAATTTAATCAGGTAAACATATTAATTAATGGACATTTTGAACTTTTTTTTTTTTTCCCGTAATACCATATTATGTTCTAGTGTTGCATATGAAAGATTTCAATAGTAAAATTGTTTAATAACCTTTTATTTAATAATCAAAAAAAAATTATCTCATGTACAAATGACGGTTACTTCAATTCTTGGTATGAAATATATATTACTTTTTGAATGGAAATCTATTGATTTTGGGTTCTTCTTGACTGTTTTATTAGAAAAAATATTTTTGAAACCGATATCTTATATAATACATAATCTTCTCACCTTAATAAAATAATTACAATAAAGGAATATCCTAATTCTCAATTTCTTAATTGCTTTATTTTTAAATCATTTCAATTAACTTGTAGTTTCCAATATCTAGTATTCATCGCGGAACCCATAAAGTCATTACTAAAAGTAAATTTTGAAAAATTTAAAATTTCAAATAAAAAAAATTATATTAATATAAAAAAATTTAAATCATATCAATTATTGGACATTTAATTATTTAATTTTACACAAATAGTTACAATTATTTATCCTTCAATATTCATCTTCACCTTCAAATGAATCAGCTCCTACTTCAATGTAATCTCTTTCTAATGCAGCTAAGTCTTCTCTGGCTTCAGTAAATTCACCTTCTTCCATACCTTCACCAACATACCAGTGAACAAAAGCACGTTTAGAATACATTAAATCAAATTTATGGTCAATTCTTTTCCATGCTTCAGCAATTGCTGTAGTGTTGGATAACATACATACGGCTCTATCTACTGATGCTAATTGTGAATCTGGTGTAGAGGTTGGTGGTTCATAACAAATACCAATCTTGAAACCAGTTGGACACCAATCAACCATCTGCACTGTTCTCTTATTTTTAATATTAGCAACTGCACTTTGAACATCTCTTGTGACAACATCACCTCTATATAATAAACAACTGGCCATATATTTACCGTTCTTTGGTTCACATTTAACCATTTGATTGCTTGAATCAAAACAAGCATTTGTAATTTCTGCAACAGAATTAGATTCATGAGATGCTTTATTCTTAGATAAAAATGGTGCATATGATATTAATGGGAAATGAATTCTTGGGTATGGAACTAAATTGGTTTGGAATTCATTTAAATCAACATTAAGAGAACCATCAAATCTTAATGAAGCTGTAACAGATGAAATAACTTGTGCTACTAAACTATTTAAATTTGAAAAAGTTGGCCTTGGAATATCTAAATGTTTCTTACACATATCATAAATTGCATCATTATCAACCATAAAAGTACAATCAGCATGTTCTAATGTAGTGTGAGTAGTTAAAACAGCATTATATGGTTCTACTACAGAAGTAGAAGTTTGTGGAGCTGGATAAACAGCAAATTCTAATTTTGATTTTTTACCATAATCTGATGATAAATGTTCCAATATAAGTGAACCTAAACCAGAACCAGTACCACCACCTAAAGAATGTGTAAATAGAAAACCTTGTAAACCATCACATTGATCAGCCATTTTTCTAACTCTATCTAATATATCATCTAATAATTCTCTACCAACTGTATAATGACCTCTAGCATAGTTGTTTGCTGCATCTTCTTTACCATTAATCAATTGTTCTGGATGGAAGAAGTCTTTGAAAGCACCAGTACGTACTTCATCAATAACATTTGGTTCTAAATCGACGTAAACTGCACGTGGAACAAATTTACCTGAACCAGTTTCATTGAAGAAAGTAGAAAAACCTTCTTCACCACCTTTTGGTTTGGTTAAACCTTCTTGTAAATAACCATCTGGTCTAATACCATGTTCTAAAGAATACAATTCCCAACATGAATTACCAATTTGACAACCGGCTTGACCAACGTTAATATTAATAACTTCTCTCATTACTAATGTTTATTTTTTTTATTTAAATTATTTGTTTTTCCTCTTGAACAATTATCTAGAATATAGATTTAAACAAACAATCAAAAAACAAATTAATAATTTTATAAATTTAATTATACTATCCTTTATTAAATACAATGTAAAATAATTATCTAATAATATGTTTTATTAATAATCCTTATATCTTAAAATTGTTTCAAGTTATATATATTTGTTATTATTTACTATTTTTATTTATGATCTGATCCTATTAAGCGTAAATGGAAAATACGAATCATTGAAATTTGCTCTTCGGGTAAGCACTAAATATGGAGATTTAAAGTGAAAAAGGTAGATCAAATCAATAGTATCCATGTTATTAAATTAATGGTAAATTAACAGTTGTGAACAATAAATTGCCATTTCAATAACCTACTTGATGAATTCACTAATAATTGTTCTAATTGACTTATTCTTATAATTAAAACCGAACTTTAGAATGAAAGAGATGAGTTAATTGAAAAGAAAAAAAAAAAAATATAAAGACTATAGGTAACGATTGAATTATGTTTATAAATTAGTTTCATTTTGTAATTGAAGGGTTTTTAATGTAATTATTTAAATAGGGAAGAATTATTAATATTAAAAAAATCACGATCTTCTGTATTCTATTAGAGATCTATATGTACCAATTTGGCAAGCCATTCCTGATGGTAAGATAATGTTGAAGTTGAGGAAAAGAAATTAAGAAAACACATTTTACTGACCATCTGCAACTTTTAATTCAATATTTTTTTAATATGTTTTGTTTAAACATCTATTGGTGATTCTTTAGAAGCGATAGAAATATTATTAGAATGTTTGAATTGATTATCACCTAACTTTGTGATATCTACTTCACCATGATATTTTTCTGAAATTTCTTCTAAAGTCATTCTCTTAGTTTCTGGAATTAAGAAACTTAAGAATAGACCACATAACATAAATAATGCGAAAATTTCCATAACATGAGGTAACCAACAGTTAGTTGGCTTACCGTCTCTAGCACAATTATGATTGATTAAGGTACCTAAAACAGTTTGGGCAATGATAGCACCAACTTTACCAGATGCAGCAGAAATACCATGTGCAGTTGATCTATATCTAGTTGGGAAGATTTCACCTGGAATGATAAATGTAGTTGTGTTTGGACCAAAATTTTGGAAAAACTGACAAACAATATACAGACCTAATAAACTATTAGAAGATAGTCTATGATAAGCAAAACCAATGACACAGAAAAGAACAGTTAAAATAAAGAAACCAAATACTTGAATTGGTTTTCTACCAATAATATCGATTGTAAAAACAGAAGCCCAATAACCTGGCAATGAACCAGCACAAATTAAAATCAAGTTACCGACAGCAGTATTGTACAATTTATAATAAACATTCTTTGAAGATGCATAACCAATAGCTTCGACAATAACGGCATTATTCAATGATAAACCGTAAAATGCAACATCTAACATGAACCAAGTACCAGCAGTACCGATTAGAATCTTCATATGTTTCCATTGTTTGAAATGAGCACAGAAATCTTTGAAAGAGGCCTTTGGTGGAACATATTGGACATTTTCCAATTGGTTATCAGTGTCAATTTCATTATGAGATCTTTCTTCAATTTTAGCAACTAACTTTTCATTTTCGGATAAATCACTACCATTGTGACTATTGTCTTCTAAGTTGTGATATTGAACTATACTATCTCTTAAATTAACATCTAATTGATATCTTGGAGATTCTGGAATAGTTAATCTGAAATATAAAGCGATAAGGCCCGGTACAGCACCGAAACCGATTAAAATTCTCCACATTTGATCACATGCCTTTTGGCAAACTATATCACATTCAGCACCACTGTTTGCATAAATTAATTCATTTTTATAAGCAGCAATACAAATTAAAGCAATGATACCACCTGCGATTTGACCCCAAGCTTGGTTAGCAAAAACAGCACCCATAATAGCACCCCTCCATTTTGTAGTAGCAAATTCAGCAGAAATAATTGAAGATAATGGATAATCACCACCGATACCAATACCCATAATAATTCTATACGTTGTCAATACTGCAACAAAATTAAGACCTGGAGCTTGACCTGTGGTACATTGTAAAATAGTAGCGACAATAACAATAATTAATTCCAAACCATAAATTTTTTTACGACCGACAATATCAGCTGTAGCACCAAATGAAACTTGACCGATGACAGTACCAACCGAAGTAGAAACTTTTAATAAAGTTTGTGTTGAGGATGGCATATTACCATGCCAGAAAACAAAAGAAATCATAGTGACACCTAAATTAATAGCGAAAATATCATAAGCATCAGTTAAGAAGCCAACACCAGCGACCAAAATAGCTTTGACATGATACCAACTAAATGAAGCATTATCAATTTCTTGTAAAGCTAATCTTCTTCTCTCTAAAGGATCATCAATATGAGCAAAATCATTAACGAAATTATGGAAAGCAGTGTTACCACCTTCAGTTAATGCGTCCTTAGATACATATTTTGTTTCAGGAGCGTTGTCTGTATAATCCATTTTTTATTATTTTTTTATATTATATTATGAGATACTAAATGTCTTTTATATATCAATTTCTAGATATTTATTTCTGGTTTCTTTCTACAATGTACAAAGATATAAGGATAATTAAGAATATTTTATGTGAGTAAATACTTTTTTTTTATTGATTTTAATCAAAATAATAATAGATTTATATATTAATAATTTTCTTATAATATATTATTTATTAGATTAAAATATTGATACAAATTGGTATATTTGAATACATTAAATTAATCTTATTTCTTTAATACAATTATTCAAGAAAATTAGTGACATTCATTAACAAGTGTATGTGATCAATTTATTCGAACCGAAATATACTTACACACAGAGTACTCTTATCGTAGATTCAAAAAATATATTGTAACCTTATTTGAAGAACTATAATTGAATATACCACATGTCTTCGAGACAACTTAAAACTACTAAGCATTAATTACATCCATTGTAAATATAAAGACAAGATATCTCAAAATTTTTTCAAAGAAGAAGCACGTTTCAGTTGCTAATATATATAAAATTTGAACTCTACAACATTGAACCTCTAAAAAGGTTAATCTCTTGTTTAAATTAGAATTTTGTACTTCCAAAACGTGAAAACTTTAATAAAATATCTTATTAATGTTTAAATTTAAATAATATTTCACAAATTTTTTTTTATCGAAAATTCCTAATCGGGAAACAGAGGTATCGATTTTTGAAATTGTAATTAACAAAACGTTGGTTGTAACATACAAAATAACTCAATTTACTATGGGGGAACTATCGAAAGGTTTTTATGATTTTATCACAGACAAGATAATATCAAAGATGTGTTAACTAATAATAACATTTTTCACTCATAGACTCCAATTCAGTATCTTATTGGCAAAGAAACTAGTTAAAAGGACCAGCTTAAGATTTATATCATCATAATTTATCACTCTTTTGAATACTACACGTGGAGTATTTGAGTTTTTATATTCATATCTATATATCTATATATTTATATATTTATATATTTATATATTTATATATTTATATATTGTGATTATCATCGATATTTGTATATATACACTGGAAAATGCACAATTAATCGATTATGCAACAAAACTAAAGATGTAATTTATCTTATTAATTTTAGTTTAGTTGCATGTTTTTTTCGTTCTTGTTGTTTAATTTTGTTTTACTGACTCAATCATTTTTGGTGGTTCGAAAAAAAATATTAAATATATTAAAGAGCCAATTACAACTGTTGGAATCCAAAATAACATTGAAAAATTATTATCTTCAATTTCTAAATCTATTCTATTCAATTTATCAACTGTATCATTTCTTTGTTTCGCAAAAATATTATAGTCATCTTCTCTTACACCATCAGTTACACTTTTTTTAAATGTCTCTGGAAACATTTTATATTCAATAATATTATTTATTTTAGTATCTAATTCAATAATTTTCTTATTGTGTCTATCTTTTTTCTTAAGTTCATCAATATAATATTTTATAATACTCACTATACCAAATAATGTTCTACCATAATATAATATATAACCTGTTTCAGTTTTTCTAATCTTTAAATGTTCATTATTTTTCTCAAATACTTCATCATTGCCATATAGCATTGTGAGCGTGGCAATCGCCATAGCTTGTGGTATTGCACAAAATTCAAAAATACTTTGTTCTTCAATAAAACTTATGTACAATAATATTGGTTCAATATGATCATTGATAGCATCAATGATCATATCGTTTAAACAATCGACTCTTTTCTCACTATTAATAAAATCTTTTAATGTAATATCATTTGGATCTTTAGTTTCTTTATTATCAACATATTTTATCCACATTTCTCTAGGCCAAAAACTTTTATTATATTGATTATGATCTTTATAAAAACTTCTAATGATATTTGTCTTCTGTAATAATAAACCTAAATGTTCATATAATTTCAATCTTTCATTAATAATTAAATGATTACTATTATCAAAATTAAAATTTAATTTAACAAACATTTTACTTAAACCTTCACCAACAATCCCAGCAACATAATGACAATATTCATTATATTCATCGATTGTCAATAAAGAATCAATTGAATTTTCATTATCATTCAATATAAATTTACTCATACCATTACCCATATTTTCAGTTGTCTTTTTAATAATATTTTTATTGAAACTTGATAATTGATTGTATTGATCTAATACAATTTGAAATTCTTTAAATAATTGATCGGATTGCAATCCTTTGATATTAAAATTAAATTTATCATTATTTAATACTTCATTGAAAGTTTTTAAATATTCTGACTTTTCAACATTCGAAATCTCAACATTATCTTCAATTGTATCCAAAGCTCTTAAAACAAGATAATAAACCATTATGATATTTCTAATATCAGGATGTAATTCCATTATAACTAAATAAAATGATTTAGAAGTTTGTCTTAACAATTCATAACATTTTCTCTCCTCTGGGGTTTGCTTTTCATTAGTATTCAAGGACACATCTTTGTAAACTTTAGCACATCTTAAATATTTATACATAAAAGAAGCTTTGGCTTCCAATGGATGTAAAATCAATTCTGAAACTTTCACCATTATTATTGATCTAGTTAATTCAGTTTGTAGTTCAACTACTTCTTTATTTAATCAAATCTAACAACAACAACAAACATGACAAAGCTAATTTCAATATTTATCTAAAACAAAGCTAATTGAAATATATTAATACTTTTTATAATTAAAAAAATAACCTTTAAAACTTAAACTAATATCTAACATCATTACAATTCTTATAATAAAATATCTCATCTCTCTCTTCACCCAGTTAACTTCTTAGCAAAAGTACCTTTGAAATTTTCGAAATTTCCAAAAAAAATAAGAAAACAAGTACATTAGAAAAAAATATTGAAATTTAAGAACACTGGAATAAGTTTTTAAGGATGATTAATAATATGTAATATTATATTTTAATCAATACTATAAATTTACAATCAATAGACAAACAAGGTTATAAAATCTTGTGGGTATTGTTAAAAATATAAAATAAAATATAGCTGGGATATAAATATAAAGAGTTCGAATAATTAATAATGTCCTCAAATAGTAATAGAAAGAAGTTATTGCTTATGGGCCGTTCTGGTTCAGGGAAATCATCAATGAGATCCATCGTGTTTAGTAATTATTCTGCTTTTGATACAAGAAGACTTGGTGCTACTATTGATGTTGAACATTCTCATTTAAGATTTTTAGGTAATATGACTTTGAATTTATGGGATTGTGGTGGACAAGATGTGTTTATGGAAAATTATTTTACAAAACAAAAAGATCATATTTTTCAAATGGTACAAGTTTTAATCCATGTATTTGATGTAGAGTCTCAAGAAGTTATTAAAGATATTGAAATTTTCACTAGAGCATTAAAAGAATTGAAAAAATATTCGCCTGATGCTAAGATTTTTGTTTTACTGCATAAAATGGATTTAGTTCAATTGGATAAGAGATATGAGTTATTTGATATAATGATGAATAAATTACAACAGGCATCTGCAGAATATGGGTTTCCCCATTTAGTAGGGTTCCCAACATCTATTTGGGATGAAAGTTTATATAAAGCTTGGTCACAAATTGTTTGTTCATTAATTCCAAACATAGGGAATCATCAAGCAAATTTAAAAAAATTGCAAGATACATTAAATGCTGTAGAGATAATTCTATTTGAAAGATCAACTTTTTTAGTTATTTGTTCAAGTAGTTCAACGAATGTATATAAAACTGACAGTACACCATTAAAGACAATTCAAAATAATAACAATTCTAACAATAAAGAAAATAATAATACAAATGATCAACAATTAGCATTAGATCCAAAAAGATTTGAAAAAATATCAAATATAATGAAAAATTTCAAACAAAGTTGTACAAAGTTAAAATGTGGTTTTAAAATATTAGTTTTAAATGATAACATATATGTGTCTGAATTATCATCAAATATGATATGTTTTATGGTTTTAAAAGAATCAAATGTTCCACATGAATTAGTATTAGAAAATATTAAAAAAGCTAAAAAATACTTTTGAATCAAATAATTATATTCAAATACATGAATAAGTAAATAATAATTAAATAGATTTGATATCTTAATAATCATAAAGCATTTCTTAAAATAAGAATATAAATAAAATAAATAAAAGTTTAAGTTAAGTACATATATTATATACTTTCATGTTTTAATGCAATCATATACACTTGACATTTCTACTATAGATATTAACATGACTAGTTTTAGATGTGTAATTTTATTTATTTTTGACATGTATCAACATGCTGTTTGAAGGAAATACTACACATAATTGGTTTAATTTTTTTCTCTCAATATTTTTCTGTTTTATCTCTTTATGAATGGATGGAATATAAATATTTGTTATGAATAAATGAAAAGGGAATATAATCTATGATAGTGAATTGAAAAAATATAATTAATTTTTATGATTATAAACCTTTGAAGAAATCTCTCTTGAACAAAGCCAATTTCAACCAATCGGAAACGACTTTAAATTTTGTTCTAGCAGAAAGTAACATTGATAAGTATAATAATCTCCAAACATAAAAAGTAATCAAACCACCACCGGTGTAAAATGAACGTTTACCATAAGTAACGTTAGCAATTGCTCTTTCAGAACCTAAATAAGCTAAAGCACCATAATGAATATAATTAAATGGTTTAAAGCCCTTTTCTTCGAATGGTAAATCGAATTTTTCGGTTTTATTTGATAAAGTTTCATGGAACCCTTGAATGTTATCCATTTTATCAAAATTTTTCGATAAATATTCAGCTTGTTGATGTGCGACTTGAGCAGTTGGTGGTAAACCACAGAAAGCATTATCACCAATAGCGAAAATATTTTTGGAACCTTTAACTTGTAAAAATTGATTAACATTTAACGCTCTTGTAGATTGATTTTGTTCTTTAATTTTTTTAAATAAATCTGTAACGACAGGCCTTGCTTTATTACCAGTAGCCCAAATCAAAGTACCATAAGGTATATTTTTTTCTTCGATTGTACCATCTGGCTTATTTGTCTTTGCGATCAAATGATCGCTTTCAACTTTACCTACAGCAGTCTTTAAATGTAATTTAATTGATGTCTTTTCTAAGACGGATTGTGCATAAGAAGATAATTTTTTTTCGAACATATTTAAAACCACAGGTAAAGCCTCTACTAAATGAATTTGAACTTCTTCTGCGACAGAAGGTAAGAATCTTTTTAAATCTTGCGAGACATAATCTTGCAATTCACCTGCGGTTTCAACACCAGTAGGACCACCCCCGACCACGACGACAGATAACAATCTCTTTCTTTCTTCTGAGCCCTTTGGTAATAGATTTGCTTTGTCGATATTTTCAGCGAATTTTTTTCTAATCTCCAAAGAATCTGGGATTTCTTTTAAGAATAGACCATTTTCTTCTACACCTGGGATCCCGAAAGTATTTGGTTCTGCACCTACGGAAGTAATCAAATAATCGTATTTAATTTCAAAAGGTTCGAATCTTTTCAAACCTTGAATCTTTTCATGAGGATCGGAACCCTTTGACTTCAACCTTGCCACAGTAGCCATCGAATCCAAAGTCACAGTATTTCTATCAGGATTAATTGAAGTAGCTTCAGCTTCAATATAAGTGACGGAACCTTTTTTCTTTGAAGCGAAATTAATCACTGGTTCAATAATTGATTTTTCATCAACAGTCCCAACAGGGGTTGAAGGTAATAAAGGAGTGAATAAGAAATAATTTCTTGGAGAGACGATAGAGACATCATATTTTCTTGCATCTATATGTTTCAAGAAAGAGATAGCACCCCAACCTGAACCTAATATAACAATTGATTTTTTTAATTTATTTTCATCAGGTGAATTAAAAGAGACAGTTTTGAAAGATGAAACACCAGATAAATGATCTTGTGAATTTGTTGAGATAAATTTTTTAGTTATTAATAATTTAATATTATTAATATTATTTTTTTTATTAAATTTCGATAACATAATTGTATAATTTATTTTGTTAGTTATATGTGAGTCGAACAAAAAGAGAGAGGGCATAAACATAAGAATAAGAATAAATAGCAGATATACTTTATATAGTAAATGAAAATAAGATCTTTAGAGTGAATTATAAAAGAATAACCAAAAAAAAAACCATAAATTGAAATTTAAATTTAAATTTCAATTAAAACATTTCTAATTGAACCAACCAATTATTGAATAAAATGAAAAATTCCTTATAGTCTATCACTTATAAAAATATTTACTATTTAAAATCACCTTTAACTACGATCACCTTAACTTATTACTATCATACACACACACTGTAACACGCCATAGTTAAAATTAATTATGTCAATACGAAACAATTTTGCGGGGCGTGTGAGAGAAAGAGGGGAGGGAGACAGTGAGAGTGAGGGTAATACACACCATTTGTATAGAGAGAGAGAGAGAGAGAGATACATAGATACATAGATGAATAGATACATAGTATAATTAATTTAATCTTTTCATTAAATGATCTTTCTGCATTAACTGAGGTGACAGAAAATGAAAATAAGTAATCCATTACAACAGGAAAATATACATGGGTTTCTAAACTTGAACCTAGCTTATTTGTTTCTTCTCGGTAAAGTTTCTGTGCTTCTAAAAATGCTTCAAGTTTATGAATGAATATCGTACAATCATGGACTTTTATGTCCATATTTTCCCCAGTTTTATTATTGTAAACAGTCTTGTAATGACAATCAGAATCATCATCAACAGAATTTTTCTCAATTCCTTTATGTTTTAGTTTATTTTGTTGAGAAAACTCATCTGGAAACTTTAATTCGATCACGTGACATTAAATTAAAAATATTTAACCAACCAGGTGGTATATCAACCATTTAAACTCAAGGAGGTTAGTTTAATTATCTCTAAACACGTTGGAACAAATGCAATCTTTATTCAATTTTAATAAATTTAAACAAGAAAGTACGATAACACGACTTATTTCAAAACCAGCTATCTTGCAAAAAAAAAATGAACAAACATTAGGGTTAGTAAATAATGATTGGTACCCAGCTGTTATTGTTTTAGGGTCGAGAATTTCAGATGATATGAGGTTGACAACAGTTATTGAAAGAGAGATTGGCTTCTTTCTTGTTCTAATTAGTTATCATGATAATCTTTTAAGATTTCATGCCATATACTACTCCTATATTAGAGACAGTCAGTCGGGACAATAATATTCCATGGAGCTTGCCCGAAATGTAAATGTAGGGTTTACATATTCTAACCCTACGTGTCCGATGGTAACTAACTGATTGAGGCCAGGGTTTTGATTTTTATTATGGTATCAAGTTTTCCATAAGTTTCTAATAATTAAAGATGATAAAACTGGGCTAATTCAATCTATTGCCTTTAATGTTAGAAGCTGCTTTATTTAATAACTCAATTTTGGAGGCAAATAATCCGTGAAACACATATATGAAGTAGATATAGAAGAGGGATACGTTAAAATATTCGATATGGCTGACGATATTAATTTCTCAGATATCATCGAAGATATTAAACATACAGTGATTAATCAAATTATTCCAATAGTTAATGAGATTTGTGACGTTGAGCCAATTATCAAAAGGACTTAAATGGGAACTCATGAAAACATATATAATATAGATACTGATTCAAGCTATAAATCAGTTACTGTAAACGATGGAAACACTGTAAATGGTCCTATTGGTAATTCTCTAATAGGTAAACTAGTCAATTCAAAATTTTCTTTCTGAGATAATTCCGATGGGGAACCCAATAAATTGAATAGTTACTGCCAAATCTGTAAAGATACAAAAATATGTAACGACCTTAATAACTTTAAGCACATAGAAGAGTTAAGGAAACGAGTCTTTGGTCATTGCCAAAAACTTATATAAAAGGACTATCAAACTATTTCTGGGTCAGATAATTTATCAGTTAAGAGGCAAAGAGCAAATTCAAACAAATCTATTAATATACTTGATCTAATGAATCATAAATGAAGGAAAGGTGTCAATCAACTTTCAATATTTGAAAAAGTTGGCAATTGTCTTTTGTCAATATGATATTCCATTATCAATTTTGGATTATAGTAATATAAAAAATATTTTAAAAGAAATTATTCCGGGGTTTTCAACTAAGAACAATAGTAAAGAAGGGTTAAATATTTTAAGAAAGGCTAATGGAAGAATTGAAAAATATTTTAAAGATGAATTTAAAAGGAACATTATTTTGAGTTTTAAAACTGAATTATACTATCCAAAATATAAATACTATATTCTAATGAAACTCGATAAAAGAATACTAGAATTAAAACTTTCGGTACCGTCATATGTGAGCACTACAATGGGCGATTGGAAGTCTAATAATGGGTATTTTTATACTTCTGTTATATTCGATTTTACAATGAAAAAATATATGAAGGAATTCATAATTGAAAATAATAATAAAGCTACACCGATGAGGAAGATCGATCACCAGAGAATATTAACTTGCACTTGTGATGAATACAATGTAAATAATTTATGGACCAATACTTGCACTGATAACGCCTCACCTAGTTTACACTGCACTTCAGATTTAGTGGAAAATTCAAAATATCCAGTTTATGCCAGTAACATTCAGCATCTATGCCATATAAATAACTTGATATGTGAAAAAACAATTGAACAAGTTTCTTTAAAAATGATTCAGAAAGGTCATATTCGAAATTCAAGAAAAAATATGAAGATTATAGACAAAACTCGGATGATATTTCTGCATTTTCATTGGCGAATATTAGTACTTTCTCGAAGTCAAATTTAGATCTTGATTGACATCAAGATCATGAACATTTACCTTTGAGTGAAATATTAGGTTTCAAGTAGTTATCAATTTTGACATGAATTAACTGCATACAGAATCTGAAATCCGCAACTCTACCTTATTGATAAATATCTATATTGTGAAAACTTAAATAAAAATGATATACTTAAGTTTTACTATTTGATGATCGATCATTCCAAACATAATACCATGAACACAAAATATATACTTTGTATAAATTATATTATGTTTAGATTTCACGCTTCATAAACTTATAAATGATAGATAGAAACGGCTTGAAATTTCGATTTTGTCGATGGTCAGCATACCTGCATATGTACTTATTTAGGTGTGTACTTTTGTACAAGCCGTGTGTTCGGTTTATAAAATTATCCTTGTCATTTAACTTAAAAAGGGTCTATTAGATTTAAAATGATTCATTTTAAAATAATACAACGTATCGACAACACGTAAAGTTAATTAATGTTTTCTTTCGTGTTTATTCTGTTCATTTACATTGTTTCAATGTACTTGTAGTTGTACATATACTCAAACGAGGTTAGTTTATACCAACCGTTTATGCATCTCTTTTATCGAATTGTTTATGACGCATTAACTATTTATACTCAGTTTTCGATGAGCCGGTTCATAATTTTTTTTCGTTGTTCCGAGTTTTCAGTGAATCGGCAAAGAATGCTAAAGAGGTGAAACTACTAATTGACATTACTAATAATTTATTAATATATAAGAATAAAAGGTTTATGAACCGTTAATCATATTATTTCACTAATCTAACAATGAAATATATAAAGACCAATAATTTTTATGATAATGTTAGTTTTTGGATAATTCTTATATTATTATATTATAATATATTATAATATATTATAATATAATAATATAATCAAAAACAACAACATCATTCGCTCTTCTATATAATGGAAGAAACAGATACAAATAAAATTGTCTATGACTCAAGTGAGTTTGAAATTACGAATAACGATAGTGAAAATTCTTCCACTATCGATAACCAAGAAAAGGAAATTTATAAATATCATGAGAAAGGTTCATTGACAACCCTATCAACCTCTACAATTCAATCGGAAAAGAAACAATATTTTAATTCAAAATTTCATGAAGCAATGTTCATTTTCACTTGCCTAATGGGTCAATTCCTAAACCAAGCAGGTACTACTCAATCCATGTCAATTATGAATATTATTACTGAAGATTTTGGCTCTCACACCTCAAAGCAAGGTTGGTTATTCGCTTCTTTCCCTTTGGTCTCCGGTTCATTCATTTTAGTTGGTGGTAGATTCGGTGATATTTATGGTTTGAAAAAAGTTTTATTATTCGGTTATATGATTTTAACTATTTGGAGTTTGATTTGTGGGTTAACTCATTATAGTCACAATGATGATTTTTTTATTGTGGCAAAAGCTTTTCAAGGTTTAGGTGTTGCATTCATTTTACCAAACATTTTAGGTTTAGTAGGTTCAATTTATGAACCGGGCACTTTGAAGAAAAATCTGACAATTAGTTTCATTGGGGCTATGTGTCCATTGGGTGCAACTTTTGGTGGGTTATTCTCAGGTATTGTCGTTTTAAAAAATCATGATAATTGGCCTTGGACTTTTTACGCTTTCACAATGGTTTCTTTCATCGTCGGTGTCTTATGTTATTTCTATATTCCGGATAATGTGCCAACTAATACGAATAATTTATCAATGGATTGGATCGGTGCGTTCTTAGGTGTCATTGGTTTATTACTATTCAGTTTTGTTTGGAATCAAGCCCCTTCTTCAGGTTGGGATTCTGCTTATATCATCGTATTATTGATTATTAGTGTCATTTTAATCATCTCTTTCTTTATTTATGAAATTAAATACGCTGAAGTTCCTTTATTACCAAAAGCAATTACAGGTAATAGACATATTATTATGATCTTATTAGCCATCTTTATGGGTTGGGGTTCTTTCGGAATTTGGTCTTATTATTATTTCAGTTTCAGTTTGAATTTAAGACATTCTTCCCCAATTTGGACTGGTGGTGCTTATTTTATTTTCATCATTTCTGGTTTCTCAATTGCAAGTTGTGTTGGTTTCTTAATTAAAGTCGTTCGTCCTTCAATCATTTTAGTTGTTTCCATTCTTGGTTTCACCATGGGTAATTTAATGTTTGCTTTAACTCCAGTCCATCAAACATTCTGGAGAAATACATTCGGTATGATGTTGTTATTACCACTAGGTATGGACTTATCTTTCCCAGCTTCTTCAATCATCTTAAGTGATCAACTTCCATTAGAATACCAAGGTATGGCTGGTTCTTTAGTCAATACTGTCGTTAATTACTCACAATCTTTCTGTTTAGGTGTCGCAACTACTGTTGAAAAACAAGTTAACAACAATGACCAAGATCTATTAAAGGGCTACAGAGCTGGTTTCTATGTAGCTGTAGGTAGTGGTGCTATTGGTTTTTGTATTGCTTCTCTTTATATGTTTGAAACCTTTTGGAATGATTATAAAGAAAAAAACAAAGTGGATGACATTGAACGTTCCTCATAACCCGTCATTTAATATATGTCCACAAATGACTTTTTTTTTGCTATGTAGCAACCCAAATTTGATAGAGTTTAATTTTTTTTAAGACAATTTTTTTAACTATAATATTATAATACATAATGATTTCAACAAAAGTAAAATAATTTTTATTTTCAATATAATTATCATGTTTTAATTTTATTTCCTTTAGAGAAATAATCGTATGTAATTAATTTATTTAAGTCGTTGTAATAAATTTCAACAAATTCGTTATATGTATTTTTTACAAAATTTGATTAATATCAGAGTCTATCGAGATATTTTCGTGTTATATATTTTTTATTTAAAATCATTTTATTCTAATTGGATTGAAAATATTAATAAATATAAATAAACTTTTTTTTTTTTAAGAAAATTAAGAATAAATTGTATTTTTTGTTTTAAATGGGAATGCTGACTAGTAGTTCATCTTTTCACCAAAATTATTTACTCCAAACTTTAGCAGCTTTTTCCTTTTCATTGATTGCTATTAAATCGTCATTACTTGGTTCGTATATATGCCATAGAGTATAATGAGGCAACCCACCTACTTTAAAACCCATTTTCTTCGCCATTTTACCGAATGCTTCAGTTTCTGCATGATTTTCAAATGTAAAAGCTGGGAAATGTATACCTGCTCTGAATAATTTTGCTCTAGCTAAAATGGAAACACCACCTACACCGTCCAAACCTACGACTTGATTTGGATTACCATCTTTTTCTCTAATATAAGCCAAATGAACCCTCCAAGTCGGATATTCAGCATAACCTTCAACTATAACTTCATCTTCATGTAATTTTTTTGCTAATTCTCTTGCTTCTTTCGATTCCATCCAAGAATTTAAATCATATGGCTGTTCACTATTTAAGAATTCAGGTAAAGGTCTCCAAACGTTTGGCACGATAACATCGTAATCTTTTTTCATTAAATCTTCAATGACTGTACCTGGACATAATTCAACATCAGCATCTCTCCAATAAACCCAAGAGTGGTAAGGTTTTAATGCATTAGCCATTAACCAATTTCTTGCTCTACCCATTAATTTTCTTCTTATACCTTGAACTTTAACGTCATGTCTATCTGAAAAACTTTGACCTACAGTTTGACCGAAATCTTTTTTATAAATTTGTACAGATCTGAATGGTTTATCATAGTTATCGTGGAAAGGTGGCTTAAAAGCTTGTTTAACTCTTTCTAAATATTCCTTTGTCATATATTTCAAATATAATTTCGATTCATCTACTTTTTCCAAAATTTGATCAGTCATGTCATCCAATTTATCCATTTCTTCGAATACATCAGGTAAAGTACCATTTTGTAAGAAACGCGTGTATTGTAATAAAGAATCTAATGTATGATCACCTTCTGAACAGTCACTAACTAAGAAAGCAACATCTATCAATTCATGTGGATAAGTTAAATTCATTAAATTTTTAAACATTAAAGGTAAGACGTCTTCAGCATCTCTTAGAGGTATACATAATAATACATGTTCTCTACCTAAATTACCTTGTGCACTACCAGAATATTTACTTAGATCATAGGAGCTATAAGTAGTTGATAATAAATCAGGCAATTCTTTTTGTAACATTTGTTTATGAGCATCAGATAAAGTACTAAAATCTTCAGTATTATAAGTTTCTTTTAAATAATTTGCAACGCCGACATCATATTTTGATAATAAGTCACGATCAATATCTTTGAAATCGTAATCATAATATTCTGGTTCTGTTAATATCTTTGTATCATAATTCACAGCATCTGTTTCTTCATGATAAACGAATGAATTATAATTGTAAATACTGATATTATTTTTAATTATTTTTAATATGAATATAGTTAATAGTAACAAAGTCAAAATGATATTAAAATTCGAGAATTTTTCACCAAAGTTCTTAACTTTGAATTTATTATATTTTGGAAGTAATTTATAACCATTTTTATTCTTTTCTTTGTCCTTATCAGATAATGGCAATTTATAAGAATTTTTATTAAATTTGAGAAATCTCAATGGAGAGAATTTCATCATTATTCTTTCTGGTGATTACTTGAAGGGTCCTCTGAAAAATAAAGGAAGCAATAGTAAGCTTACTAAGAGATGTCATTAATGTAATTAATCTTATTGAAATAATTTAATTGATCATTAAATTATAATAACTATTTCTCAATCAAAATTCATTTTGTGTGTGATACTTCTTTTTTTTTTTTCGAACATTTACGAAATTTCAAAAACTTCGAAATTTCGTAAATGTTCGAAAAACCGCATTAAATGAAACCGTGGTTTCGGCTAGAAATTCCCGCAGCATACCCGTTTTCTCTCTTTTGAACCCAAGTTGTATACCCTATTGACAGTAAAGACAAGAATATATACAAACAATAGTAAGATCAATTAATGAATTAAATATGTATATGGATCATGAAACGTTCAAACTAGCCACGACTACCAAAGCACGAAAAAACTATCATACAATTGACAAATCACCGATTTTAGTCCCTCGATAAAATGGAATCATCGTAGTATTCTAGCATTGTAATGTATGTCAGCATGTATCAAAAACCATACAACTAGAAATATCGACAGATAACTCTTTTCCATCTAAAGACTGATGAGTGTGTCCACATTCAGAAACAGACATGATATATCATTCAGAACAGTATTGTCATTGTCCCAAAAAGAGAAAAATAAACAATTAAAAATGTTCTCTCCGTGCGCAGGTATCTGAGCATTTAGACCTTTTATTTCTTTCTTTTTCTGTTTTTTTCACCGATGAGTTTTTCCAAAAAAAAAAAAATAAATTTTTAAAAAAAAAAAAAAAAAAATTTTCTTCAATGTTTACAAACAATGAAGTGAAAAATATAGAATCTTGATTTAATAAGTTATCAAGTTGTAGATTGAATAGAACATTATTCAATATATTGACTAAGACCAAGTATATCTTACACACCCATTCAATTAATTACAGTGTTTTTTTTTTTAGTTGTTCTTTTTTTTGGTAGAAAAAATCAATTAAAGCTTAGTGCCTATTTGATCTCACTCTAATAAATAAAAAAACCCCTCCTCTAAGCAATCGCAGGATCGAATACAAATTTAAATTATGGCTAAAACTTTGGCTCAAGGCAGAAAACCTGGTAGTGGAAGGAAACCAGGGAAAGGGAAGACTCTAAGTGAGGGCAGGAAACCAGGTAGTGGAAGAAGACCTAAAGATGTAATCAATGTGACAATGAATATGATTTCAAATCCTATTAGTAAGTCCGTCAAAAAGACTAATGGTGAAACAAAAGTTAAAAATCAAAATAAGACTAAAAGCACAACTAAAGCAAAGATGAAGGCTAAAGCCAAGACAAAAGCGACTACTAAGGCTAAAGCAAAGGCCAAATCTAAAGGTAAGACAACAATTAAAAATAAAACAAAGAGTAAAGTTAGTAAAGTTAAAGAAGTTGCAAATGGTGTAACTAAACCAAAGAGGAAATATGTTAAGAAGAAAGCATTACAACAAAACGAAGATTATTTATTGAGGCCAATGGGGAACTTCCAAAATGTTCAAGATATGACAAATCCTAATTTGTTAATGAGTGGCATGCAAAATATTCAAAATATGCAAATTAATAATAATAATGTTAACCGTAATAGTAATAGTAATAATAAAAACATTTCATCAAGAGATCTTGAAGCATTAGACGCCTTACGTGAGCTCACCACAAGTCCAACATTTACAAATTTTAATGATATGCAATTAAGAATGAATTACACAAATATAAATCCATCAAATCAAATTCAAAATATGTCAAATGTTCCTTTACCAAGATTAGATATGTTACCACAAAATCAAAATAATAGTCCATCACAATTACAAAGTAATAAATTTTTTTCACAAAGATTAGTTAATGTGCCGAAGGATGACTTTATGAATAATAATAATACTATACATACAAAAAATCTATTAAACAATAACAATAATAATATTAGTCAACAAAACTTATCAAATTTAAGCATCGAGTTACCTCATCTGCATCCAATGGGAGACCCAATGTCATTTCAAAACCCAATGTCAAATGGTACTTTCCAAATGAATACAACTCAAAATAATAGTAGCACGAACTTGAATTTACACAATAATGCAAACCAAGTAGGAAATAATAACTTATCTCATTTTGTAAATAACAGAAATGCAAACTCGATGGCAAATAACCAATATGCTTATAATGGTTAAAAATTTTTATACATTTTAAAAATACAAACACAATACATATTTAAGTAATTATTTTATTAAAAAGAATATATACCAATGTTAATAACTATAATGTTTTTTTATTTAATAACCGTACATTTTTTGCCATATAAATTTTATGAGAGAATCTTATTATAGTTAATATAGTTTGGAAGATAAAGTCGAATTATTCCATTCAATGACCTTCATTCATCTATTGTTTCAAAGACATTATATGATATATCATTATTGCTCTTTATATCCATGTTTACCCGAACACTATTATTTTTCATAATTAACTGAAATTTTCAAGTTGAAATTTTAATATTTAACTATAGTGAAATAAACTATTAAGTTATGAAATATATTGCAAAAGTTAAACTAGATTATGGATGACATAAAGATTAATACACTGTCTTTCTTTAGTGTTGACATATTTATCAGTGTTTTCTGGTTATAGTAAAATTTTAAAAGAGTTCAAAAACAAGTAATTCTTCATAAAATTATAGAAATATTCAAAAAGGATGGATTCATTTGAAGCGAGATTAAAATTTATTCAAGTTTTAAAATCCTTAACCAAGACATTAAATACAATTATTACTTATACACCGGGTTCAAATAATGAGAATTTCAATTTATCAGTGAACAATAATTCCACAAAACCTAATACTGTTGATCCAATTCAATTTTATATAAGTTGTTGTGATCAACATTATGAAGATTTCCAACAATGTTTATTCGATACAACAAGTAAGATGGATCCATTGGATAGACTGAATGTATTAATATATTATTGTAAATTGATTGAAACTTTCAAATATTTAGTTGATAATAATATCGAGACACCAAAGAATAAAGAACATATATTGAATAAAGTGATGTTGAATTCAATTGATAAATTATATTCATTAATATTACAAGCTAATGATATTAAATCATTAACTAATCTGAATGAATGTATTAATAGATTTTCATTTATTAATAAATTAATGGGCGATGTTATACCTAATGAAGACATTAATGAATTATTAAATTCATTTAAAGATCGTTCGAATTCTAACAAAATTGAAAATTTAAATGATAATTGGTTTACTGTTAATAATGATATAGAATTACAAAACAATAAAGAATATATTGAATCTTTTCAAAATACATTAAATTTACTTAAGGATAGATGTGATAGACAAAGGTTTTTTTTCCAAAAATTTATTGAAAATAATAGTATAATAAATACTGAACAAAACAATTCAATTAATCAAATAATATTACATAGGATGGAGAATGATAGAGAAAGACATAAAAAGTTAAAAGAACATTCATGGTTCATAAAAAGAGAAGAACCAAACAGTATGTTAAATAAAAATGAATTTGAAAAATTATGGGATTCAACAGAAGAACAATTAACAAAAGAAGATCATAATAATATGCAAGAATTAAGCGATATCTGTAAACAATCACATTTAACAACATAGACATGATCTAAAACCACACATACAATGATTGCATATTTTTCTTTTTTAAATAAAATAGACAGCATATAAATCAGTAGACACTGATTTGTAAATATATAAGCATTAATAAATAATACATTCAAGTATTTTTCAGAATACATGGGGATCTAAGATTTAAGATTAGAGTATCAACTTTGTGATTCAATTACAACTATAAAGTTGAGCTTGTGACCATCGTTGAGATGAGATGAGATGAGATGAGATGAGATGAGATGAGATGAGATGAGATGAGATGAGATGAGCTTGAATTTCGGTATTACCGGTATCGGTAGTAATTTCTGTTTTTGCAAACCGTTTCAGGCCTGCGGAATTGTAAAACCGCTCCGGTTCTTAACGAACGAAGCTAAAAAATAAGGTATACGAACCGAGGTAATTGAACGTCACAATAACAAAAGTTAAGTCATAATCCATATTTTTATAGTTTAGACTGAAGAATATACTCTAAACATAAACTAAGTATACCTTTAATTTAACAAGACAACATTGGTTTACCAAAATAATGAACACAATAAAGCTAACTTATTATGAAAATAGACGTAAAAATGTTTCTACATCCAAAAGAAACATAAAAAAAAAAACAATGTCAAGAACATATTAAAATATATTCTACTAAAACGTTTCAATTATTACCAATTCTCAAGGGTTTGAGACCAATCCAAAACCGGATTTATCATCAGTTTATTAATTACCACCTCATGAGAGGGTTATCTACAACCCTACCCCCAATCAATTAAAAAATCTCCAGAACAAATCACTAAAGTATCGATACTTTTTATTTAAACAATATATAGATTCAATATATAATATGTTAAATACAAAAATAAACTTGAGCTGTTTTATAAGTTTCATTGAAACATTTCATAACTGAGTATCTCTTACGAAGACAAAAAAAGAAAGAAATCATAAATGTCGAACATGGTATTTCAAATTTACTAAGAAATCATGTAGAAAACGGTTGAAATTTCCATAAAATTTCTAAAAAAATTTGTTTAAAAATTTCTTTCGAGACCCTCCGGAAGCATTTCGAAATGCTACTAAATCTGAAATACAAGCAATGAAAAAAAAAAAAAAATAGGATATAGAATAAATTTTTATAGATTTTTTTAATTGATTTATAGATATTGGTAGATAAGAGTTGATCAATCTTGTATTCATAAGAGATATAGTATCTCTTTCTTTTTATATAAAAACAAATAAACGAGAATATTCTGATTAGATTAAGTGCACACAAATTTAATCTTTTTGGTTCCCTTTTTATACTGGAATTTTGGATTACTTTAATAAATCATTTCCCCACAATCGTTGAATAATGACAAACCAGTCTCAAAACAATTTAATCCGTCCTCCTTTGAGAACTGCTAACACTGAAACCATCATAAGAGGTAGACTGCCCACAGATGCAAGTCCAAATCCAAGAACTTCGAGATCAATCAGTAGAACAAAAGGTACAAAGAATAGTGATAGTAAACAATGGATTAGAAGTGCATCTGCTTCAAATTTATTAAGAAGTTATAAATCTAAAAATAATGATCCAAGTTTATTAATTCAAGATAGTTATCCAATGAAAATAACGAATTCAACTAATGAAAATAATGAAGGTGGATTATATTTAAATACAAACGATAGTAATACTTTCATTGACGTTTTACCTTCTTTTGAGATGTATAATACTTTACATAGACATATCCCACAAGGTAATGTAGACCCAGATAGACATGATTTCCCACCTTCATATAATGAAGTTCAAACTCAAAGGGAATCGATTTTACCAAGACAAGAACACCCAGAATTATTAAATTTAGAACAACAACATGCTTATAATAATAGTATTTTGCCTGGTACTAATTCAACTCCAAATCCAAATAATAGAGAAGACACGTTAGCTCCCTTGAATGGTTCTTCATCGACAAATTTAAGATCAATGTCTTCAACAAATATTAACACTTTACACCCAACATCAACACAACATTTAAATATTCAACCTTATTCAACAATTCATCATGGTATCCCAGCAAGTAATCCCGCTATATCTTCAAGTGATACAGTGCTAGATATAATTACACCAGAAGATGATGTAAACGACAATGATAATATCGTTATAGACAAATTATATACTTTACCAAAATTGACAACTCCAGTAGAAATTGATATACGTATAACGAAACATGCTTCAGTACCTCATGAAAAACCAGAAGAAGAATCAATATTAAAAGAATATAATTCAGGTGATATTGTCCATGGTTATTGTGTTATCGAAAATAGATCCTCTCAACCTTTAAAATTTGAAATGTTCTATGTCACATTAGAGGCTTATACATCCGTTATAGATAGATCAAAGGGTAAAAGAACAGTTAAAAGATTTTTAAGAATGGTAGATTTAAGCGCAAGTTGGTCATACAGTAATATGGTATTAAGTTCTGGTGTTAACGTTGTTGCAGGTGATGTCGATTATGATGATGCAATTATCGGTTTAAATAATAATAGAGTTTTAGAACCTGGTAAAAAATATAAGAAATTCTTCATGTTCAAATTACCTAATCAGTTATTAGATATAACTTGTAAACAAGAACAGTTCCAACATTGTTTATTACCACCTAGTTTTGGTATTGATAAATATAGAAATAATGGTAGATACTCAGGTATTAAGGTGAATAGTGTATTAGGTTGTGGTCATTTAGGTATCAAAGGTTCTCCAATTTTAACTTATGATTTAATTGATGAAAACTTATCCATTAATTATACAGTAGACGCCAGAATTGTCGGTAAGGATATAAAAACACATAAATTAAATATTATGAAAGAACAAATTTACAATATTAGAGTTATTCCATTTGGATTCTCATCGAAAATCAGTGATAGAAAACCTACAGAACAAATACATTCGTTAATAAAATTAGTAGAGGAAAGATTACAAGCTTTAGAAAAAGTGTTTCAAAGGTTAGAGAAACAAGAACCAATTTTAAATATAGACATTAGTGGTACTGATATCTACGGTACTGTTGAAGGTTCAACAAGTTTAGGTACAGAAGAAATATTAGAACGTAAAATAAGACACATGTATATAGATAACAACGGAGGTAACCATACAGCTTTACATTGTTCTAAAGATTTAAAAAACCTTCATCCTCCAGAACAAATCGTTGAAAGTGAAATAAACTATAAAATAAAAAGTAAATCAAAATCAAGTTCCAGCCTATTCTCTTCTTTTTTGGGATCTCAACAAACTTCTTCATCTTCATCATCATCTGATTCAAAATCTCCTTCAAGTGTGACAAAATTAGAAAAAGTTGGTCTGATCGTATTAACTTGTAATGTTCCAAAGAAATCATTACCTTATTGGTCACCATCATTATTGAGAAAAACTAATGTTTACGAAAATAAGAATTCATATAACCAAGAAAATTGGAATAACTTAAGAGCTACTATTCCTGATGGCGAGAAAGATATTTTATCCAAGTTAGATATCCACTTGACTTGCATGCAATCAAACAATAGTGCACCACACGAACCTCCTGAAATTCATTCTGTTGCCACTGAGTTAATTGCAATTACTGCCAAGTCAGATAATTCTATTCCAGTTAGATTAGACCAAAGTTTACTAATGAATGAAAAGAAAATAAAAAATCTCCAAGCCAGATTCTCCGATTATGTGCATAAAATTAAATCATTTAAGAAAAAATTTGCTGAAAATATTGTCAAATTAAATGAATTATACAATGCATCAAGAATAATCAGAAATGCTCGTGAACTAAAGTTTGGTGATTTTATTTCTAGTCAATTGCAAAACGATGTAGAAAGTATTGCTAACTTAAATATTTCCATTACAGAAATTAATGATATTTTCAAAAAACAAGTTAATACCTTAAAATCACACTCCGATATCATTTCTGTTAACCAAACAATCTCTCCAGAAAATAGTGCAGCTGCAGGAAATGGACTATATCCTTCCAGAAGTTCTGGTACTAACATACTATCATCAACATTTAGTGGAACTGCTTCCAACAGCAATTCTAAATCTTCAATTCAAACGAAAATGAGAGAACAACTGACACATAATTGGGTTCAATGCAAAAAACTTCAATATGAAAGAGAAGTTAGTGTAAACCTTGATTATTCACCAGAAATCAAAGAAACATTAATTCCAAGTTTTGAAAGTTGTCTTTGTGCAAGATTTTACTCAATTAGAGTTTATGTTAAATTTGAAAACCATGCTGGTATTGTGACTGTTGATGTTCCTGTTAACGTAAAGAAGATTACTTAAACATCTAGATATACAAAATTATATAGACATGCATTATAGAATTCTATTAATATAAAATCAAAATATAATATTCAAAATATTTTATTGTAAGAAAGAATTATATAAATATATTAAAATATAAACAAGTAAGTATATATCACTCAAATTAATAACAATATGTACAAATTAATTTGATTCAAAATAAAGAAAGTATTTAATATTGTCAAAAAGGGTTTCGTTATAAAATCAAACCTTGATACCCCAATGAATTGCACAAGTACCAAAAGTCAAATTTTCATAACCAACAGATTGAAAGCCAGCTTTTTCAATCATATGTTTAAAAGTTTCTTGATTTGGGAATCTTTCAATCGATTCAACTAAGTATTGGTAAGAATCATAATCGTTAGCAATTACTGAACCCATGAATGGCAAAACTTTTGCCCATTGTTGATAACCATAATCTATTAAACCATTTTCGATTTTAGAAAATTCTAAACAATAGAAAATACCACCTGGTTTCAAAACTCTATGAGCAGTATTTAAACCAGCTTGAATATCTGTAAAATTTCTAATACCAAAAGAAACGGTGTAGATATCTTTTGAATTTGATTCAATAGCATCTAATTTTTCACCATTTTGAACCATGAATCTAACTCTAGGGTCATTGTAATATTTATTTTGTTCTAAAGCACGTTTTTCACCTTCTTTTAACATATCTGGATTTATATCAACAATATCCATCGTAGATTCGATATCATTAAATTTTTCTTCTGCATGATCTAATAAACCAAAGGCGATATCCCCTGAACCACCAGCTACATCAATAAAACTTAAAGGTGTATCAGAATTTGGTCTCTTACCAGCATCCAATTTGTTAATAAAATGATCTTTCCAACATCTATGAATACCTAAAGACATAACATCGTTCATAATATCATATTTTGAAGCAACTGAAGAGAAGACACCACCAACTAACTTTTCCTTTTCATTAACTGGAACAGTTTTTGAACCAAAATGAGTGAATTTAGAACCTTCTTGATTTAATAAAGGCAATTGAGTAGTGAAAGATCTGCTCCATGTTCTTTTACTGATTAATCTAACTGAATTTTTCAAAGTGTTTGACCTCAACATGTTTTAATTTTTAAAATTGAAGCTGTTGTGAGTGTATTAAGTCAACCTATTTTTCTTTAAAACAAATAGAATTGATTGTAACGATTTACAAATCAGGCCAATAATCAAACCAATAACAAAGATTATAATCACAATTGATTTATATATGATAAAACAAAACTCATATCATAAAACTTGTTTTAATCTTTAATCGTCGACTTTTTCACTTTGAAATATATGCGGTAACAAAAAAAACCCATTAAACGAAAATAGGATTGGTATACCATTAAAAAAATACATTAATTGAATGTCAGTTGTGATGCATTTATGCAATTTAGAGATTATATAAAGATATAGATACGTTTCATTTGGTGTAAATAAGTATGTATTTAATTTAGTATAATTAGTGTTTCCTTGCAAACGTCCTATGAATTTCTCAGAACGAGACTATCTCGACTCTGCATGTTCTTGCAGCTGAAAGTGTCACAAAAAAATCAACAACTTGAATACATTGTTATACAACTATTTGAAGTTTTAAATTATAAAATATATTTATCAATTTGTTTGTATATTTAATTTCATATAGATGAATGCAAAGTAACGATGGTTAAACGTTATTAAGAGATGAAACTAGCTAACTATTTATATTTTCAATGTTTACTATTTAACATTTACAACTCACTATGTCATTGTCAACCGATATATACAATCGTAACTGATAGCAATCCACATGATGTGAACATTGAAATGAATGATAATTTAAATAAAAAAAATCAATGGAGAGATATATTTAATTTTTATTCAAATTTAAAGATAAACGAAGAGAATATAACCACGACAGAGAAAATAAATACCTTAATAAACGAATTGCATAAGAATTCAAATTGTAATAAAGTTACATGGAACAATGTAATTAAATATATTCTGTACAGAGATAAAAAATTATGTAACCCAAATAGCACTGTATGAATTAAAAAACCAATTTAAATATACAATAACTTCTTGATATTAAAAAAACAACCCATAACTCAAACTGAACCACAGTTTTAAACAACTGAGTCCAAGAAACGATACCTTTCTCATTAAAGTAGCAAGATTAACTGTCGTTGACATTTGGTGTCACTTGTGGTTTCCTATTTGGCGTATTCGCTTATCGTTATCAACGGACCGCATCTAATTAGGAAATAATTTTAGAAATGCTATGATTTCAAAAGCCGTTTTTAAATAGTAATTTAAATAAAAATAGATGAGGTTTATATAAATTTATACCAAATTTTATTTAATCTTTATACTATAATCTATATCAAGTCACAAAGGGAGTGACAACACCTAATATTTATTTATCTTTGACTTTTTTTTATTGAAAGAACAGCGAACAGGCGAACTGTTGTTCAATTATCTAAAATATTTCAAAAACTAATATTCTAATTAGAATAAACAATTCCATTTTGCATTTATTATCCCATTGCTATTTCTAGAATACCATATTTTTGTTTTGCTTTAAATTCATTTTTTTATTTTTTTAGCCATACCAGCCTGATTGTAACAATTTTTTTGCTTATTTTTTTTAAAAAAGAAGAGACACTCATTATCTTTAATACAATGAATAATACTAATCCACAACCTGTGGAACAACGGCCTGAGGTCCTAAGAGCAGTCAAATATTTAGATAGGGAAATACAGAATGTGAACCATTTGAAAAGATTTTCAATTGGTTCAATGGATATGTTATTTGATCCTGAATTAGAATATAAAATATCAAATCCTGTTATAAAAGATAAAGATTCTAAAAAAGAGAAAAGAAGATCATTATTAATGTTAAATACTTTCAATGGGTTGCATGATGATATAACAAACTCAGATGAACAATTATCACCAATATCTAAAGATTTCCCAAATGATCTTGTGAATATGAGTATACAACGTAGACGTAGTTCAATTAGATATCAAATTACACCACCTGAAGAAAACGAATCCAATAGAAATGAGAATAATAAAAATAGTAATAATTCAAATGATATTATATGGGTACGAGCAGATGAACATCCCAATGTTTCTCCTTCCAAACGATTAAATAAATCGTTGGAGAATTTAAATGTAGAGGATAAACAAGTTACAAATAAGAAACGATTATCAGTATCTTATAATAAGAATTTATCCTCAGTAGTACGAAGACCATCAAAATTGAGGCATTCCTATAATGATGAGACTTACGATTCAGATAATGGGACAGAAGAAAATTCATTTACAGAGGATCATGATACATTTAGTTTTGAAAATGATTCTTCTTTATCAATAAATGATAGATCTGATATCAGTTTAAGTAAATTTAATTCAAGAGAATCTTCTAAATCTAATATCAAAAGTAATAATAGATTATCATTGAAAAACATTACTGATGAATTATCAAGAATGTCTAATGATGCTGGATTAGGAGACTCTGATGCTATTCATTTAGCTCAATCCTTAGGAATTACAGGTTCCTATAAGACTAGTGTTTCGACACTATATGATGGACAATCTCAAAATGAAAGAAATCCTTTCAATATTAATGACCAAAGAAATGACAATATCTCAAACACAAATAATGAACCTTTGAATAGAGATACAACGACTATTAATGGAATGCAAATTCCTGTCAGATCAAGTTTAAGAAGATCAAAATTTAATACATATAGAAATAGCAGAAATACTCAAAATACTTTAAATTCTTCAATCAATGTAAGAGAAGAAAAAAGTGAACTTAATGATACTGTAAAAATTGAACATCAGGTTGATGATAATAATTATGATGACCATTTAAAACTCGAATCACCCGAGAAAAGTAAACAAATTCCTTTCAATACGAATAAAAAAGATTTTCTGAAGAGACCAACAGATGATAGTAACGATGATGATATACAGAGTGCTTCATCACCAATCAGTGATTTCCAAGATATATATGACCATTATAGACAACCAAGTTCTGATTTCGATGATGATCTTTTCAACACTGTTGAAACTTCTGGACCACATTTTCTAACTGGCAATAAGAAGAATGAAGTATCTAAATCTGTTAACATTGACCTTGAATACAATGAAGTCAAATTACAAAAATTTGAATATCCTAAAAAAGAGATAATTGAGCAAGAAATTGTAATTAGAAAAGAAGACAATGATTTGAATAAAAATGATCATGTAGAGAAAATTGATGACCATCCTATGTTGAAGGATGGTCAAATTAGCATAAATAAACCTGTACAATCACAATACAAACCACATCATGATGACAAGAATGAATTTACTATGAAAGAACAACAACTAGATGATACACCTGTTATTTTACAAGAACCAGTTGAGAATAAAGAGTTTGAAAAAATGGATACATCATCCAGAAAAGAAAAACCTGAACACAAGCATCATTATAGAAGAGGTGGATGGGCATGGTTTAATAATAAGACTAAAGAAAGTTTGAATTCGACTTTACTTTATAAGAATGCAACAGCAACAACAACTGAATCTCGGTCATCACAAGAGTCGTATGATAATGTTGATAAGAATGAAGATGGCAATGTTCCACAAAGTAAAAGTTCGCATAAGATTCGAAATAGAAATTTATTTAAATTACACGATAAGCATAATAATAAACATTCTGAGGAAAGAGTTAGTGGGAATAGTGAATCTGATACGAATGGATTAACAGCTGGGAACATCAAGAATTCGTTTGGTAAATTGAATGATTTGTTTAAGAGAAAGACCTCTGGTAAAACACATAGTCGTCAAAATGATGCCTCTGACAGAGTATCTGAAACTGATATGACATCTGATACAATTGAAAAGTCAAGAAAAATATCAAATTCTAGTTTCAGTAATATCAGTAAGAATTCTATTTTACCAAGTGGACCATCTGAAACAGTTATTAGAAATAGTAATCCAAATACAGATGTGCGTTTGAATACTAGTACTAGTTTCAATAAGACACCCCAACAACAACAAACGGAAGAGAACGAACATGTATTTAATGATATTTCTTCTGCCATCACTAGTGAAGTTCACAAATCCAAAATTGTCAATGAATCTATTGAACCACACGAGACATCTGAGAGTACAAATGATAAATCCTCAAGTGATTTAAAGCCTGCCATCACAATAAAACCCACTAAAACTAAAAACCAGAAACCCGAGACATCCTCACTCGAAGAGAAGAAAGCCAAGACCAATAATAAAGAATCCAAACCAATTAAATCCAATCCACTTTCAACGTTACCATTACGAAAGCTTACATTTGAGGATGTTCCCAAGACTGATAAAGCGAATGGAGCAGTTGAGTTTATGGACAGTGCCTTTGGGTTTCCCTTACCGTTATTAACTCGGTCCACGATCATCATGTTTGAACAAAGATTACCGGTGAGCATCGAAAGAGCGATTTATAGATTAAGTCATTTAAAACTTAGTGACACTAAGAAAGAATTGAGACAACAAGTATTATTAAGTAATTTCATGTATGCATACTTGCATTTAGTGAACCATTCGTTGTACCTTGAACAGTATGGGATACACATTCCATCTTCCACCATGAAAGAAAGTAAATAAGCAAATATAGTTTAGTAATATAATGAGTTATGATAAAATGAATATATGTTATGACATTTTTTTTTTTTTTTTTGTGTACAACAATCAAGAATATATACAAGTTCCGGGGAACACAAGGCCACATCCACATCCACATCCACTTCCACGGAACAGACAGACACACACACACGTGAGGGATTTAAAAGTGCGCACAGCCCAGAGAGAAACGCGCAGACGGATATAAGAAAAAACAGCTCAACACAGTGAGGTGCATGGGTGTTTGCCGTGTTGCAGTCCCAGCAAAAACACGCACAAGAGACGCGAGAGACACACGAAAAACAGCAACCGAGTCGTTTCTTTTTCTCTGGCCCGTCTCTCTCTGACAATCGGTGCAGCGACCGTTTGCAGAACGACGGGTTTCAATACGAAATATTTCAAATTTCTCGAAAACACAGACAAACACATGCACAAGAACATCGAAAATGTGTCGTAAAAAAACGAATTTCGAAATAACGGACGTTAAACTATGGAGAGATATTATTATAAGATTAATTTTCGTGATAGTTTTGTCTTGTGGTTTGATGAATAATGAACAAAATGATAGTTTGAAAACTGATGAGTTAGTTTTGATAGGAAATGTAATCCAAGAAACTTATGAACTTATGAACTTATGAACTTATGAGTTTGTAAGCTTGTAATCTTGTAAGTTTCATCGGTTAAAGCATGTTTAATTAAACGACAGACTCTTTAATTTCCTAATGAGGAACATTATTATTTGTTTTCGGAAACGCATCGGTTTTTAATTTCAGAAAAACCACATTAATTTGGTGTCAATTTTGTCAATAAACTTTTCATTTATATATAAACATACTGAAAAAAATTTATTTTTTTTTTCCATAATTACGTTATCTTATTTTATACTTGTTTCTTTCTAGTGTTGATCCACTACCATCTCACTGCACACGATGTCTAACGAGTCAAAGACTTTGGAGTTATTCTCCAACGAAAAATTTAAATCTCACAACACTGATGATGATTGTTGGGTTTCTGTCAAGGACAGATTAATCTACGACGTATCAAAATATTTAAATGACAATAAAAATGACGATACTGTCGATAGATCTATCTTAGAACATGCCGGTAAGGATATCACCGACTTGCTAGAAACTAAGACTTTTAAATTCGTCAACGATGACTATTTGGTCGGTTATTTAGCTAACAAGACTGAAGAAGCAAGATTGTTGACTAACGCTGACCATAAAGTCGAAGTCAATCTAAAAGACGGCACTTACGACTCTACTGTCTTCGTCAAAGAGTTACCAACTGAAGACCATTTCACAATCTCTACTAACTACAAGAAAGATTACACAGATCATCAATTTTTAGATTTGGACAAACCTTTATTGAAACAAATGCTATTCGGTAATTTCACAAGGGAATTTTATATCGATCAAATCCATAGACCAAGACATTATGGTAAAGGTTCTGCTCCGATCTTCGGTAATTGGTTAGAACCAATCTCTTTGACTCCATGGTGGTTGATCCCAATCATTTGGGGTCCAGTCGTCGTCTACCACATCTCTGTCGCTTTACAAAATATGAACCCATTCGCTTGTTTATTCTTCTATTTGTTAGGTATCTTTGTTTGGACTTTCATCGAATACTGTCTACATAGATTCTTATTCCATTTAGATGACTGGGTTCCACAACATAATTTCTTCTACACCATCCATTTCTTATTACATGGTGTCCACCACTACTTACCAATGGATCAATACAGATTAGTCGTCCCACCTGCTTTATTCGTTTGTTTATGTACTCCATTTTATAAAGCTGTTTTCGCTTTATTGCCATTATACATCGCTTACGCTGGTTTTGCTGGTGGTTTAACTGGTTACATTATCTATGATTTGACTCATTACTTCTTACATCATGTCAAATTACCACGTTTCATGCGTAAGATTAAGAAACATCATTTAGAACATCATTACAAAAACTATCAATTAGGTTTCGGTGTTTCAAACTATTTCTGGGATTTAGTCTTTGGTACTTATTTAGGTCCAGATTCACCAGCTTCTATTATGAGAACAAAATAATTTTAAAAAAAAACAGAACAAAGAGAAACGTCTTAATGTTTTCATATTCACTTTATATATTTATTTTAATGTCCTATTGAATTCCTTTTTTTTATGCCATTTTCATTATCAAAATTCATAAAAAGAAAATGTTTCAATCTATTTACTTACATACATGTTTAAACTTTATAAAAATTTTTAAAAAAAAATTAGTGTTTTTTTTGCTAGAATAATGATATTTTATTATTAATAAAATATATATCTCTAATTAAATATATTACTATACATGCTTAAAGGTTATCGTATGTTGTGTTTGTCTGTTTTTATTTTATTTTTTTCGTAATTTTAATTTTTAATATTAATTTCAGTCAATTCATTATGGGATCATAATTTACCTTCTGACTACCTTGTATTTATTCTTTGGCATTTTTAATTTACCTTGTGCATTTTCATTGACAACTGGTGGTGGAGGAGCATCATATAATCCTTTAACCATTGGATGTCCCATTAAGTATGGACTATGTAGTGGAACGATATCATTCATTTTGAAACCTTTGACTTTTGGTACTTTCTTAAATTCAATATTATCAAAATCTGGTCCATATGGAATTTCTCTTAATTTTTCAATTGTAGTTGGATTTTTTTGCAAATATTTTGCTATGTCATTCAGAAGTTGTCTTTTACCACCAGATGCATACTTATTAGCTGTAACTACAGTGTTACCATCTTCTTTAATTAATACACGAACTCTACCTGGGTTACCAAAATCTTGAGGATGACATTTATCACCTTCAAAGATACATAGAACACCTAATTCGCGGACAGCATCTGCAATCGTTTTAGCTAATGGATTTTCAACAGCTAATTCGGATGAAACACGTCTACCTTCTTTATGAGATCTGTTTTTATCAAAATAACATGGATATATAACTTGGAAACCTTTAACTTCTTGTAATTCTTGTTTGCTCATCTTGGCACTACCTTCAACTTTACCAGTTTCTGGGTTAATAAAATTGATTTGTTCTGAATTATCAGATAATGGCATAATTGGTAGTTCATCATATGTTTCTGAATCTTGACTTCTAACTACAGTTGGAACAATCTTTGGAGCAATAGGAGTCTTCAAAGAAGGATCTAATTCGGCTAGATCCATTTCCATATTATCTATATCATCATAATTTTCAATTTCTTCTAATTTAGGCATCTTGATGTATTTAAGTTTTCCCGATTACTTTATTTGAAATCTATTCTATAATAACTTAACAAAGATTAAAAAAAAAATACTCAGATAAAATAACTACTGTTCTATTCTTGTTCTAAATAATTCAATTAACTTAAATTATATATAAATGACTTTAAACTTTCAATTAAATATACGTTTATTCAACAATTATTTGTCCATTATAAGATTTTTTTTCAAATTTGAATATCTTTTCAAATTTCAACCAAATTGTTCGCTTACGATGGAACTGCTAATTTTATAAATAAAGAAAGCATAAAAGGAATTCAAATTGAAATATATCGATGACTATCAATGAATTTACTTATTATAACATTAAATGCATTTAACTAGACATAGAAATATAATTCTGGTATAACTGTATATTATTTTGCATTCAACAGTCGTTTTTATAGTGTCAATTATTTTAAAATAACAAGAGATCAATAGGAATTGAAAAAAATTTGAATTAAAAATAAACAATAAAAGGCACAACATTTTTTTTATTATTCAAACAAAAGAAAATACAAAGTTAAGTGTAATAATAATTTTTTATATTACTATTTAAACTAAAACATTCCAATGAGCATATCTTGAATACAAAATATATTACATTATGTCAGATAACAGTCAAAGTGATTTTGAAGATGATAGTCTTCAGAATAGCGAATTAAAAGATTCATTTGATAATTTCGATAATATTCAAAGTGAAGAATTTGGTGAAACTAAGGAAACTAATGAAAATAATGAAAATAATAATGATATACAGAATAATGATTCAAACAAAAAAATTGATAAAGAATATCGTGAATTGATTGACCAAGCTAATGGGATACTAGAATCCCTAGAAAAAAATCAAAGAACTGATCTTGCATTACATTTATTTTCATCATACTTGCTTCGAACGTTAATATATAAAGCAAATGCGAAAAAACATATGGCAGAAGTTGACCAGCTTTATAGAACACAAGTTAAAGAGAACTGGGTGAGTTGGCCAAACTCTAATACAATAATTGATCCAAAGACTAATGTAGTATACGAAGATGATTTTGGAAAAAAACCAAAAATTTATGACGATATTGCAATATTAGAAGATAAAATGTCAGCAAAAGCATTGAAACAAGAACATCTAGAAAAAATTAATATGAATTTTGAAGTTTCACCTGGTGAAGTTTCAACTAATGCATTGATTCATGGTTCATATATGTTAGAGAGAGAATTAGATGCATATTGGCAAAAGACAATATCTAAAACTGCTAATGAAAATAACGAATATTTAGATGTTGATGATATGAAAATTCCTCCTTCTGTTTCAAATTGTGTACTAACAAAACTTGATTTGTTTTTTGAAGGTTTACATAATCAAGAGGCTAAACAATCTGATATTAATATCAAACAGGACCCAGAAGATGGCCGAATTGTAATCGAACAGCCTTCAAATACAAACGAATTGAAAGAAAATAAACATATATCTTTAGATTTTCATGATATTATATTAAGAAGTTGTGATATGGGTGAACACATGCAAGAAGTTTATATGAAATGTTTACAATTATTTAATGATATACCTAAAACATTTGACAAACAATTGTTTAAACTTCCAAAAGATCTTCTGAAAAAATACTCAAGAGAACCAACAGGAACAGAATTAGAAATCGAAGAAGCTTTAAAATCTTCTAGAAAAGATTTTGTATCCATAGAAGATGTTTTGAGAAGCACGAAAGTCAAATCAAAACAAAAATCAAAATTAGCATTAAGACATAGAAAGGATAAAGAATTGAATGTTAATAAGAAAGTATTTTATAAAATTCAAGGACCTGATCTACTTGATACAGATGATTTAGAATATGGTCTCAAAGACTCATTGCTTTGATCAATTTATTCGCATATACAATATGATAATTTGCAGTAATTACAAAATACATAAATCCTAAAATCTTTTAAGTTCAATAAGCAAAGTACAATGTAACATTACTCAGCATATCTATTTTCTGAACACTCTATGGATCAGAAGTTATCTAATATATTTAATCCCATTACTATATATTGATATAAAATAAATAGAAATTAATAGAAATTCATAAGTTATAATTAAAATATAAAATTTAATTCATTACCCCTAAAATCATTATTAATATAAGTTCGTTACATTGATACAATCTAAGCATGTTTAATTCAAACGAACAAATATATTATTTATAGATACATGCTATTTGGTGCTACTGTATCTACATTAGTATTGTCCATATCGATTTCACTTGATTTTATCTTTTCATCATCTTTTGTAATAGTAACATCAGTTTTTTTGTCACCTGTTTTTCTGTAAATTTGTTCTTCTTCAATTGCATCTATTCTTTGTTTATAATTATCTAAAATAGCATCGTTTTCTTTAACAGATTCATTGAATAATGTTAAATCACTTTGATCAATATTATCCAGTTCAGCTGAATCGAACTCGTCACTTTCTAGCATCGTAGAAACATCTTTCTCACCTAGCAAATGTGCTATATATTTATTCAATCTTCTATTAGTTGACTCCAAATGACGTAAACTGTTAGATATTTCAATTTTAATCTTGTCTATTTCACCATTAGACATATCTCTTATGCAAATGACAAAGTCTTCAATCTTAACAGGACGTCTTGCTTCACCAGCACTTGACATTATATATATATATTATTATTATTATTAATACTCCAACGTTTATTCAGTGATTTTTGATAATGCAATCAAAACCAAATAAAAAACCTAAATTATTATAAAGTTATTATACTTGTAATAAAGTTTACCGTAATAAGTCTCTGGACACTTTAATATAAATAGAATAACTAACTAATAGCTCTTTTATTGTTGATTACAAAATCGAACTATTGCATTTTCCTAATTTCCATTTATAAGGGCTTTCTTTCAAAAATTTGCTTACAAGAGCCAATGGATGGAGCAATATAGTTTTAATAAAACTAAAATAAAGACACTTTATAAGGAATTCAATATATAAATTAAATAATCATATATTTAATCCAATATTTTGATATGTAATAAATGAAATTTAAATGCAATGGTTGTTCTTTATTATATAATTATATAACTATAAAATGTGTTAGTAATAATTAAATTAGAATTAAGTATAATATTGATAATTATACTTTTCATGGGAACATGTCTTGATCTTTATTATCAAATTGGATAATTTTAATAGTTGAATTTTGTTGACCGTCAGTTATATCAATCTCTCCATTTAAGTTTGTCTTTGCAAATGAATCTATCATATCACCAACTGTTGAGATCATACCTGTAGGACCTTCATCAAATAAACTTTCTGTTTCTTTTTTTGTAAGCCAGGAATATTTTTTATTAGGTTCAATGTTTTTACCTGTGCTACTAATACTATCTAAAGATGTCAAATCATTTGTGACTTCATTTGAAATAGTATCATTTTTACCTGAAAAATGATTTTCAATTAAATGGTCAATTACTAACCAACCATGGGCATTTACAAATCTACGTCTTACTAAAATATTGTTATGTGCATCTGGTTTCAATGCCACAATTACTTTCCTCCAAGATAGTCCCTTATGCCATCTTTTAGCGATTCTTTCTTCTAATTTTTGTTCAAAATCATCTCTTTTTCCTCTGGCGATAGCAAATGCTTTCAATAAAATATTGTTATCTTTCAAATATGGGTCATGGTTTTCTTTCCCTATTTCTTCAATATATTCTTCTGTATACACTCTATCATGCAATATTACTTTTTTCCTAGTTTCAGGATCAAGTATGAATTCTTTATCAGGTAAAGGAGGAATTAAAATTGAAGTAGCACTCTTAAACATTGATAATCTTGGTAATTTAGATGAATTTTTGGATAAATAAGTTTGAGGGTTCCAAATATTTATGATTTTAGTGATAGGAGAGACAAATGTCTTTTTCAAAGCTTGGAAATTTTCATCATAAACGCTACTACTCATGGCTTCCCCTGATATTATTGATTCTATTTCTTCTGTATCATCCAAATCATCAAAATCTGTCGCCAATCTTAACTCATCGGCGACATTTTCATAATCCAAATATAATAGTGCTGAAGAATAAAGTGGAACGACGCCATCATTTATTGCGTTGGCATAAACTGTTCTTCTCTTGAATAATCTTAAAATTTTATTTAAAGGTTCACCTGGTAATTTTAACAGCAAAGGTTCACTGTCATTTTCCAAATTGGTACTTTCATCCGGTTCAGTTGATCGATTTTCCATTTCCAATTTTAAATCTTGACCTGTCTTACCAATTACGCCAAAAGATAACAATAAATTAACATATCTTGGATTATCTGTAAGAATACCTAATAATGGTGAAGCTAATGTTATAAAGTTTATCGGTTGTACTTTATCAAAAAAACATGGATATACAACAGATATATATGCAATTGCAAATGATTGTATTAATCCACCTAAAGAATGGCCAATAAAGGAAATTTTCGTTATGCTCGAATCATACAATTCATCTATAATATATTTAGCCAGGTTTGTCCCCAGATATTTCACACCTTTTTCTGTTTGACATACATTCTTTGTAAAACCTTTTACTACAATTTGTTCATCAGGGAAGTTAGCTTGAGTTTTGTATATTTGTTCCATTATATATGCCATATCAGCATTTGTATTCGAATGAAGACCATGTGTCAACATAACTAGATGTTTTCTCTTTTCTTTTCGATGTAACTGTAAAGGTAGATTCCAAATATCCAATGTACTTAGTCTATTAACATTAAATCTATCCACAGATAATGGGGTTTCAGAATCACCATGAATTGAAGCAGATCTTTTAATTGATATTTCAAACGCAGTTTGAGTATTTGACATAAATATAATTTGACTTACAATATCAACTATCCATACGTATTGTTTTTTAATTTCATGCAACGATAATTCTGCTTTAAAAGATTGCTGGGGTTGTAAGTTTGGTTCATATTTTGGTTCATCTAATGATGAATAGATTTTTTGTGAATGATGATAACTTGAAGTCTTAACATCACAATAAAGCGTAAATGGACCCATTAAATATGCAGCTCTATATGATAAACTCTCGATGTTTTTAATCTCTAACCACAACGAATCCAAAGATATATTTTCAGGTATTGTGTCCCCTTCATACAGATTGAATGTAATTATGTACCTCTCTAACTCACCCACTTTAACTTGAGATTTGTTGAAATATAGAACATCATAATCCTTTTCTATATCATTCATAGTATTATGAATACAATTAGAATTCTTAATTTTATTTCAATATGATAATTATTCAGTAATTTCTTTTAAACGATGTAGTTAATCACTATTTCATTATTTCGTCCAATTTTATCAATTCTTATGAAAAATTGATATCAGAAAGTTGTTAAATAGGTGATCAAACAGTTAAATATAATGTTTACAATACTTATCCGACAACTAATTTCAAAATTACCTATCTAAAACCATCAAACAACCATTAAAAAGTGTCTTCGTTTATCATAAATCCTTTAAATAATTAAATCGATCGTTGTATTTTCCGATGAGATCAACTCGATGAATTTTGATGTTCATCGTTACGACTCAAAATAGAGAGAAACAAAGTTATTTTAATAATAATTTATTAATATAAACATTTTGTTAAATATATATAATTGAATGATACAGTGCTCTGAATGTGTGTTCTTTTATTTATTTACTGTTAATTTTGTATTTTGTGCAATTATATATATTTTATCTAATCGTTAAGTTTTCCAATTTTTTCGAGAATATTTATGAATATTGTTAATCTGTACTATCTTCAAGAAGTCGTTTTGCTCTCATATCAGTGTCATATTTCTTTTGAGCATCTATAACTTCATCTAGTCTTTCACCTGTCATGACAGTATCTAATGCATACAATGTCAAACCATTTCTGTGGTCAGTAATTCTATTTTGAGGATAATTGTAAGTTCTAATTTTATCAGATCTGTCTAAGGTTGTCACTTGATCTTTTCTCTTTTTACGTTCGTTAGCCTCTTTCTCCAATCTTTCTAGTTCTGCTAATTTGGATCTTAAAATAGCAAATGCTTTTGCTTTATTTTTATGTTGTGATCTTTCATCTTGCATAGAGATTACTATACCAGATGGAAAATGTGTCAATCTGACAGCGGAATCAGTGGTATTAACATGTTGACCACCTTTACCTCTTGCCCTCATAACATCAATTCTAATTTCATCAGGTTTAAATGTTCTTTCATAATCAGCCGAATCCTTTTCTGACCCATCAGACAATCGAGGCAATACAACAACAGCTGCTGTTGACGTATGAACTCTACCTTTTGTCTCTGTAGCAGGAATCCGCTGAACTCTATGCACTCCTATTTCCATTCTTATAGTATCATAAGAACCTGCTTCATCTATACTTAAAATGGCTTCAATAATACCATTCCCACTTTCATTTTCATTTTTAGTTATAATATGATGTTTCCATTTTTTTGTATGGCAATACCCAATATACATATTAAGTAGATCTTGTGCAAAAATCATTGCTTCAATACCACCAACACCTGGTCTCAATTCGATAATACATGGTTTATCTGCAAACTCATGAGGTGGTAATAATTTTTGTAATAATAGATCTGATGAATGAGTTAACTCTGGTATCACTTCAACTATTTCTAATTCAGCATCTTCTTTTAAAGATGCATCATCTTTAATCATGTCCTTTAAACCATTATAAACTTCTAAATTGTGCTTATATCTGTTGTAAGAGTCAGAGATAGAAGAAATTCTAGCAAATGATTTTTGCTTATCATCATCAAATATAATACCATCACATAATTCCTTTGAAAAATTTTGAAATTCTACACAATATTTTTTGGCTCTTTCTATTAGAGAAGGATGCAAAGGCTTGAAATCAACATCGTTGAGCACACTTCCCCATCTTTTAAATTGTAATTGATTATTTCTATTCAATATTCTACTAGTGTATCGTAAACCATCGAACCCCTTAAGGAACCGATTACTTATCATCGTGACTATTTTATAAGCTCGACTTTTACCACTAATTGGAGAGCTTGAAACAGATAAAAAAGAAAGTTTAGCTTATTTAACTTCTCAGATACAAAATATAATACAATTGGGTTATACTGTTGTTAACAATATTATGACCATGTATTATTTTATATATTTTCCCTTCTGAACTGATGTCAACTTTTTTATATGTATCCTTTGAAATCTTCAATGAGTTGAAATTTCAATACAATTTAAAAAACGAAATAAGTGAAATAAGATTGAAACAACTAACTAATTGATCATTGGGGGAAAGGTTCAATTTGTATAAGATCAACAATACATATACACTTATTGGTTTGTATATATAAAATTGTTATTTGAACTTATTTGTGTGAAAAGATATCTATTCAGTGTATTGAGGACTACTTTTAATTCTAACATTTAATACCTTTAGATTCAAGAAAGTAAAAAAAGTATTGAGATATCGTTCATAATAATTACAGATAAATATTTTATTAATATAAACAATGTCTGATTCAATTGTAAGTGAGTATACAAAGGAAAAGAAAGTCGGTGAAGGTACCTATGCTGTTGTCTATCTTGGGACTAAACAATCTTCTGGGAGAAAAATTGCTATTAAAGAAATTAAAACATCAGAATTTAAAGATGGTTTAGATATGTCTGCTATTAGAGAAGTTAAATATTTACAAGAGTTAAAACATATTAATGTTATCGAATTAGTGGACATCTTTATGGCTTACGATAATTTAAATTTAGTTTTAGAATTTTTACCAACAGATTTGGAAGTTGTTATTAAAGATCAAGCAATTTTATTCACACCAGCTGATATTAAATCATGGATGTTAATGACATTAAGAGGTGTTTATCATTGTCATAGAAATTTTATATTGCACAGGGATTTGAAACCAAATAATTTACTGATATCACCAGATGGTCAAATAAAAGTTGCGGATTTTGGTTTAGCAAGAGCCATCCCAGCCCCATACGATGTATTGACAAGTAATGTCGTCACACGTTGGTACAGAGCTCCTGAACTATTGTTCGGTGCAAAGCATTATACATCAGCTGTTGACATTTGGTCCGTTGGTATCATCTTTGCAGAGTTAATGTTACGTATCCCATATTTACCAGGTCAAAATGATATCGAACAAGTTGACGTAACTTTTAGAGCACTAGGTACTCCAACTGATAAATATTGGCCAGGAGTTTCCAAATTTCCAACTTATACACAATTACAAGTATATCCACCACCTTCAAGAGATGAATTAAGAAAAAGATTCATCGCTGCAAGTGAAAATGCATTAGATTTCATGTCCGGTATGTTAACCATGAATCCACAAAAGAGATGGACAGCTGTTGAATGTCTTCAAAGTGAATATTTTAAAGAATTGCCACCTGCATCCGATCCTTCTACGATTAAAATTAAAAGAGAATAACGTGCATCATATAACCATTCTTAATAATAAACATTATAAAACAATTGTATCCATCTATTTCTTAAAAGGACAAGAATAGACTGAAAATTATAAAAAGTAATCATCCAAATCAACGAAAAACCACAAGCAACATTCTATAATCGCACTATATAGACATAATGTTATAATTATATTATTAATATCAAGTAATTACTTCATCAATTATTTTTTTATCATTACTTTTTAATTCATTTAATCAACGAATCTCATTATATTTTAATTTAGAAGTAACATCTTAAAAACCGAAATTTTGATTAAAGAGAAAGATACAAATTACAAAGGTAGCATAAAAAATTTAGTAATTTTAATAAATACATATTATAAATTAAAACTTAATGATCCAGCAATTAATCGAATTAGTCATATATACGTTAATATTTTATTTTCGATTTAATGAAGTGAATGTGGATAGTTCGAATGCCAAAACCTTTCTTTAAATTATTAAGGTGTTATTCACAAACAACAAAAGTGATACGACCTACTTTCGATGTATTATTTCCAAAAGCAAAGACAATAAAGGGTATATTATTTGATCTAGATAGTAAACACACGTATTCTAAACTTTTACCAATTTTCAAATGGAACTATGACCATATGGATGATGGCCCAATTAAAGAAATGGATAAGAAATATTTAAAGGGTATAAATTCAAATGATTATATGATAATGAAAAAAGTATTAGAGAAAGTTAGACAGAGAACAAAATCTACGAATAAACATTTGTTGGCTCTCGAAAATTTATTATTAGATAAGGCTGTCGATTTAGGCAATGAAGATGCTATTTCGATACTTGCATTTGATACGTTAAGAGATCTTGAAAATAGTGAGTCTGAAGATATTGAATATGCAAATAAAATTGTTAAAAATCTATACAAGAAATCACATCCCTTGACAATTAAATTATCAGCTGATTTACTTCTGAAAGAACGTAATTACAAATTAGCAGAACAAAATTATTTGAAGTTTTTAAAATTACAAGATAAAACACCATTAGTTGGGGAAGTTTACAGATATTTAGGTGATATAAATTTCAAAAAACCTGATTTACAAAAAGCTGAAGAATACTTCCTTAAGTCAATAAAATACGCAACTTTAGATATTAGTGTCTTTTCATATTTTTACTTATCCCAAATGTATATGAATTCAAATCCACTAAGGGCTCGTGGTTGTTTAGAAATTTGCGCAACTCAGGGTTTCAAAGAATCATTTAAATCATTAGGTTATTTAGAAATGAGATATTTTGGCGATTACTATAAAGCTTTTGAATGGTTCAGATTAGGTGTCGAATTAACCGATATCGAATGTATATTTGGATTATTCGATTGCTCTGTAAAGATTAAAGATACAAAGACACTGAAAAATTGTTATAATTCATTATTAAAATTAGCAAAAGACCCCCCAACTGCGAATTCATTAATAGATAATTTTTTAGTTGAACGGGAAAGTATTGTATCAAAATTAAATGGATCAAAGATCAAACTAGATAAACTGCCGATTAAAGAAGAACAACCAAAAAACATAGATACAGCCTCTACTGGTGACCGATGGAACATTAAATAAAAATAAATTTTAAATTGTAATAATTTGAGATTTTATATATCAGAACATCTTCTACATGCTAAATTTTTTATAGACTATTATATCACCTTCTCTACGATGATCCCAATGAGACAAAGTATTGAAGAATCTTTTATATTCTTTATAATCAGAATCCTGTATATATTTTTTAATGAATAGATCATCTAAATGTTCAAAAACAATCAAATATTCTGGCCATTCGTGAGGATAAGTACCGTTAGGAGTTTTAATATTTACATCATTAATATCAAGAGGAAAGTTCTCATTAAAGAATAATTGGATATTATCATAAAGAATATCACTCTCATCCATATAACTTTTCAATTTAGTTGCTGCATTATCGTCGGTTAATAAATGCAAAGGAGGTTCACATGAAATAGCCCACAGATTTTCTATATCGTTTCTATGCAAATATGATTGCCAAGGAGTGGAGTGGCATGGCATAATAAAACCAACACTATCAATATTTTTTTGATCATGTAGAAACTTAACAACGTTTATGCTACCTGACTCGTGATATTTACATACAATATAAGCAAACGCTGTAAATACCAGAGGTATAGACCATTTCAAAAATTTAAAGAATCTGTTATTCAAACTTTTATAATTATCCATTAAATGCAAGTAACCAAAAACAGATATTATTGTAAAAAGAGGTTGAAGAGCATAAATAAATCTAAATTCTTTATGTGACAAGGACGAATATAAAACCAAATTGATCACGATAGTTGTTTTAATTACGAAAAATGGATTTTTAAAGGCAGAATTACTTGATTGATACAATCTCGATGTCATGCCATAAACAAAAAATGGAAGAGAGTATCCCAGTAGTATTGGAACACTTTGGGTAATATGGAAATGCCATGGGGAAACACCATAGAAAGAAGATAGAGGACTTGTGAAATTAAATTGAATGAATTTGAATACTGGAAACTTTAATTCTGAATAGAAATAATAATCAATCAATGTATTCAATACAAATGCACCGATAAATATTAAAATTATTCTTAACAGTAATAATGAGAAGGATTTATACTTTTTCTCCAATAATAAGTTAACTATTAAAAAGAAACCCAAACTAATCCAAATAATGCCATTACTAGGTCTTTGAAGGCAGCAGAACATAGCTACAAATAAAGACAAATTAAAACTTTTATCAGTGATTTTGGTGCCTTGAGTCCAATCCCAATTATATAAGGATATGACAGTCAATACCATTTCAAATGAGTTTATGAAAGATCTTGTAAGAGCAAAACAATTGAAAAAATTGAACAGGGTCAATGCAAAAGTCACATTTCTTACTTGTTGAATTCTTTGACCCTTTTTATCAAGGGTTTTATTAACATTTAATAAGTATAATTTTTCAGCCAACAATATTGTATGTATTTCACCAATCGTAGCAAATACACTCATGATCAATTTAGGGATATATAATACTAGTAGATATTCAAATTTCTTCAATAAATTATCTTGTAAATACTCAAAAGGTAATATTTTAGAAGCCAAAAGTGTAATATAGTAAATAGACCTATAGCCAATTTCAAAGATCAATGGAAAGGCATAACTTCTTAATCCAAATCTCCATTCCCAAGTTAGATAACCATAACCAAATGCTTTCAAATGAGCAGGTTCTAAAGATTGCCAAAATTCATCAGCTTGGAAATATGTGTTTGTAACACATGCATTAAAAAATCGAAATAAAAAGATTCCGATAATATAATTCCTATATGGTTTTAATTGTTTACAATTAATCATATTTGTGAGTTCATAGGTGACTCGCTTATATTACCTTACTTTAATATCAGACGATTGCTAAACCTAATAACACTTACCACAATTAACCAATTATATTTTTATGAACGATATATCAAAACATTAAAAAACAACTGTAAAGTTTGATACTCTTGTATATAAACATAATCGATAACTTTAAGATTCCTGATCTTTTATGTAGTCGATTTTTAAAATTTCAATTTTAAGGCAAAAAGGGCCTCATAACGAATTTAACGATTTATAAGAAATTTGAGATGCATTTACGTGATTAGTAATAATTATTTTAAAGTTTAATATACATATACTTTTATATATTGATTAATATATAAATTTATAATATAACTTTGAGATTTGGTGATCCAATTTATTGGTTAGTTTTAATCTATTGAATAGATATATGATATTATAGCGATGTTCAATTTTAATGGTCAAACCAAGAGAAGAAACATCAATCTGAGTACAAATAGTAGAACATCAAAGAAAGATTTGATTGCAAAAGCCCAACGTGAAAGAGAAAAGAGAGCTGTCGAGAAACTGGAAAATGATTCGATAATAATTATACAAAATGCATTAAGAAAAGTTATAGATACAAAGAAATCTTTAAATATTTTTCTTTCATCAAATGATAATGATAAATTAATTCATCTAATACCAGTGTTTGGTAAAAGGTTACATTATTATATTAATAAGAGTAATATTCAAAAATTGTTATTAATCTCTAAAGGATATAGTTTAAATTATCAAAATAATTTCTTTAATATAAGATTAATTGATTTATTAGGAAGTTACACTGATGCAAATGATCTCGATAACTTACCATCAACTTTACATTTATTAAATAGTAATTATCCTTTACCTGAGAAATTTATAACAGCTATCACAAACGTTATATTGCATTCACATTTATTGACTAAAAATATACTTGATTGCATTTCTCAAATTATAATCCAATGGGATGTACTGTCATGCGAAAATAGTATATTATTATTTTGCCTACATAGTGATATCAAAGAAATTAAAGAAAATTTAAAACAATTCTATGAATACCTCTCGAGTAAAGAAATATTTCCTTCAATGGTTATAGAGAATCCATATTTCTTTAATAATATCAGCATTCAATATGGTTGTCAGAATAATAATAAAAAAATTCAATTATTAATTGCTCAATATTTCAACCTAAAATTTGATGACACACAAGTATATCAAAATTTAGAAAATGTTCCTATACTATTTGAAAATCCGTATTTGTCAACACTTATTAAATATTTAGAATCAACTGATGTTAATTATGTTACCTTAGACACTATTGTAAATTATGTAACAATAGCAAAGTTGTTCAAAAAGCAAGATTCTATTATAGTTACGTTGTTATCGAAGTATAATTTTATGAAATCAATATATGCGATTATTGTAAATGATATACATGATGGTTTAAGATCAGAATTGCCAATTTTCAAATTATTCATTCAATTATTAGAAATATATTTGCTTGTGACAACAGATCAGGAGCTAATATCTAATGCAAGATCATTAGATATAACTGAATTAAAAGTATTTTCTGCAAAATTAAGAGATTTTGTATTTATAGAATTGTGGAATCCACAACATCAATACGGTGATCCTAATGTCTTGGAAATGTCATTGGAATTATTACAACATTTATATTTAAGAGATTCCAGAATTAAATTTTGCTCTAATAAAGAAAATCCAACATTTTGGAATTCTACAGATAAGGAATTTTTGCAAGTCAATATATTTAAATGTTTAGATACATTCGAAACATTGTACAGAGATAATTTGTTTAAGAATAATACAGATGAAGATAGGTCGATGAACTCTAATATTGAAAATAACTCAGGCAAGAGTAAGCTTGATGTGTTTAATCTGCTAAAAAGTGATCCGAAAGTTAATATAAATGCACGTCAATTTAAGAAATTTGAAATCCTGATAAAGACACCGTTCTTCATTCCATTTGAAGATAGAGTTGATATATTTTATACATTCATTGCTATTGATAGACATAGATTAAGTCTTGATTCAAATAATAATATATTAAATAATTTTTTAGTATGGGATGGAGGTAACGAAACTACTGTGCCAACTGTCACAATATCAAGAGAACATCTACTAAATGATGCCTACGAGGCATATAATAATGTAGGAGAACAACTAAAATCCAAGATAACTGTGAATTTTGTAAATGAGTTTGGTCCTGAAGCTGGGATTGATGGTGGTGGTATTTCAAAAGAATTACTTATAAGTGTTACAGAAGAGGGTTTTAATGACAGTAATAATGGTCTTTTCAGAATTAATGATAATTATGAACTTTATCCGAATCCTGATACCACAAATGAAAAATTAAATATGATTTCGTTTTTGGGTAAAATTGTCGGTAAATGTCTTTATGATAGAGTATTAATTGATGTTAACTTTGCAGAATTTTTTATGAAGAAAATCTTAAATTATTCTAAAAAACTTACTTCATCATTTGATGATTTATCGAGCTTGGACACTGTTTTATATAATAACCTTGTTAAACTATTGAATATGTCATCAAAAGAAATCGATGATTTAGATCTAACTTTCGAAATAACCAATACCAATAATACTAATAACACGATCGAATTAGTTCCAAATGGTTCGTCCATTCCAGTTACAAAGTCAAAAGTATTGTCTTATATATTAGCAATCTCGAATTTTAAACTAAACAAGCAATTATATTTACCATGTTTAAATTTTATGAAAGGAATGCATACTATTATTGCACCGCATTGGATGGAAATGTTTAATCCAGTTGAATTACAAATGTTGATTTCTGGTGGTGATAGAGATATTAATTTACAAGATTTACAAAATAATACAGTATATGGTGGATTTGAAACTAATGACAAGACGATCAACGATTTTTGGCAAATTTTATCTGAATTTCCACCAAATGAAAGAGTCAATTTCATTAAATTTGTCACATCAGTTCCAAGAGGTCCATTACAAGGTTTTGGATCTTTGAATCCAAAATTTGGTATTAGAAATTCGGGTTCAGAAAAAGATAGATTACCTACTGCATCAACATGCGTGAATTTGCTAAAATTACCAGATTATCAAGATAAAGAATTATTAAGAGAGAAATTATTATATGCAATCAATTCTGGCGCCAGATTTGATCTATCTTAAGATATTTTATCCGTTTATATCTACAATAAAGCAATCGAAAATATAAAATTAAATTATGCATAATATGTTCGCATATTACTAATAGCGCAAATACTATATACATGTACATAACCATATATGAAAAAGTTATTAGAACTAAAGTTTAATCATATCATCTAAATATGCATGATATTATATTTATATAAATACCATGAACCTTTCTGTTCTATTCAAATCCATTATGTCTCTCATTTGTTCCTCTTTTCAGTTTTCGTGAATGTCATCGGGCATTAAAGCTTTAAATTTGAAAGATTACAAATTACTATAAACAAAAACAATGAATGACACTTTTAAGATATATAAATATGGGAATTAATTATAACATTTTTATTTAATTATAAAATTAAGAAATAAATCCTACAACTGAGTAATTAGTATTGGGCTTTTATTAGAATTACTAGGTCAGACTAATAAATAAAAGAGATCCTGATCAACATGTCGAAAAGAAATCATGATAATAAAATAGATTCATCGCAGAACAAGAGATCTAAAACAGCAGAAGATGAGGAATATATGAAGGAAGAATATCAAGTGTTGCAAAATTATAGAAAATTGGAAGAAGACATGACTAATGGTTTAGTACGTGCTGCAAGAACTGGTGCAATCGATATTGCTACTGAAAATTTAGAAGCTGTTGATTCCTTGTTTTCAAAAGTACAAGGTACTAGAAATAATGGTATTTTAGCTCATGATTCTAAAGCTATGGTCAGTATCAGTAAATTGGCTGAAATGAGTGTAAGGAATTTAAAATTCGGCGATAGTAGAAGTTTAGTGAACATGAGCGATATATTAAACAGTACAAAGAAATATTTATTAAAAGATTATTTTAAAGAAAACGATATGAAAGAACCAGTGTATGTTACCAATACAATGATTGATCTAGAATATAGTGATGAAAATGACAACGAAGGAGATGAATTATTAAGCAAAACAAAAGATAATGTGCATTCGTTAGGAAATGATAAATCAGATCAATTTAGACAACAAGCGATCAGACAGAAATATTTACAACAATTCGAACAATACGATGAATTTATTCAATTCAATTGGTTTAAATTAGGAGCATTGTATGATAGTATATCAAAGGGTCCAATAATTAATGGACATTTTATGGGTCCATTTTCTGTTTCACCAAAGGCAAGAAATGTAGCAGATAAAAGTACAAGAGATAACGCATTAAATCAAAATTTAGTTGCTACAACTGCTGATAAAGTTTCATCGAACTCATTAACAGCAAATCAAGAATTGACAACACCTGAACAAGTCATTAAATGTTTTAAAGTTTTAAAGAAAAGATTAAGTAAGAAAAATAAATTAATAGAGAAGAATGATGATTCAAATGATTCAAAAAATAGTAATCGTATAAATTTATTCAAGTTTGTCATAAATCCAAATTCTTTTGGTGCTACAATTGAAAATTTATTTTATACAAGTTTTTTAATTAAGGAAGGTAGATTAATTATGGAAGAAGATGAAAATGATGGGTTACCATACTTATTAATTAAAGAGAATAATGTTAAAAATAAAAAAGACTCTAAATTGCATGATATAGAAGAAAATAGTAAAAGAGAACATCAACAACATCATATCATTTATCAACTTGATATGCCAACGTGGGAAAAATTGATAGAAAAATTTAATATAACAGAAAGTTATTTATAACTTAAATTAAATAAAATTTTGAACAGGTTATCGAAATTTTTTTTATTCAAACTACAAATGCATAAACAATTTTATTATTGTATTTTTAATATCATTAATAAAATATGAAAATTAATAGATATCCAAATATAACAAAAATCTATTATTTTTATAGTTTTCAATTTATTATATAATAAAATTAAAATAAAATTAAAAATAATATTTAATCTTTGATATTATCATTCTTATTATACTATTGTCCTTACCTTAAACGGCTTAAGATCCATAATTAATAGATCAAATTTTTAGAATAGAACTTCAAAGCCGTAAGAAAGAGAGGCTAAACAGTTTGGAAAAAAGCAACTTGATTAAGAAATTCTATAATTTTAAGATATGGGGATTTGATTACGATATATATATATATATAATATGCTTAGATAACCACAATATATTGGGCTATTTAATCTATATTATTATAATTCTTATACTAATTTTTTGTTCAAAAGATTAGATAATAAAAAAAAATTTTGCATTCATTGTTGGATTGAAATTTGAAACAATTTTAGACAACTCATAAAATAGCTATTAAGGTACTCATTATCTAATAAAAAAATTTTAAATAAACCTTATCCATTCATTTAAAATATATTTTGCATATAAGGATTTATTTTTAAAATATACGTAACAGTTCTTTTGTTTAAGGTATGAGTAACTATAGGGAAAAGAGAAAAAGGGCAGGATCCCTGCGAACTCAACTATTTAATAAGAATCTATTCGAAATGTTCAATGATCCAAATAACGATTCTATTGAATTGTCATCTGTTGATGAAGATCAAGTACATGTTGAGGTAGCAAATATTTCAGATGTAGAAGATCGAGATAAGGATACTATTGAACATTTAAATAGGGATATAAATGTGGATAAACGAGAAATAAGTGAAAGAACATTCAGTAATAATTTTAGTATAAATAATAGAAGTGATCTATTTTCAGTGATTGATAATAATGTAAATGAAGAAGTTGAAGATGACGAAGAAGAGTTAGACGACATTTATGAATATATGCAGAATAATGCTTTTATTGAATTTTTAAATTCTGTCCTGGATTTATTATTAAATAGAACAAGAGAATTTCATTCCAAAAATGGTAGACATATTCCAATTTCGATTGATTTTAAATCTATCAACGAATATCAAAAATATATTGAACCTAAAAAGAAATTACTATTGGATGAAAGGTTTCATAAACCATATTGTAATAATTCAATTAGATCTTCAAGATATACAATATTCTCGTTCTTCCCAAGGCAACTGTATTTTCAATTCTCAAAATTAGCGAATGTCTACTTTTTTGTCATTGCTATTTTACAAATGATTCCAGGTTGGTCGACAACTGGTAGATTCACAACAATTATTCCATTATGTGTATTTATGGCAATTTCAATGGCAAGAGAAGCATGGGATGATTATAAAAGACATAGATTAGATAAAGAAGAAAATAATAAAATGACTTCAGTTCTGAGAATTGATAAATCAAATATAAATTATGATGACTATTATAATCATGATAATGGTAGTGAAGTAAATATAACTAATGACAAAAATTTTGATGAAAGATATATTCCAAAAAGCATAGATGACGATAATTCATCCCGTTCAAAAAACAATGTAAGTAATGATTTTACAAATTTAAAATTATTGCAAAATAAATACGGTGTACATGTTGAAAATATATGTTGGAAGAATGTGAAAGTTGGTGATTTTATATTACTTAGACAAGATGACTGGGTCCCAGCTGATATGCTATTGTTGGCATCTGATGGTACCAATAATGAATGTTTTGTTGAAACAATGGCTTTGGATGGTGAAACTAACTTAAAATTAAAACAACCACAATCAAAACTAAATAAAATTTGCTCAAAACCTGATGGATTAGTAAATATTAAAGCTACGGCTACTGTCGAAGACCCCAACATTGATTTGTATAACTTTGAAGGTAATATTGATTTATTTGATCCAGATACTAAAAGTTTATCCAAATACCCTATTGGGCCAGAAAACGTTATTTATAGAGGTAGTATTTTAAGAAATACCAAGAATGTTATTGGTATGGTAATATTTACTGGTGAAGAAACTAAAATCAGAATGAATGCATTAAAGAACCCAAGAACTAAAGCTCCTCAATTACAAAAGAAGATTAATATGATTGTTATGTTTATGGTTCTTGTAGTTGCATCAGTATCACTCTTTTCCTATTATGGACATGTTTTAGGAGATAGGAAATCAACAAAAGATAATAAAGCATGGTATTTATTTGAGAAAAATGCTGGTGTAGCACCATCAATTATGGCTTTTATCATTATGTATAACACAATGATTCCTCTTTCGTTATATGTTACCATGGAAATTATAAAAGTTATGCAAAGTAAATTTATTGAATGGGATATTGATATGTATTATCTTGAAACTGACACGCCATGTGAATCGAAGGCTGCAACTATTCTTGAAGAATTAGGTCAAGTTTCATATATATTTAGTGATAAAACAGGTACACTAACAGATAATAAAATGATTTTCAGAAAATTTTCTATTTGTGGGTCTTCATGGCTTCATGTAACAGAAAATGAATCAGAGACTAAAGATGATAATAGCGAGACAAACTTAACTCCAATGAATACCAAGGGTGATATTGATGTAGTATCAGTCAGTAATAAAAGTTTCCTAGGAAAATTTAATGTTAAGGGAGATGATTCCATGTCATTCAACAATCAATCGTTGAGCCAAAATATTGGTGATAACAGTTACAAACAATCAATTGAGTATAAAGGAAATTCTGCAGCAATTTTTACAGGAAGACCCAGTATGAGGTCCTTGTACCAAGCAAAGAAGAGTCTTGACTTAAGAAAAGATTCTTTTAATAATGCTAAATATAATCAAACTTTATCTAAGTTTGATTCAAACGGTAGTTCCTCATCCACCAATTATGATTCTAATCCAGAAATTAAAACTACTTTTGATTTAATTAAATTCCTTCAAGCTAATCCAACTCATACTTTTTCTAAAAAGGCTAAATTTTTCATTTTAGCGTTAGCATTATGTCACAGTTGTTTACCAAAACGTGTCGATGAAACTGATGGATTCGATGCTCAAAACAATGAAAATAAATATTCAGATGATCCAATTGAATATCAATCTTCTTCTCCTGATGAGTTAGCCTTAGTAACAGCTGCTAGAGAATTAGGTTATGTTGTCATCAACAAAAATGCGACAATATTAACTATTAAAACATACCCAGAGGGTTTTGAAAATGAACCAGTCCTTGAAAATTATGAAATATTGAATACCATTGATTTTGATTCGCAAAGAAAAAGAATGTCTGTTTTAGTTCGTATTCCTTCCGAGAAAGACAAGGTATTGTTAATATGTAAAGGTGCCGATAACGTTATTTTAGAAAGATTGGCTAATAAGAGATTAGTGAATCAAAAAATTGAAGAAGCTGATATGAATACAAGATTCAGAAAAGATGCTGAAGCTGAGTTGATTATTGAACAAAGAAAATCTTTAGAAAAACTTGCTGAGGAAGATGAGATGAGCACCGACAGATTGAGAAATTCTATGGCAACTGAAGCTCGTAATAGTTTGGGATTGTATGCTATTAAAAGAAGCTTATCGACAAAACCTAGAACAAGTATATTACAGGACACTGAAATGCAAGTTGATTCAATTGATCAAATATTGGATATTGTAAATCGCCCTACAAAAGAAATAGATGCTGTTGTTGCTAAAAGCAGAATGTCAATAAGCAAGCAACAACATGAAAAATATGGTACCAAAGTTTCAATGGATTACAGATCTTCTAATGTTGAATCTTTAGCAAGAAGCAGGATTAGTGTAAATGGTCATAATGTTGTTGCAACTGATAATAGCCTATCCACTTCTGATGACATAATAAATTATATTGGAGGTGATGAATTGATTAATGACGAAGAATATGTATTGGAGAAAACACTTCAATCTTTGGATGATTTCTCAACAGAAGGTTTGAGAACATTATTGTACAGTTTTAAATGGATACCTGAAAATGATTATAATATTTGGGCCACACGTTACCATGAGGCTAAAACCTCATTGGTTGACCGTAATTTAAAAATATCTGCTGTTGGTGAAGCAATAGAAGACAAGCTAGAACTTTTGGGTGCTACAGCCATTGAGGATAAATTACAAGAAGGTGTTTCGGAAGCAATTGAAAAAATCCGTAGAGCTGGTATAAAAATGTGGATGCTTACTGGTGACAAAAGAGAAACTGCTATTAACATTGGTTATTCTTGTAAGTTAATATATGACTATTCAACTGTTGTTGTCTTGACAGAAAGTGATGAAAATATATTATCAAAACTAAATGCTATTTCACAAGAAATTGATTCAGGAAGCATAGCTCATTGTGTATTAGTAATTGATGGTGCAACATTGGCAATGTACGAGAATAATCCGACTTTGATGTCAGTATTTATAGAATTATGTACTAAAACTGATTCAGTAATTTGTTGTAGAGCATCTCCATCGCAGAAAGCTCTTATTGTAACAAATATTAGAAATACAAAAAAGGATATGGTCACATTGGCAATTGGTGATGGTGCAAATGATATTGCTATGATTCAATCTGCAGATATAGGTGTAGGTATTGCTGGTAAAGAAGGTTTACAAGCTTCGAGAACTGCCGACTTTTCCATTGGTCAATTTAGATTTTTGTTAAAATTATTGTTTGTACACGGTAGATATAATTATATTCGTACATCAAAATTCATTTTATGTACCTTCTACAAAGAGTTAACATTTTACTTAACTCAAGTAATTTTTCAGAAATATACTTTATTTTCAGGCACTTCATTATATGAATCATTTTCATTATCAATGTTTAATACATTATTTACATCATTACCTGTATTATGTATTGGTATGTTTGAAGAAGATTTGAAACCTGTGACTCTATTGACCGTTCCAGAATTATACGCCACTGGTAGATTGTGTAAAGAGTTTAACTTTTGGATTGTTGCTGAATGGATGATGCAAGGTGGTATTGATGCTGTTTTAGTTGGATTTTTAGGTATCTTAATCTATGGGTTTTCAGCATTAAAAGACAACACCTTATACCCTCTAGGTAGTATTAATTTTACTGCTATTGTTATCTTGGTTAATGTAAGAGCACAATTTTTAGAAATGAACAATCGTAATTGGTTGGCATTTGCTTCTGCAATTATTTCGTGTGGTGGTTGGTTAGTATGGTTAGTTGCGCTTCCTATTTTAAATAGTAACGATGTAATTTACGATGTTCCATATGGATTTATTCATAATTTTGGTAGAGATATTACATTTTGGTCCAGTATTTTAATTTTATCGACAATGACTATAACAATACACATTGTTTATAAGACTGTTAAAGTATCGTTGAGCCCTAGCGATTCTGATATATTTTCCATTTTGGAACAAAGGTCAGACATGCGTAAAACAATGGAATTAGGTGCATATGAAGAAATGAAACAAGGCTGGACTTGGAAGAAAGATCCTAATTCTTTTAAAAGATACAGAGACAAGGTTATTGGAAATCTTTCTAGATCCGGTACAAATTCAAGTATTATGGGAACTGATAATGATCTTCAATCCATTCAATCTGCAAATTCATTAGGATTTGAAACTGTTAATTTACCCGATAAATATGATCCTGAATTATTTGAAGTTTTACCAAGTGGTAAAATTATAAGACGTTCTAGTGATAAAGAACAAAATGTCAACGGTAACTTTATACATAATCCAGTTGCGAATGTTACACAAAAGATCACTAAAAAATTAAAATTCAATGTTGAAAACGATGAAGATATACGAGCAATCGTTGAACAGAGATTACAAAGTCTTGAATAAACTGCATAATATGAATGAATTCTTTTTAATGAACATTTAAAAGGAAACTTTTATTTAATACATATATACATATATATATATATATATATATATATATAATTTAAAATATATAACATTATATTTGATATTTTATGAATGGAAAAACAAGTTCAGAGTAAAGATTGTGCTATATGTGCGTTATTGCTTTTATGAATTATACATGTTATTTATATAGTTAATTCTAAGAATTTAACGATAAGTGTATATATGGAGTATTGTAAATGTATGTTTTTTTAGTATTATTGATATATTGTTAAAGAATGTTCTTCTTTGCCTTTAATTTTATTGTATTTAGGTTAATTTAAAAATAAAAGAAGAGAGGAACCTTGTTATAATGCAGAGATTTATTAAAATAACGATTATTATAATGATAGTCCAATAAAATATTAACCGAAGATGAATCTTTCCAATAAGGGGACTAGGAAAAGTATTAAAAATGGTAAGATGACACGGAAGGTATCATATGCATCATTTCTTTCAATGTCTTCACCATTTTGTTGTTGTTGAGCAGTTCTTCTTCGTTGTTGTCTACGAGCCTGTTGAAAAAATGGATTACCATTACCGTTACCATTTGTATAAACTTTAAAACCTCCAGGGCCACCAAAAGTGAAAGTAGCAGCATTACCACCAAACGGACCCCCGAATGGACCACCAAATGGACTACCACCACCATTCATATTAAATAAGAAATCAAAAATATCTTCAGGAGGCATTGCATTACCAGGGTGACGTTGAAATGGATGACCAGCATTACCTCTAAAGAACATATCTTCAAAACCAGTAGAAGAAGCACCAGTGCTGGGTGCACTTCTATCATCAGGATCTCTACCTATTCTGTCAAATACACTTCTCTTTTGATCATCACTTAATACTTCGAAAGCTCTATTAATTACTTTGAAAGCTTCACTTGCCTTTGGATGTGGATTTTTATCAGGATGCAATTTAATGGCTAGTTTTCTATAGGATTTCTTAATTTCTACACTTTCTGCATTTTTATCTATATTTAATATATCATAAAAAGCATGTTTCTCCTTTGATAAGACTTCTAATGCAACTTTTTCTTGTTCAGCTGTATAAGTAACATCTGACATGATAAATTATAAGGTGTTTGTGTAATGGGGGGTGGGAAGTAAACTAAACAGCTTACCTAATTAAACGATAAGATAAAACTGAAATGAAATAAAATAAACTGAATTTTTTTATCAATTAAGAAAATTATTAAATAATCTTAAACTCAAGAATATATATATATATATGATATAAACTAATTAATAATGTTCTTAAATATAAGGTATAAGGTATTATATTTTCATTATATTTTACTCAATCAATAATTTTATTATGGTCAGTTTAATTTCACAACATTTTTTTAGTCGTTTATTGATTTAATTTTCCAATTTACATAGTTAACGTATTAAAACCATAGTGAAAACCCACATAATTAAGCAAAAAACGAAAAAAAGTAATGAGTTTCTTTGAAATTTTTCACTTTTTCAATTTTATTTTTTTTTGTGAATTATTTTTTTGGGCCATAACGCTCATCGCCCCGAAATTGCCCGTCCATTGCCACATCGCCCCGAAAGATTTTGAAAAATTAACCGAACTGATTTTTTTGACGGAAATAAAAAAAAATTGTTGGCGGTAGGCCGGGTAATGTGTCTCGGAAACTTTTTCAAAATTATGTTGTGTTACCCTGTCGCTGCGTTGAGCCGGGTGACATGTAACGCGTAAAACGGAAAAGTAGATTTTTTTTTTTTTGTGAAAAAAAAAGAAAAAAATAATTATTGATTCTTACGCGTCAGGACTTTTTTCATATAGTGGGCAATAATGAGATAATGAGATAGATCAGATAGATGATACAATATGAAATTATGACATTTTTAGATCACTTTAAAGAGAGATATTGAATAGGTTCAGTTTGGGAGATGCAAGATGTAATCTGTTACAGGGTGTTCTACAACAATTATTATTACTAATTCCATTGTATTATAATTTTCATTAAGTTTGAATACATATATTTGATATCTATTTTTAATATTAAAATATTAATTCTTCTTATTACTCTTTCTTTAACTCGATAAGGAAATACAAAACGTTAAGATGAGTTCATTGAAACGTCCTGGAGAACAGGAAGATGATGATATCGATTTACAAGTAGAAGTCCATGATAAAAAAATTAAATTGCAATCAAAAGATCATGGTGTAGGCAGTGAACCAGTTTCTACTATTGAAATTATACCTACTGATAAATTTAGAAAAGTTAAAGAACAAGGTTTTAAAGCAAAAGATTCTGATTTGCATGGTGCACAAATGAAATCAACTTTTGAAAAAGAATTATTAGAAATGGACCATGATGCAGCTCAGATCGATGAATTGTCATCAATAGATACCTATGGTAGAGGTCCACTACCAAAAGATTTTTCACCTGATACTTATGATATCTCTTTCCAACAATTGGATTGTGATCAAAGTATGTTAAGCGGTTTCTCCGATGAGAATACTTCATTCATTGTGAGATTTTTCGGTGTTACAAAAGATGGTAATTCAATTCTTTGTAATGTCACTGGCTTTAAACATTATCTTTACGTGCCATCTCCAATACCACAAGAACAAACGAATAAAGAAGATCTTGATGGGTTTGTGAAATATATTAATGAACAATTGGAAAATTGCGTAGATTTGATTGAAATCGAACAAAAACAATCGATTTGGGGTTATTCAGGTGATACAAAATTACCATTTTGGAAAGTTTATTTGAAAAATCCAAATATGATTAATAAATTAAGAACATCTTTTGAAAAAGGTTATTTCACATATAAATCATGGTTCTCAAATGGTACAACAACTTATGATAACATTGCATACACATTACGTCTAATGATTGACTGTGGTATCGTTGGTATGTCTTGGATCACTTTGCCAAAGACAAAATATAAATTAGTACAAAATAACAACAGAATCTCAAACTGTCAATTAGAAGTTAATATAAATTATCGTGATTTAATAGCACATCCTGCTGAAGGTGACTGGTCTCATTCAGCTCCTTTGCGTATATTGTCATTCGATATTGAGTGTGCGGGTAGAATTGGTGTATTCCCAGAACCAGAGCATGATCCAGTTATTCAAATTGCTAATGTTGTAAGTATTGCAGGTTCAAAGAAACCTTTCATTCGTAATGTCTTCACAGTAGACACTTGTGCTCCAATTACTGGTTCTCATATATTTTCACATGAAAAAGAAGCTGATATGTTACGTAAATGGCGTGAATTTGTTGTTAAAGCTGACCCAGATGTTATTATTGGTTATAACACATCGAATTTCGATTTACCTTATTTAATTGATAGAGCAAAAGCATTAAAAATTGATGAATTTCCATATTTTGGTAGATTATTTAATATAAAACAAGAAGTAAAAGAATCAACTTTCTCTTCGAAAGCTTACGGTACTAGATCGTCAAAGAATGTTAATATCGATGGTAGATTACAATTAGATTTACTTCAGTTTGTTCAACGTGAATATAAATTAAGATCTTATACACTAAATGCCGTATCGGCTCATTTCTTAGGTGAACAAAAAGAAGATGTGCACTATAGTATCATTACTGATCTACAAAACGGTGATAGTGAAACAAGAAGAAGATTGGCTGTTTATTGTTTAAAGGATGCATATCTGCCATTAAGATTACTAGAAAACCTTATGGCATTAGTTAATTATACTGAAATGTCGAGGGTAACAGGTGTTCCGTTTTCATATTTATTATCTCGTGGTCAACAAATTAAGGTCGTTTCCCAATTGTTTAGAAAATGTCTTGAAATTGATACATTGATTCCAAATATGGGTAGTCAAGGTTCTGAAGAACAGTATGAAGGTGCCACAGTCATTGAACCAATTCGTGGTTATTATGATGTACCTATTGCCACTTTAGATTTCAACTCTTTATATCCAAGTATTATGATGGCTCATAATCTATGTTATACTACATTATGTAATAAGGATACAGTTCAAAGGTTGGGGTTGAAATTGAACGAAGATTATATTATAACTCCAAATAATGATTATTTTGTTACGACTAAGAGAAGACACGGTATTCTGCCTATTATTTTAAATGAATTAATTAGTGCAAGAAAACGTGCTAAAAACGATTTGAAAAATGAAAAGGATCCATTCAAAAGAGATGTTTTGAATGGTAGACAATTAGCTTTAAAAATTTCAGCAAATTCTGTCTACGGTTTCACTGGTGCCACAGTTGGTAAACTGCCTTGTTTAGCTATCTCATCATCCGTCACTGCCTTCGGTAGAGATATGATTATGACAACAAAAAATGCTGTTCAAGAAAAATATTCCATTAAGAATGGTTATAAAAATGATTCCATTGTTGTTTATGGTGATACTGATTCCGTCATGGTTAAATTTGGGACTCAAGATTTGAAAGAAGCAATGGATTTAGGTACAGAAGCAGCAGCATTCGTTTCTAGTTTATTTAAGGATCCTATTAATTTGGAATTCGAAAAAGCTTACTTTCCATATTTGTTAATTAATAAGAAAAGATATGCCGGATTGTATTGGACGAAAACAGAAAAATATGATAAATTAGATCAAAAAGGTTTAGCTTCTGTTCGTCGTGATTCCTGTCCTTTGGTTTCTATTGTTATGAATAAAGTATTGAGAATGATCTTAATTGAAAGAAATGTTGATGGTGCTATGGAGTATATTAAAACAGTCATTGATGATGTTCTGCATAATAAAGCAGATATATCCAAATTAATTATTTCTAAAACTCTAGCTCCTAATTATACTAATCCTCAACCACATCAAGTATTGACAGATAGAATGAAGAAAAGAGATGGTGTTGGTCCAAATGTTGGTGATCGTGTTGATTATATTATTATGGGTGGTAACGATAAGCTATATAATAGAGCAGAAGATCCTTTATATGCATTAGAACATAATCTTCAGATAGATGCAAGATATTATTTAACTAACCAATTGCAAAATCCAATCATCAGTATTATTGCACCAATTATTGGTGAAAAACAGGCTAATTCAATGTTTGTCATTAAGTCTATTAAGATCAACACTGGTAATATGAAAGGTGGTTTAATGGGATTTATGAAAAAGGTTGAAGTCTGTAGGAACTGTAAAGGTCCATTAGGTAAAGGTGAAGGTCCTTTATGTTCTAATTGTAAATCTAAATCTGGGGAACTATATATAAAAACTCTGTATGAGGTAAGAGACTTACAAGAAAAATTTGCTCGTGTATGGACTCAATGTCAAAGATGTGCTGGTACTTTACATAATGAAGTTCTATGTTCAAACAAGAACTGTGACATTTTCTATATGCGTGTTAAAGTTAAAAAAGAATTACAAGAAAAGGTAGAACAATTAAACAAATGGTAGGAAAATATATAAACCATGTATTTATTTGTAATTTAGATAAATTTTCTATTCATTAGTATGCATTTTAAACTTAAATAAGTTAAATATTAAAATATTATATATTTTTACATCGTAAGTTATTCTATATATTTAGCGTCGCAGATTGAAGCTATGGATTATTCTATAACATAGATAACTCTGAATAAGTTTTTGGTATTTTTTGCTTATCAGTAATCTGTAAACGTCTCATGTTAGAAGAAAACGAGTTTTCTCTTATATCATTAAACCAAGGGTGATCGATACAATTTTCAATAGAGTATCTTTGTCCTGGGTTAACTAGCAACAAATTGGATATTAAATGCAAAACAGTATCATCGATATCATCCCAATAAGGTGAATAAAATGCAAACTTACCCTGTAGAATTTGGTCTTTCAAACTTGGAGGTCCTAATTGATCACTAAAAGGTGGGAACCCACATAGACATACATACAATAACACACCTGCACTCCAAACATCAACCTTTGCACTATGTCCTTGTTTCGTTAAAATTTCTGGTGCTACATAAGATGGTGTACCACATAAAGTATTTGTGAATTGCAGTTCACCTGTGAATTTAGCCAAACCAAAATCTGCAATTTTAACTTGGATGTCAATTTCATCTTCATCCCAAGGACCTAATTGAATTTCATGTGGATGTTGTCTTCTTCTAATATTCAATAGAATATTTTCTGGCTTTATGTCTCTATGGATGATATTTCTTTCATGTAAATATTTTAATGCTGATAAAATTTGTTTAAATAAAGTCTTTGTTTCTAGCTGGGATAAATTAGTTTTTCTTACGATTCTATCAAATAATTCCCCATCATCAATTTTATCCAAAACTAAATATTTTTGTATTTGCGTCTTACTTATTGGTTCAACAAAACTATCTAATAAATTAACAATATTGTTGTGATGTACCCTCATAAGAATATCAGTTTCTTCTTTAAACTGATGATTCTTTTTTTGATCATCATTTAATTGAGGATGAAAGATTTTGATTGCGACTGTTTTACCAGTTTGTTTATTAATACCTTCTTTGACTATAGCATAATGACCAGCCCCTAGTTCTTTACCCAATATATACTTATCAAATACACTTAAGCTTTTAACCTTCTGTTGTGGTTTACGTTTCAATTGTTGGCTACTCGTGAAGCTAAATTGTGGTTTTTTAAATTTAGAATCTTCTGTGTTTATGCTATCTGTACTTACATCATATTCATTTGTTGGTGATTGAAATTCATTTGTATGCGCCCTACTATTACCATATTTGAATAAGAAAGAACATTTTTTACCAAAAATTACACGATCACCATTTTTTAATAGATAATCTTTTTTAATTAATTTGTTACCATTTATATAAGTACCATTTCTGCTTGTATCAATGATATTAAATAACTTTCTTGTATCATCACCAATCGGCATTTCTATTAATGCTAAAGTACAATGTTTTGTTGATATATCAGCTTCATTTAAGGTAATATCACAAGATCTACTCCTTCCTATCACTGTTTCATGCTGATTATATATTTTAAAAGTTTGTTCTTTACCTGGTATTAAACTCATGAAACTTGCTAATATTTCTTTATCTAAATCAACTTCAATTTTTTCAAAATGATGTTTTTTTGCTACAATTATTGCAGGTTCTAATTCTCCATCAGAAGGAAATTCTCTTTTATTCATCGTTTATTAAAATATTAAAAGTTCAAAGTTTTGTCTTGTTTATTTACAGTTTTATACCAATCGTGAGCTCTTCAATTAAAAGCTAATTGTATGGGCCGATGAACAGGATATTGCAATAGTTTATTTTTATTGATACTATCTTAGATATGAATCTAATAAAAATATATTCATTACAATGTTCATTATTTCGGCTTATTATAAATATAAATATTCTTTTTAAACTATGGAGCTGATTTAAAATTAAAACCAAAACAACGCGACAACCGTGAACTTTGAATAAAATGTCAATAATAACAATAATAACAATTAAATGTGTTTTATAAATTAATATATAATTTTACAAAAGATATATTTTATAAATATGCTGTACATATAACAAGGAATGTTAGTCTTTCATAGATATAGCATCTTCATGAGACTCTTGTAAATAAGCCACACGATTTAAAATGTATTCACAAAGCTTTGGTATATCGTCTTCACTGACTTTATCTTTAATATAATGAAAAGCTATTTTACCTTCACAAATATATTGCTTTAATACTTCGAAATTTTGTAATTCTATATCGAAATTATCAATTTTTTCAAGTGAAGAATAAGATCTAAAATGTTTACCTTCATAAATTAAATCTGATGATTCCCATAATAGCACTGGATCGAATTTTGGTAAATGTGAATGTACAAACATTACATCTAGTTTTCTTTCATTTTCTGGTGAAGCAGTATCTTCTTTTGAAATATATTTTTTATAAAAAGTATCAACAGTATAATTTGGATCGAATTTTTTCAAATTATTATTATCTTTACCATTATAATAATTGTCAATAATTTCTTTTGCTTCCGTATATCTTTCATAATCTTGTTGGAAATCATGTTGTAGCATTGCTACACCTCTAAACCCATTTTGATTAATTCCATGGTAACCCTCTACACCAGTTTTAGTTTTAACTTGATAAAAAGTTGAATTAAATTGTAAAGCGGCTGCGATAAATGTATCTTTATCACCTTCACCTGCGGCACCTTGTGATATTAGTGGGTAATACCACTTTGGACCATTAAAATTATAATATAATGCCAATAATAAAGTTTGAAAATTTTTACTTTTATTTATCATTAATTGACCCGATTCTGTTGACACATCTGGCATAGTACCTTCTAAATCATGAAATGGTACATTTGATAAATCATTTAAGTTTTCAGTATAAATATAATTTGGTGTCAAGTCATCTCTTGAATTTCTTACTCTTGACTTTTCATTAATTTTAATATTAGCAATATCATAGAATTTTGGGTTTGTAGTTCTTCTCCAGAAATCTGGCCATAATATCATACCATTGTCAATAAAAGAATTTTCATTGAATATATTATCTAAATTTTTAATGGGGAAATTATCTGCATCAATTAATAAAATATCATTAAATGATGAAGTCAACAAAGATAAAATTTTAAATTGATAACCATTGAATTTATATTCTTCCAATGATTCCTTTGGTAAAATATTTGATAAATAAATACATTTTGAATTTGTATCATTTAAATAATTTTCACAAAAATCTTTATCGTTTAATTCATCTTGTGGAGGTATAAAAACTTCAATTGGTAAAGTGGTACCAAATTTTCTAATTGTCTTAATAACTAAAAATGATAATAGAGAAAATTTACCACCACCAACCATCACAATACCTTTTGCATCCTCAGAGTTATGATTAATAAATTTAAAATTTTTCAAATGATCAATTAATTTACCATGGTTTGATTTTAAATTATTTAATGTAGAATCATCTATATTTAAACAATTTTCTAAAGATTTTTTATTTAATTTATACCAATCTTTTATACTACCATCATTATCACCAACGTCACCATTAATTAAACAATTATCATTTTTTGTTTTATCAATTTCACCCTCTGGTGAATATTTATTAATTAAATCAAATATTTCTTTATAATTTTTTTTAACTAAATCATTATGACTGTAAGTATTGAAGTTATTATAATTGAAATCATAATATTTTATTTTAGTGAAATAAATTATTGATACTATAAATAATAATAATAAAGTTGGTTTAAGTATTTTATAATACCTTCTATTAAACAACAACATTCTTGTATACCTGTAAACAAGTATTGCAACTATTACAACTATCTATAAAAGTAAATATAATAATATATTAAAATCCATATATACCTCTTATATATATACAAACCCATCGAAAATTTCATTAAAATTCGTTCCTTAAAGTCTATATACTTAACTGTACTTTACAACGGAGTCATATTCCTAGAATCAAGAGCAGAAGATCTGAGGAATATTTGGAAATAGCTTTACTGAATCTTATATATTATCACAGAAAGGTATTCTAGCAAGTAGTTTAAAGTAAACAGATTACAGAAGTAGGCTTTTGTACCCATGAAGAGAATTAGTTTATGGAAGAAGAATTGGTAGTAAGGAAATTCAATATGTAATAATAAATAAATAAATATATTAACTTATTGTGTCAATGGTACAACCATTTCAACCTCAAGTTACTATAATTATAACAATGTTACTGTATTATAAACGTTAAAATTAGAAATTTTTTTTATCGTTTACGAATAATTAAATTATTCGTAATTTAATTATTCGTGTTTCTCAAAAATTTCGCTATTTCGCTATTTCGAATTTTTCGTATTTTGTGGATTTCTAATTATAATTTTTTTTCATTAAAAGTGAAAGCCACTAAGGTAGAATGCAATAGTATTACTAAATTTGAGAGTATTATCTCTCTCTCTCTCTCACTTTGGTTTATCTTGTCTACTATAATTTAATAAATTATAACTCTTACAATTTTTTAGTGTTTTTTCTCTTTTTGAACATAAAATATGTATTGTTTTGGTTAGATTTATAAAGATAACAATGACAGTATAAAATGGCGGTAGGTGCTTTATATCTATGTGTAATTTCGATAACACAGTTTTAGTTTAATTTACAAGTCTCGACTTCTTCTGAAACAATACAAATATATAGTGCCTGTATTGATTCGGATTAAGGGTTAATTGTAAATTATATTATAAATTAAAATGTAAATTAGAAAACAATTGATATATAAAGAGGTGATACTTATATATTTATATATTTATATATTTATATATTTCTCATGTGAAAAGGGGAACGTGAACTTTAATAGGTAATAATTGGTGTGAATAAGGTTATAATAACCAGAAATACATTAAGATTAGAATTACCTCCGGCCCTTCGGTCACTTTACCAATCTTTATTCTCAGCTTATAGAGCACTATAAGATAGATGTGTTTACAACGATAATCAATTGCTATTATATTTTTACATTCTGGGATTGGGATAAGAAATTCTAATTGTGTGAGAATAAGAAGTTCACGTTTCACATATTTCAGAAATATAAGAAGAGGATTTTGAACTCTATAATTAAGTTACCAATTCATAGTCAATTATATAAAAACTAAAGATATTTGAAATTATGAAAATCTTGTATTTCCATAATTTATGTAAAATTAATATGTAATTTATGATTTAAAAGAACCCAGGGGTTTTATACAACTTAAAATATCACAGAAACATCCTCAAACTTAATTTATTCTAAAATGAACTCAACATTTGAAACATACAACTCTGCTGTCAGTCCAATTGAGACAGTCAAGTCTGACACATACGCGGATCAAAGAACTGCCTTTGAACAACATTTATTTATTTAATAGCCAAGATACTGCAGACAACAATACATATCACGTGTTTATTTTAAGATGTTATGATGCAAAGTCTCAAAATGTTGTCTTATAAATTATTTGCCTTGTTGGCGCAATCGGTAGCGCGTGTGACTCTTAATCACAAGGTTAGGGGTTCGAGCCCCCTACAGGGCTATTCTTTTTTAATTTCATTTCAACAACAATTATAAATTTAAATTTAAATATCATTGGTTTAATGTAACATTTTTTTTTAACAAAATATAGTATTCTAATTATTCATTATAATTTTAATCTATCTAATATATTTAATATGTTATTACTATAATCAGTTTTATAAACTAATCACTATTACATCATCCGAATTATTATTGTCATTACCATTATCAGTTTCATTTTCAGATTCAAAGTCAGAAGGTAATGAATATTTGATATCTTTATCAGGTAGGTCGTTAGGTTTATTAATTATAGAATCCTTTAAGTCAGGAATAGATTTCTTTTCCTCATCTGAACTATCACTGTCTATAAATGTAATATTTCTTTCAACATTATCTTCATCAGATTGTACAATATTTTCATTATCACTGTCTAAACTACTTTTAACTTCTTTAAATGATAATTTGGGTATAGGTGATTCGCCACCAGAATATGAATTACTAGAAAGTAAAACATCATCTTTATCATCATCATCATTTAAAATCCGAATTTTTGGATGATGAGTAGCAGGATGACTGATTTCATATATACTTGATGAAAGATCGATTTGAGATTGAATCGATTGAAATCTTGAATCATTAAAAAATTTAGATGTTTCGCCAGTTTTTTTCATATCATTATCATACTCAGGTTGTGATTGTGATTGTAATTGTGACCCTAATATATTGTTAGATTCAATAGAACTTTTAGTAACATCATGTGCATCATTGCCATTATCTTCCAAAGGATATTGATGTTCAGAAGTCTTATCTTGATCTGTATCCAATTCTTTTTCAGATGAAAAACTTTGTTCTGAGGTAATTTTATCAGATTTTTTATCAATTTCATCTAATTTTGTTGATATATTTTTTATATTCTCATTTTTGTCTTCAGAACTACCTATATTTTTCATTAAACTTTCATTATTTGGAACAATTTCCAAAACTTCCTCTTCTTCTTCCATTTCTTTCTTTTTGTCACTTTCGTTTTTACTTTCTTCATCATTATTATAATTAGGTTGTTTCTTAATTTGTTCTTTTTGTAAGTCTAACAGAATGTTTCTATAGGTTTCTCTTTTATTGACATTTTTATCAAATTTAAAATATCTATTAATTGTTTCAGAACAATTTTTATATTCATCACCATCAGTCATATTCCATAATTCTATTGTTTCCTTTGGATTTTCAAAAAATTTCTTTATATTAGAAATTACATGTAATCCGCAATCACTGAAATTAGATTGTTGAGGTACTAAACATTTCTTAATTACAATAAGTTCCTTTGGTAATTTTATTTTACATTTATCTTGAAAATATTCAATAATAAAGATTTGGATTGGAATAATATTCTTTGTATCAACTTGACTTAAAGAATCAAAAATTAAAATGTTTATTTTAGGAATGTCATCTATTGTAATAATATTTTGACGAATTTCATCTAAATTATTATTAATAAAATTTAAAATTTTATCGAAATTAATTATGATACAACCCAACCAATGATATGATATATTTAATGGTATTACAATATATTTCCTTGTAAATAAATCCGAATTATTTACCCATTTCTTAACATTATTATAATAATAATTTTCTGTATCACTAATTAATTTTAAATAAAAATATGATGACATTATATATACATCAGTATTTTCTAAAATATCTTTTTTAATTGAATCCTCGATAAAATATTTGATGAAAAAATCTAAGATCATATCATTTGCCCAATCATTATTATAAAGACATTTAAAATCTTGATTTGTAATTGTGAAAACAGTACCATCTTGAAATTTATAATTTAAATTTGGTTTAAAAATGATTGGAATCTCTTTTTTATTTTTATTTTTTGTTAATTCTTTTTCTTTATTTTCAATTGCAATAGTTTTTTCATCAATAACTAAATTTGAATCTTTTTTAATGATAGAATTATTTTTATCTCTTAAATTTGAATATGAAAATGAGCTTAATGATTCTTTATTTTTAGTAGAACCATAAAATGACATAGGTGCAATACTTTTTTGTTTCATTAAAGTATTTTTTAATTGATTAATAATTGAAGTATCCATACTTCCATCTTGATTAATTATATTATTTATTATATTTTTTGAATTATTTGAATAATTTTCATTAATTTTTGAATCTGATTTTGATTCTGAACTTGTATTCGATGCTATTTGTATTTGTTTATCTTTTGTTGTATTGATTTGTGCTGATTGTAATTCAGATGCACATGCAGATGATTGTGATTCAATTTCTTCGGAATCTGGTTCTAAGTCAGATTCTATATCAGAATTTAATTCTAATGTTACAGGTGTATGCTTTTTTGGTGTTAATGATTTTAAAGATCTATTAATATTAAAATCATAAATATGTTTCTTATTATTATTATTATTATTATCATTAAGCTTCTTTTCATTTTTAATATCAATATTTTCAATATTTAATAATTTTAATTTTTTATAATCTTCTAATGATTCTAAATTTAATATTTTTTCAATTTCATTTGTTGTACCAGTTATATTTAATTTAAAATTATTTTTATTAAAATTTAATAATTTCATTGATTTAATTATTAAAATTTTAATTTTATTCAATTTTTTATCTAAATTTGATATATTACTATTATTCCATAAAATTAATCTTGTTTTAATTTTTTTAATAATTTGATTATTTGAATCTTTAATATTTAAATTAATTTTTTCTTTTAAAATTATACTAAACGTTGTCGTATTCATATCAAATAAAAATTTTTCAGATTGTGAAAATAAATCTTCAATTATAATAATTAAATCATTATCTTGTGATTTAATCTTTATATAAAATTTATTAAGATTTAATTGTTTAAAATTTAATAAACTTTTATTAAATTTATATTTTAAATTATTTTCATCAATAATATAAAAAAATCCAATTAAATTAAATTTAATTTTAACATTATTATTATTATTATTATTATTATTATCTTGAATTTTAATTTTATCTTTTAATTTATCTTTCAAATTTAAATCAATATTTGGGGATGAAAATAAAAGTCCATTATTATTATTATTATTATTATTATTATTATTAGTTTTATCTTTTGATTTGTTTATCTTTTTTAATGGTGAACTATTAATTATTTCAAAATCATTATTTAAATCAATTAACCTTTTTTGATTATTTGGTGTTATATTTTTATTATTCTTATCATTATAATTAGTATTTAAATCATCCATAATTTAAAATATTATATATATATATATAAATGATTCGATTGTGTATTTTGATTTACAATTTTTTTTTTATTTTGATAAAAATGTTCTATAATGTAATCATTAAAAAAAATATATTGTTACTTATATCACTTATATTATGGGATTGAAAAATATCCTTACCTCTTTTCAGATAATGTTTTTTGAATTTTATATAAACATATAATTTCTTAAAATTATAAAATTATAATATACCGCTATTTTTATATATAATTAATTTTTAAACTTCTCTACTCTTTTTTTTTTTATCTACTATTAAAAAAATCGAAAAAAAAAAAAAAAGGAAAAGTTAAATAACCCAATTATATAAAAAAAAATGAAACAGCCATAAAAAAACTCACAAAAATGTTAAAAATTAAAATATATATTTATAGTAAAATAAATATATAATAATATTCTTTTAATTCTTTATAATAAATTAATTAATGTATATTTATATTATTAATTTTTGTATATATAATTAAAATTTATTAGAAGAAAGAAACCAATATTATAATACATATAAATACTTATATTATTATTTTAATTATATTTGATCTTTAGTGAATTGTAAACAAATGTGTATTTTATTTGTATATTTATTATTAAATTATATCTTTTAAATATCAATAAAAAAAAAATAAAAGTGTATCTTAAAAAAATTTAAAAATGATTTTCTCATTGTCCTTTATATACTTTTTTTTTTCTCAAAAATAATTTAACCGCCGAAGTCTAATTTTAAAAAAACTTATTTAAAAATTGCCACAAAAATGAGACTTCGGCGGTTAAATTATTTTTTTCTCAAAAATAAAACAAGAATGGGTTCGACAGGGTAACAATAATGGTGTGTTTTTTTTTGGATTTTTTCAAAATTTTTGACAAAGAATTTGAAATTTTTAGAAATTGGAAAAAGATAAGTCAGATTTGATGGAGAATATGAGTAATAAAGTAGATAACCTTATAAAGAGAATATATTGTTTTTAAGGTTATAATGTATTGTATACATGATTCAATAGTAATATATTGGTTATTGGAAGATACAATATATTAAATAAAACCTATAGGATTCTATTTTTGTTTTATTAAATTCTTTTTTTTTTTTGCAATGTTGAGAAATCAATTAGTTAAATCTAATTGTATTCGTGTTTTACAATTTTCTACTAATCGTGTTCTGTTGAATGGTGGTAAGACTCCAATTCAAATTTTTAGAGAAACTTTTAAAAAAGAATGGGAAAAAACACAAGATTTACAAGATAATATTAAAACTTTGCAAGATGCTTCAGGTAGGTTAGGTCAAAGTGAGGCTTATAAGAAAGCAAGAGAAGTATATGCTAAAGCACAACAATCATCTACAATTGTCACTAAGACTTTGAAAAAAACTAGTGAAACTGTTGAAGATATTGCAATGAAAACATGGGACTCAGAAATTGGTAAAAACACTAGAAGAGTCGTTAGTAAAAGTGCTAAAAAAATTGATGAATCATTTGAACCTGTTAGAAAAACTCAAGTTTATAAAGATGTATCTGAAGTAATTGATGATGGTGATAGTTCACGTTATGGTGGGTTTATTACAAAAGAGGAGAGAAGAAGAAAGAGAGAACAGGATTTAGCTACTGGTAAACGAGTCAGAGCCACAAAGAGTAATGAAGAAGCAGGTACAGCTATTGTAGCAACTAATATTGAATCAAAAGAATCATTTGGCAAAAAAATTGACGATTTTAAAGAAAATACTGTTGTTGGTAAGACAATGAAGACTTTTAAAGTTAGAGCTTGGGATGAAAATGAAAATCCTTTAATTGTTATGTTAAGAACTATTTCAAATAAAATTAGTGGATTTTTTGCAGAAACTGAATCGTCAAGAGTTTATTCACAATTTAAATTAATGGATCCAACTTTTTCAAATGCTTCATTCACTAAACATTTAAGAGATTATATAATTCCTGAAGTTTTAGAAGCTTATGCAAAAGGTGATGAAGTTGTTTTGAAAAAATGGTTTAGTGAAGCTCCATTTAATGTTTATGCAGCACAACAAAAGGAATTAAGAAAACAAAAATTATTTACTGACGGTAGAATATTAGATATTAGAGGTGTTGATATTGTTAGTGCTAAATTATTAGCTCCACAAGATATTCCTGTTTTAGTTGTTGGTTGTAGAGCACAAGAATTGCATTTGTATCGTAAAGTGAAAACAGGTGAATTAGCAGCTGGTGATGAATCTAATATTTTAATGAGTTCATATGCTATGGTTTTCACAAGAGATCCAGAAAATATTGATGATGATGAAACAGAAGGTTGGAAAATTTTAGAATTTGTTCGTGGCGGTTCAAGACAATTTACTTAAACGTAAAAAGAAAACAAAATTGTGAATATTATCATTAAGCATCAAAGAAAAATTGAAAATAAATAAATATGAAATATATTTCTTGTATATAATTTATTAGATATCGTACATATTTAAATTTTAATCCATTATATTAAAACAGATGAAAGGAAACGAAAAGAGATTTGAAATCGATTACGTGAATTATTTATTTTTATTACTTTTTTTTTACTTATATTCGTATAAATATTATTTAATGATCTTTTGGTTTAGCTAAACCTTTACCTAAAACTAATTTATAGACATAAGAACCGAATCTTCTACCATTATTAACAACACTTCTTAACCATGGTTTGACTGCCATTAGTAAACCGGCAAAAAGAGCACCCTGTAGGAATGGCATGACAACCATATCTCTTAAGATGACCTTCCAAACAATAAATTTTGTAATTGGAGCTGGCTCATTTTTCTGTATTTGTAAGATTTTTGTATCATCTAAACCTTCTTTCTTCAATTTAGCTAACCTTTGTTTTTCAGCTTCCTTTTGTAATGCATTATTAAATGATTGTTCTAGTCTAACATCTGGAACTTTCATTGGTTGTGTTTGATTAATTGGGATATCGTTAACATTCTCGGTATTATTTTTAGTTTCAGCTTCAGCGGACATCTTTAAATTTCTCTAAGTATGAACTTAATTATTGTTTCTCTTTTTTTTTCTCCAAAAAAAATTGTAATTATCTATGTCTTATAATAATAAAAATATAAAACACCTTTCGTAATCATGTTTTTTTAATCGAAAGGGTTTTATCTCATCTACATAATGAAAACCCATAGTAATTTCATATCTTATTGGAATTTTTCAAAAATTTGAATATTTTTTTTCATTATAGTCGTTCAGTACGATTGTTTCTGGAAATTTCAAAATTGAAAAAAATTGGAAAAAACAAAAAATAACGAAATTTCAAGTTTTTGAATACAATTAAATTGTAAATAGTATTTTATAAAACCTTTATATTAAATGAAATACATTAAAATCTCTATTATATTCATTATTGAATTTGGGAAATATCAGTATCATTAATTTATTAATAAAATACAAAGACAGTTGTTTGTTTTGTTTTCTTTATTATAAATATAGCATCTTATTTTTATTTTGCCATTCGGTTTGTACGTTACTGCGATAAAAGAAAGAAATTAATAATAGTTTATCATGAGTGAAAAAGGTCCTCAAGTTAAAATTAGAGAAGCTACAAAGGATAATGTCGATTTCATTTTATCCAATGTTGATTTGGCTATGGCTAATGCATTCCGTAGAGTTATGATTGCTGAAATTCCAACATTAGCTATCGATTCTGTTGAAGTCATTAGTAATACCACAGTTTTAGCTGATGAATTTATTGCTCATAGATTAGGTTTAATCCCATTACAAAGTGCTGATATTGAACAATTAGAATATAGTCGTGACTGTTTTTGTGAAGACCATTGTGATAAATGTTCTGTTGTGTTAACTTTACAAGCTTTAGGTGAAAGTGAAAGTACTACTAATATTTATTCAAAAGATTTAGTTATTGTATCAGATTTAATGGGCCGTAATATAGGGCATCCAATTATACAGGACAAAGAAGGCAATGGTGTTTTAATTTGTAAATTAAGAAAAGGTCAAGAATTGAAGGTTACTTGTGTAGCAAAGAAAGGTATCGCTAAAGAACATGCTAAATGGGGTCCAGCAGCAGCCATTGAATTTGAATACGATCCATGGAATAAATTGAAGCATACTGAATATTGGTATGAACAAGATGCAGCTAAAGAATGGCCTCAATCTAAAAACTGTGAATATGAAGATCCACCAACTGAAGGTAGTAAATTTGATTATAAAGCAAAAGCTGATACATTTTACATGAATGTAGAAACCATTGGTACAGTATCATCTGATCGAGTTATCACTAGAGGTATTGATACATTACAAAAGAAAGTTGCATCTATATTATTAGCATTAAACCAAATGGATCAAGAAAAGGTAAACTATGCCGGAAATAATAATATGAATAATGGTACAATGGATGGAGAAGATATATCTATGAATGGTAATGAAAACGATTCATATGCATCAGGAAATAATAATAGTTATGATGGAGCATGGTAATGAAAGATAAGCATGTTCTAATGATCATAAATAATAATTGAATATCATATATTATATTAATACATTATCCTTTCAAAACAATAAATAAAATGCAAAAACATAAACATAAACAAACATAATAGAAATAAATCATTAATCATCAAAAAATTCATGTAATAATTAGTCTATCAAATATAAATAAAAAATACATAATATAATTTATTTAAATTATTAATAAAAAAAAAATAAGAATAACATTAGTAATAATACATTATTTATTTGTGTAAATTATTCCAATTACAACATTCATCAAATTTAACTAAATTTCCGCCAAAAATATCTAATGAACTTCCATACGTTAAATCGACTTTACCTTTACTTAACTTATTCACAAGATCTAAATCATCAATTGATTTTGCACCACCAGCATAAACTAATTTTAAAGGTTTATTAATACATTTTGTCCATTCATATAAATTTTCTACTAATAATTCATCAATACCGTTACATAAACCTTCTACATCTGCAGCATGGATTAGAAATTCATCTGTATACTTACTTAATTTTTTAAAAGTATCTTCATTCAATTCTAATTCAGTTAAATTTTGCCATTTATTCATTGCTACGATCCATTTATTATCTTTTGTCTTTCTGCAACTTAAATCAATGACAATCTTATCAGCACCGCATTTATTGAACAAAGTTTGTAATCTATCAAATCTGAAATGACCCTCTGAATCAAATAACCAACTTGTTACAATAATTTTACTTGCAAATTGTAACCAATATTCACAATTTGTATCATTAATACCACCACCAATTTGTAAAAAATTTGGTGATTCCTTTAACGCCTCTAAAGCAGCATTGTCATTATTTGGACCTAATTTAATGACATGGCAACCTTTAATATCATTATCTTTATATAATTTTGAATAGTAAGCAGAAGGCTTGTTTGATACAAAATTAGTGACTGGTGTGTCTGACTCTTGTTGAGTCAGAGTACCACCGACAATTTGTTTAACTTGACCATTATGTAAATCTATACATCCAACGAATTGAGTCATTTTACTTGTATTGTATATCTTTGAGATTGTTCTTATTCAATTGTTTATAAAATATGTATTTACTTCGATGTAGAATATATTTTATAATCACTAATTGCAATTATATATTACTTTAATTATAATTTATTATTATATTTTTCATACATTCCCTTTCCCGAGACTCTATTTTCAATTCTCAAATTTCAAATTTTCAAAAAAAGTGAAAAATTTCAACCTCATCTCATCTCATCTCATCTCATCTCATCTCATCTCATCTCATCTCATCTCAATTTGAATATAAGAATGTTATATTTAAATATATATAAGTTGTGGTTGTCATAAGCTATTGATACATAATAAGGTTAAGAAGTTCATTTTATAGAGATATATCAATAAAAAATAGAAACAATGAGTGAAGATGATGATTATGCTAAACAATTAGAAGCGCAAAGAAAAGCGTTTGAAGCTCAATTTGGTTCATTAGAATCGATGGGTTTTGAAGATAAAACAAAACAGATTGAATCTAGTTCTGAAGAAGAACAAGATTCAGTTGTATCTGAATCTGAACAAGAATCTGAACAAGAATCTGAAGAAGAAGTTAAACCTTTACCAAAATCAATTTCGAAAATCAAAAAAATTGGAAATTTACAAAAAGGACCAAAGGTTATTAAATTTCAAGAGACATTTAATGATAGTCAATATATGAAATTAAATAAAAAAGATGAAAAACTTATAAGAAGTGGTAAAACTTTGACACAAATTAAAAAATTAGAATTAAAAAATGAAATTGATTCAATAGATAAAAATGATAGTGATGAAAATGAAGAAGAAGAAAAATTAAATTTAGAGAATGATATTGAATTACAACAATTTTTAAGAGAATCGCATTTATTAAGTTCATTAAACAATTCAAATACAACTATATCTGGATCTAAATTAACATTAGAAAATTTAAATAGTAATAATAGTGGTAATGATGTATTATATCAAGACAATATGTTAGTTGGTAAAATTAGATCAAGAACATTAGAAATGAGATTAAATAGATTGTCTAAAATCAATGGTAATCAAAATAAAATAAATAAATTAGAAAAAGTACCAATGAATATTAGAAAAGGTATGATTAAATCACATTTAAATAAAATTGAAAAATTTGAACAAGATTCAAAAGATGGTGGTATTATTTTATCAAAAGTTAAGAAAGGTCAATTTAGAAAAATCGATTCGACATATAGAAAAGATATTGAAAGAAGAATTGGTACCAGTATTAAAACAAAGGATTCAATAAACAATATGAAACGTAAACGTGGTTTAAAAATCAATAGTGTCGGTAAATTAACTAAAAATGGTTTAATAATATCAAAAAATGAGATAGCACGTGTTAATGGTACAAATAATAATAATAATAATAAGAAGAAGAAGAAAAGAAGACATTAATAAATATATAAAACAATATATAAAACAATATATAAAACAATACATAAAACAATATAAATGTATATAAATAAATGATATTTAATTAATGTGTTCAATAAGACAAGTTTATGGATCTTTAGACATTTTTATAAATGAATTCCGGATACATTTTTCAATATTGATGATAATTAAATTGTTGAACGTCAAAGACTCTACTACTACAATTTTAATTTATAATATAAAGCTTAATCGTATATTAATAATTCAAGATTTTTTTAATTGGATATATTTTATAAATGCATATTTTTGTTTTACTCTTTTATATTTTATGTATTATACAAAAAAATAATATAAATAGAATGTTAATTTCCACTTTTTAAAAAAAAAAAAAAAAAAAAAATTGTAAGGAATGGGCTATTTATGAAAAGATGAAATTTCGTTGTAATTCTTTTCTTTAAATTTTATATAAATATGTTTCATTATTTTTCAGTTATCTGTAATTCTTTTTTTTTGTATAGATTCATATTATCTTAAACAATATATCAAAATATAATAAAAATACTGGGTGTGAGAGAAAAAATTCGATAACTATTAAAATTATTTGGAGTATTCTTATATATTTGAAAATTAAAAAGTACTGACAAATAAGAATGATGGTTGATGATGATTCAACAAATTTGATGTTTGGTATTGAACAGACTTCACAAAGTATTTTGGATCAAGTTGATGCTTATTTACAAGATAATTCAAAAGTTGAGACAGTTAATAATAATCAACAAAATTGGGAGTCGATGTACTTAGATGATCAATTTAATCAAGATGTAGATTATAATAATTTGAATTTAAATGATCTTGATCATTTAAATAATCCAAATTATAAAAATGTTAAAGGTTCACAATTGCCTGTACCACCTGTACCACAAGGATTTGTGATTCATCCAATGTTACATACAAACAATGATGATGATCATACTAATTCACAGAGTCATAATAATTTTAAAAATTTAAATGGTAGTAATGCATCACCATTTATGATACCATTTGAACCAAATTCTGGTATTGTTTCAGCCAATGATACTATTGGTGTAACAAATACACCATTCATGAGAGGTAATAATAATGTTGGTGGTGTTGGTAGTAAAGAAATTAAAAATCATAATAGTATTAATGGTTCAAGTAATGTAAATGTTGTTGGTGGATTTTCTCCATTGACATCACCTGCAATAACTCCTATCACTGCACCAAAAAAAGTTGTTAAAAATAGTCCCAGAATAAATTTAATGAATTTAAGTAATTCACTACCGAGAAATAATTCGTTGATTGATAAAAGAGAAAAAAGAAATATTAAGAAAAGTAACAGTAATAATAGTACACCAAGTTCGATGACTAATGGTAATGAGATTTGGGATGAGTTATTATTTAAATTACCAGCAAGTAGCATGGGTACTGCTATAAATAGTGGTGAAAATGATGAAAATGTTTATAATTCGAATTCAAATTCAAATTCAAATTCAAATTCAAATTCAAATGGAAATGGAAATTCATTTCCAAAAGTTATATTACCATCTCACTCAAGTTCATCTATTTTAAAAGATTATGATGAACATGAAGAGATTGAAAAACAAAATTCTGAAAATACGTTTAATGAAAATAATGATAGTAATGAAAATATTAATGAAACTGATTTTAAAATCGAAGATAAAGAGAATGAAAATAATTTAAATAATAAAAATAATAAAATAAAGAAGAAAAACAAGAAAAAGAATGAAATTGATAAAGAAAATAATGAAGATACAAAGATAGTTAAAACATTAAGAGCCACTGAATCGCCTGTAATTAAACCTCGTACGATGTCACAAAATTCATGGAAAAAGAGACAATTATCACAATCACAAGTGAATAATATAGTTAAAGATATTGAAGCACCACAATTAGAAATAATCAATAGTGAAGATAAAGACAATAATAAAACTAGAAAAGAAGATGATGAAATGAATAAAAGAAATATACATAAACTAGCAGAACAAGAAAGAAGAAATAGATTAAATACAGCATTGAATCAATTAAAATTATTAATACCCGATGAATTAAAAAGAGCAGTGGAAGTACCGTCAAAGGCCACAACTGTTGAATTAGCATGCAAATATATTGAACAATTAAAATCTGAATTGCAAAATAAATAATAAAACTTGAAACATTAAAAAACAAAATCTAGTATAAAGTATATGTAATAATAAATTAAATTAACATTAAATCAAAATAAAATAAAATAAAATAAAATAAAATAATTTATGACATTTATGATAATACTTTTTTTATGGCTGTTGTATAATTCTAAAAATAAGTAACCCTAACACAACCCTAACACAACCCTAATGGTTTTAGGGCTATATTAGGGTTGGTGTATATTCCGGGGAAAACCCTCCCGCGGAGGAAGAAAAAGAAATTATCAACCAATCATATTAACGGAATGATAGATGGTACTGGTGTTTGTTAGTAAATTAACATGAATACATATAAATTGACCGATAAAAATCAACTAATAATTGTATGTAGAAAATTATATATTCTAAGAGACAATTTACCATAATAAAGTTATTATGGTATAATTAAACTATAGTTTAACTATGGTAAAAGTATTATGTTGTTTTGTTAAATATGTAATTAAATTTAAAGATATGAAATTTAAGCGATTTTTTTATAAAAAGATCTAATGAATTTTAATTTAAATATTAAATTTAAATATTAAATTTAAAATAATAAGGGAATTAAAATATATAATAAAGATTTTTTGGAATTATCTTTGTTTTAGATTTTGGTATTTGTTTTAATAGACTCAAGACAAGATAATAATTATAAAATGTTTTCTGTTACTGAATATTTAGAGGATTTAAAAGAGGTATTTATTCCAACAATTGCTAAAGCTGAAGACGAAGTTGATGATGATGAAGATGAAGATGAAGATGACGATGACGATGATGACGAGGACGACGAGGAAGAAGCTGCTGATCAATTAGATGCATTAAAGAAAGAAGCTATCGAAACCCCTGAAGGTCAAGAATTGAATAAACATTTCTTAGAGTGCACAGAAAGAGTTCAATTAGCCTCTGAACAAGAAGGTTATGAACATTTGGAATATAAAGAAGATTGTGTTGAAGAATTCTTCCATTTACAACATTATGCTGATAGTTATGCAGCACCAAGATTGTTTAGTAAATTGAAATGAATGAAGATATAAACTAATGTTGTTGTTTTTTCTGACTTTACATTTTAAGGTGCGATTGTATATAGTCCCTAAACTAGAATAAAAAATGTGAGGAGAGACCATTTAGAATGATTAGTTATCTTTTTTTTATTTGAAAGTATTCATTTACAACTCAATTTTTTTTCTACTACCCCTATCACACATCAAGGTACTTCAATAACCAAATATTAGATTTTGGTTTATTACCTTATATTTAATTATTTAATTATTTAATTTTATTTATATTCATATTACCCAAATATACATATATACATCATATCATTCATATAGGTTCATACCTTTTTATATTACATCTACCATAGTTGATGTTATGAAAAATGTAGCAGTGACTGCAAATTCGTTACACCCACACATCTCATTCCAACATCCGTACATTATCAGAAACAGTATTTTTTTTTCTACAATTCCGATCTATAAATTTTACAAAAACATTTTTTTTCAATTCTCAATCCGCTTTAACCTTTTGATAATTCCAAAGTTAAGGCATCAATGTATCAATAATGTATGAAATTGTGTAATTGTATTGTTGGTTCTATATAATTATTTATTATGGAGATTTGTATTATTGTATTATTGTATATTTTGTATATTTTGTATATTTTGTATGTATTATTTTTTGTATGGTAAAAATAATTTTTCATTAATTTTATAATATTGAATAATGAATATTGAAATTTATTGTATTTTTGTAATTACATCTAATTTTATCTTTGTTAACTATGTGCAATTAAACTTATATAAAAAATTATATATTTAAATTTAATATATAAATACTAGATATTTTAAATTAATATATCCTTCTCTTATTTTTTTAAGTAACCGAAACAACACAGTAAGAGTAAATGTACGTTAAATTTATTATTGAAAGGTTTTTTTAAGTTGATCAAGATTATGATATTGTATTATTTTTTTTTCATTATCAAGAACTATAAATTTATTAATGAATAGTGAATGAATGTATACGTTAATGTGAATCTAGTAATATACATGGGAATATATTGAGGAAGTTATTTGGGAAGACCATGATTTGAATTTGAAGAAAAACTAAGAAAGATTTTATATATACTTTTAAATGGGGAACGACATTATATTGAAATATAATATTTTATGAATATACTATTTGAGGATTATGGATGGGAAACTAATTGTTATTTTATGGATACTTTTCTTTGAAAAATAATGGAGTTTAAATAGTAATCTCATAATGTATTGATCTCTATACTTTATTTGCAATTGAATAAATTGTTACTAACATATCTTTTATTAATATTATTTTTAAAAAAAAAAGTATGGCTAATCTTATTAAATGTTTTTCGATCTGATTGTATTAAAAAGTCAAGGGAAAAATATTAAGGTTTTCTTTTTTTTTTTTATTAGTAGTGGATTAATTAATTTTTATATTTAGAAAAAATGGCTAAATCTAAGAACCATACCGCTCACAACCAAACCAAGAAGGCTCACAGAAACGGTATCAAGAAGCCAAGAACTTACAAATACCCATCTTTAAAGGGTGTTGATCCAAAATTCAAGAGAAACCACAAACATGCTTTACACGGTACTCAAAAAGCTTTAGCTGCTAAGCGTGCTGCTAAGAACTAAGTTTAGAATATTTTACATTAAAATTATAAGTTTAAACATTTTTTTATTTAAACATTTCTTCATTAATTCTAATTAAATTTTTTCTAATAGATATAATATATATAAATATATAAGCAATTATATGTTGTATAAGATAATAACAATAACTTAGTCACATTTATCAAACAATTAAAACTTATATGTTTTATTTAATTATTAGTTTATAAATCTTATAGTCTTTTTTTTTTCAAATAACATCATGTCTATAACCGTCGCCAAAATAAAGGGTTAATGACAATTTTTTGGAAATAAATATTATTTTTTGTGTCACAAATTAATTTTAAAAATCGTAAAACCATAAAACTATAAATACAAGATATTTTTTAAATATTTATAATTTATTAATTTACTTCTTTTATTTTGTTCTTTAATTAAATTTATTATTTGTTTTTCTATTTTATTTATTATATCTCTTATATATATCACGATTTAATAAAGTGAATCATTCAATTAAAAAAAGAATTTTTAAGAGAACTATATATATAAATTAATTAAAATGACTAATTCAGAAGAAAACAATAGTCAAAGCAATCCTGATACTACTAGAATTGATCAAGAAACTGTCAATACAACAGAAAATGTTGAAAATGTTGATAATGTTGATAATGTTGAAAATATTCCATTAAATGATGCAAATTCAAATGTTGTTAATGACAATGATAAAAGTGAAATTCCAAGAATTTATATTGGTAATTTGGATTACTCTTCAACTGAAGATGAATTATATGATTTCTTAAAAGAATATGATGTTATTTCTGTAATTGTACCAAGTCATACAGTTAGAGGGTTTTTATCAAGTCATGTACGTCCTTTAGGTATAGCTTATGCTGAATTTAATTCAGTTGAAAAAGCAAAACAAGCTGTTGAATCATTAAATAATAAGAAGTTTAAAAACAGAAAAATTAAAGTAAAATTATATAAATCATTTAAACCTGATAATTTATTAAAGCCAAAAAAGAGTAGATTTTATTCTGGTCAAAGAAGGTTATCTGGTTTAAGAAGATATAAACAAACAAATAATGACGAAAATAAAAAAAACTCACAAGAAATTAATGGTAATAAAGTATATGGTAAGGACTCTTCAAACGAAAAAGTACAAGTTACACAACCAACTTCAAATGATACAGTATATTGTGGTTATTTACCAAAGAACACAACTGATACAGATTTACGTGAACATTTTAAAGAATATAATCCACAAGAAATCTGGATTTTCAGAACAAGAACAACCAAAGGTCCAAGACATTTACAAATTCATCGTCATTATACAGCTGCTTTAATTACATTAAGTACAACAGAAACAATTGACAAAGTTTCTGAAGTTACTTCTAGTAAAAAATTATTAAATAAAGCAATTATAGTAAAAGCTGCTTATTTATCTAAAATACAAGAAGTTAGAAGAATAGCAGAACAAAATGGATTAGTTGAACCAAATGAAAATGGTAATGAAGACGATCAAGTTAATGAAGTTTTAAATACTGAACCTCAAGTAAATCAATTAAATAATGAAAATCCAAAACCAACAGAAATCGCTGTTAATTAGATTGTAATTATTAGTAAAATAAGACTGGTTCTTATTATACAGACAACTATTCAAAAATAAAAATTAAAAAATAATAATGTTTTGGCAATGATAAATACTCATAGAAGTATAATATATAATTATAAATAAGAACTAGCTACTTAATAAAATATATTCATTAATTAATTTCCAAATATATTAACTTATTATTATGTGTAAATTGATTTTGTGACACTTCCTTTGATGATGATAATACAGAAATAACGGTGACTGTTTTAGTTAGAGCCTCAGAAAAATATTACACCCATACATTTTTATTTGACAACACGTTTTATTTTCAGAAATTTTATTAATTTTTTTTTAAAAAATAATTAATAAAAAATAAAAAATAAAAATCGTTGACGCGAAGTAATTATGCTCGTTTGCACGGAGAATTGTGGGTGAATAATTAAATTTATTTCAAATTTGATGTTATAGTACATTATTTGTATCAACCTATAAACCAAGAAAAACATTACCTTTTAAAACTAGAATCAATTATATGTCTCTGTCTAATAATGACTATTTTCCCACCATTTCTCGTTAACACGTTCTTTCTAATTTTCAAATCTTCTGTCTAACTCTCATCAAAATTATTAAAGTTTTAACTGAATTTCAACCCACTTCAGTCTAAATTTTAGTATAGATTTCTCTCTCTCTCTCTCTTTCTCTCTCTCTCTCTCTCTCTACCATCAATTTTTTAATTGTTTAATTTTTATAATGTTTGTGCAGTTTCAATTTTTACAATTTTTCAATTTTTCAAGTAAAATTAATTTCAATTTGTTATACCTCATCTTAAACAATAATTAATTATGGGTAATGATTTTTTATTATTGAAATTTCAATTTAATCTATATGGAATTTTCAATTTTTAACTGTATTGTCTCTACAAATACATATTGTTAATACTAATAATTTTTATTTTTTTATTGTAAATTTATATTATTTTTAATATATTTAAAATTATATAGTTAAATATTTATATATTTAGTATTTAATAACCTTTAATCTTGTGTAGTTTCAGACAATCGCAAGAAACCATCAAGAAACAATGGGTATGTAATTAGAATAAATTGTAGATTGGATTTAAAACCTATATCACTGAGAGAGACACATCATTAAATATAAGAATTTTATTGAAATTGTAACAGTTAAGATGATAAATACAACTATGATGAATGATTCGATTTTATAACGTGTTAATGGAATTATCTGGATTGTTTGTGGATATGTTAAATATGAAAGTTATAAGATACAATAAGATTGATATTTGAATATAATGATTTAAGAAGAAAAATATGATGTTGTAGTCAAGTTATATGTAAGGAACTAAGGGAATAAGTAAAGATAGCCACAGTTAATTGATTTAATTTGATTTAATTTGATTTGATTAAGAGTTAAGTTTGAAGAATATTATATTAAGTTAGATTCTGTAAATTTTCTTCTATTGTTTTAAGAGGTGTTTTTCCATGGTTTAAAATTACAATTTGAATTTTTTTTTTTTAAAATAAAAATTTTTTACTAACAATTATTATTAAATATTATCATCAATTCTAAATATGGTATTATTTACATCAAATTTTTAAATAGGTAGAGTTATTCGTAACCAAAGAAAGGGTGCTGGTTCTATCTTCACCTCTCACACCAGATTAAGACAAGGTGCTGCCAAGCTAAGATCTCTAGATTACGCTGAACGTCACGGTTACATCCGTGGTGTTGTTAAGCAAATCATCCACGATGCTGGTAGAGGTGCTCCATTAGCTAAGGTTGTCTTCCGTGACCCATACAAGTACAAGTTAAGAGAAGAAATCTTCATTGCTAACGAAGGTGTTCACACTGGTCAATTCATCTACGCCGGTAAGAAGGCTTCCTTAAACGTCGGTAACGTTTTACCATTAGGTTCCGTCCCAGAAGGTACTATCATCTCCAACGTTGAAGAAAGACCAGGTGACAGAGGTGCTATTGCTAGAGCCTCCGGTAACTACGTTATCGTCATTGGTCACAACGCTGATGAAAACAAAACCAGAGTTAGATTACCATCTGGTGCTAAGAAGGTTATCTCTTCTGATGCCAGAGGTGTCATCGGTGTTATTGCCGGTGGTGGTAGAGTTGACAAACCATTATTAAAGGCTGGTCGTGCTTTCCACAAATACAAGGTTAAGAGAAACTCATGGCCAAAGACCAGAGGTGTTGCCATGAACCCAGTTGATCACCCTCATGGTGGTGGTAACCATCAACATATTGGTAAGGCTTCTACTATCTCTAGAGGTGCTGTTGCTGGTCAAAAGGCTGGTTTGATTGCCGCTAGAAGAACCGGTTTATTAAGAGGTTCTCAAAAGACTCAAGATTAGAATGTTTGATCATTATTTCTTATATAATTTCATTTCATATATCTGTTTTGTATCTAGATGGTTTTCAAATTTTATAATTTAATTTAAATAAAAAATGTAAGCATTCCTCATATTAATTCGACGTCTTAAAAATAATTATTATAAAAACATCTTTATTTCATCTTTAATATATATATATATAATTTATTTAAATAGATACATATGCGATAGATATCTATATTTATTCATAGCTCATCGCCAATGAATAATGTGATATGTATTCAGTCTTGCGTGTTTCTACTCCCTTTATTACCAAAAAATAAATCTTGTCACGTGATAATATTTTATTTATACATCTTAAATCCATTTGTTTACACTTTTTTATGATCCAGGAATCTACAGCATTCTTAAGTAATCTATATATAAATGTAATGATTTATTTTATAAATTAAAAGTTGTTTATATTTTAAAGATAAGGTAATATAGGATATTAAGCTTCTTTAGATAGGTAACGTATTTTATTAATACAAATTTCATTTTAGAAAAGTTATGGTCATAAGCAGAATTTCAATAATATTAAAGATTTAAGATAACACACGTTGGAATATAAATTAGTGAAATGAAAGTTGAAGAATTAATTATTGATGGATTCAAGTCTTATGCTACGAGAACTGTGATTTCAGATTGGGATCCTCAATTTAATGCCATTACTGGTCTAAATGGTTCTGGTAAGTCTAATATATTGGATGCAATTTGTTTTGTTTTAGGTATCTCGTCGATGAGTACTGTTAGAGCTCAGAATTTACAAGATTTAATCTATAAAAGGGGTCAAGCAGGTGTGACGAAGGCTAGTGTTACAATTGTATTTGATAATTCTGATAAGTCAAAGGCACCAATTGGTTTTGAGACTTCCCCAACAATCTCCGTTACAAGACAAATCGTATTAGGTGGTACTTCGAAATATTTAATTAATGGTCATAGAGCTCCGCAACAATCAGTATTGCATTTATTTCAATCAGTTCAATTAAATATTAATAATCCAAATTTTTTGATTATGCAAGGTAAAATTACAAAAGTATTAAATATGAAACCAAATGAAATCTTAGCTTTAATTGAAGAAGCAGCAGGTACAAAAATGTTTGAAGATAGAAGAGAAAAAGCTATACGAACAATGACAAAAAAGGAAATCAAGTTACAAGAGAATAGAACTCTATTGAAAGAAGAAATTGAACCTAAATTAGAAAAATTGAGACTTGAGAAACGAATATTTTTAGATTTTCAAGAGACTCAAACTGATTTAGAAGAAACTCAAAGAGTTGTTAATGCCTATGACTATCATATTTTAAAAAGACAAAAAGAAACATTTAAAGAGACTCTTTCTACAAATGAAAATAAAATACAATTATTAAATGATAACGTCAAAAAATTAACAGAAGAATTAGAAAGTTTAAATGAAGATTTTGAAGAGATAAGAAATAAAAAGAAAAAAGAAACTGATGGAAATAGTTTTATTTCAAAACTTGAAAAAGAAGAATCGGAAGTTATAAATGAGTCTGCAAGATTAAAAACTTTATTAAAAATTTGCGAAGATAATTATAAAGAAACCAATAGTAAGGTTGATGCAACAAAAAAATCAATCGATGAATCTTCGAAAGAATTAGAAAAAACTGCAGACTCATATAAAGAATCTAAAATTGAATATAAAAAATTAAATGAACAATTAGAGGCTTTAAAGGAATTGCATAAGAAAAAGGAAGATTTCTTGTCTACTTTATCTACTGGTATCTCATCTACGGGTATGGCTGATGGTGGTTACGAAGCACAATTAGGTAAAACAAAGAAAAGTTTAAATGATTGTAATGTTAGTATTAAAAAATCTAATTTGAAAATTGGTGTATTGAAAAAAGAATTAGAAAACAACAAGCCTAAATTAATGAAAGCAGAAAAAGAAAATGAATTAAACATTCAGAATATTAAAGATTGTGAACAGCAGTGCTTAAAAATCGAAAATGATATTAAAAATTATGGTTATGATTCAAAATTGATTGATGAGTTGAAACTGCAAGAAAAACAATTACATCAAACTTTATATAAATTAAATAATGAAAAAGAATTTTTGAGAAGAAAAGTATCTAATGTTGATTTTTCTTATTCCAATCCAGAACCAAATTTCAATCCAAAATCAGTTAAGGGTGTTGCAGCCCGTCTGTTCACTATAGATAAGACTAACTACAACAGTGCAACTGCTTTACAAGTATGTGCAGGTGGTAGATTATACAATGTGGTAGTAGATAATGAATCAACTGCATCTAAATTGTTAGAAAATGGTAGACTACGTAAAAGAGTAACCATCATACCGTTAAACAAGATTGCAGCAAGAACTATTGACCCCAATACACTAAAATATGCTAAGCAATTGGCACCTGGTAAGGTTGAGTTAGCTTTAAACCTTATTGGTTTTGAAGAAGATGTCTCTAAGGCAATGCAATTTATTTTTGGTGGAAGTTTAATCTGTAATGATGCTGAAACTGCCAAGATGATTACTTTTGACCCTAAGATCCGTACAAGAAGTATAACCTTAGAAGGTGACGTTTATGACCCTGAAGGTACTTTATCTGGTGGTAGTAGAACAAATACGAGCTCTATCTTAGTTGATATCCAAAAATATAATGAAACTACAAATATTATAAACAACTCTGAAAAGGAATTAAACTCAATTAAACAAAAATTGAAAGAACAAGACGATATTTATAAGCAGACAAAAGAATTACAAAATCAATTATCTTTATTCAATCACAAATTAGAAATATCTAAGAGAAATTTCGACTCTAACCCAGCTTCACAAGTTCTAAAAAGAAACAAAGAGATACAAGAAGAAATCGACGTTTGCGAAAGAAATATTGAAGAGAACAATGTAAAAATCGCACAATTAGAATCAGATATAGCTAGAATTTCAACAGATATGAATGAATTCAATACCGACAAAGGTTCTAAATTAAAAGAGTTGAAAAAAGAAGTAGAAAGCATATCTAAAGAGATTGATAAACAAGAAGGTCATTTAGATGAAAAGACTGAACTGTTCCAAAATTTAGAATTGGAAACTGACCAACTTAAGTCTGACATTGAAACAAATAACGAGTTTGTTAAACAATCTGAAGATGTATTGAATGGATTGAAAACTGAGGAAACTAAACTGATTGACTCCATTAAAGAACAAGAGAATAGTTTGCAAAATATAAAATCAAAATTATCTGAAGAAAGAAGAAGATTGATTGATATTGATGAAGAAACAAAGGATCTAGAAAGGTTAATAAAATCCAAACAACAATTAAAGAAAGATAATGAAATTGAATTACATCAATTGGATCATGATTTGAAAAAATTCAAAAGTAACGCAAATAATATTGAAGAATTGATAACCAAATTTATTGAAGAAAATGAATGGTTAAATGATGATAAACTTGTTGAAGGTGTTATTAATCAACATCAAGGTATCAACTTAGAAGAAAGTAGAGAACGTGCTAAACAATTACAAGAAAGATTTGATAAGATGAAGGTTAAAGTCAATACTAATATTATGAGTATGATTGAAAATGTTGAAAAGAAAGAAAGTTCATTAATTACTATGATTAAAACCATTGAAAAGGATAAAATTAAAATTCAAGAAACAATTACTAAATTAGATGAATATAAGAGAGAAACTTTAATTAAAACTTGGAAAAAAGTTACTGTTGATTTTGGTAACATCTTTGCAGATCTATTACCTAACTCTTTTGCGAAATTAGTTCCTAGTGAAGGGAAAGATATTACAGAAGGTCTTGAAGTTAAAATTAAATTAGGAAAATTATGGAAAGAAAGTTTAGTTGAACTATCAGGTGGTCAAAGATCATTGATTGCATTATCTTTAATTATGGCTTTATTACAATTTAGACCAGCACCAATGTATATTTTAGATGAAGTTGATGCTGCATTAGATTTAAGTCACACTCAAAACATTGGTCATTTGATTAAGACAAGATTTAAAGGTTCTCAATTTATTGTTGTCTCATTAAAGGAAGGTATGTTCAATAACGCCAATAGAGTCTTTAGAACAAGATTCCAAGATGGTACATCAGTAGTTAGTGTCATGTAATATTAACTTAATAAATATATATATAATAATACCATTATTTATATGTTACGATTCTAGATAGAGAAATACGTTTAATTAAATTAGTTTAAATGTATTATCTTCTTTTCGTATATATTATTTGAATTTATGGTGTTTGAAATTTTCGATCGCATCGGAAACAAAACGTATAGAGAAGTAACGAAATTTCAAATTCAATCACGGTCTTTGATGATTAAATGTTTAATTAGATGGAATGTACAATGCACTGTGTATTAGTTATATCATTAAATTATAACTCAAAGATATACCTGAGTTGGTATATGAATCAAGCATTTATTTGATATTCACATTTTTCAGTCGTTTAGTTGTTTAGATTTATTATTAAGTTTAGATCTCTGATAAGTTGAAAGAACGATAAAGATATATATATATAAACAAAGCACGAAGTTATTATAGAGATGGATTTTGTTGGACAATTAGTGAGTAAAGATTTGATGTCTTTCTTTGATAAACATCAAGATGATGGTCTTCTGGTTAAAATTTGCATTGCAGGTGTGACTGCTACATTAATAGCCACATTCTTATTAAGAAATGGTAGTTCTACTACAACTAAGAAAAATAAAAAGAAGCATTCAAAGGGCAAGAAAGTTGTTGTTAAAAAACAATTGACGTTGGAAGAAAAAATTGATAAAGTTTTAAATACATATAATAAAGAATATAAAGAAGGTATTGAAAATTTATTAGAGAATTATGATAAAAGTGAAAAACAAACTTATGAAAGAAATTATTTTAATGAAATGTTATTGAAATTATTAATTGAATTAGATGGTGTTGATTTAGTCGATGTTAGTGATTCAGAAAGAAAAGCTACATTAAAACTAAGACGTAAAGAAGCGATTAAATTAATTCAAGGTCAATTAAACAAATTAGATAAATTATAATGATATTCATTCGTATTGATTAATTGTAAGATTTCAATCTGCTCATGGGAGATTTCTATGAATGTAACGTTATGTAAAATAAAATAATACTTAATAAATTTTAATTAATATAATAACTTTATTGAATTCATTGAGTGCAATGGCAATTTCGTTTTCACTAAAGAGTTGAGAGGTGGAATGATCAAGAAAATTTGTTTTTTGAAGTAGTATATAATCTTGTATATCATGCTTAGATATTAAATAGATAACAATATATATTTGTTTAGGTGGAAATTTTCACATTCTCTATTACCCAATTAGGAATTTTCTTAAATATAACCCTATTAACCCTAATAGGGTTAATAGGGTTTGCTGTATGTGGCAATTTGAAACTTTTTTTTTTGTCACATGCTGTTCTGCGGACGTTTCTGTGAATTTTTATGTCAATATTTATTTTTTTTTCACTTTTTTTCAGTGGTTCCCAAATTTGCAGGAAAAAAATTTAAGAAATTAATTTTAATGTGAAGTATAAAACAATATTTAGATTAGAAATGATTATTCTTTTAATTAAATTATTTATTTTTGTTTGATTCTGATGGATAATAAGAATAAATAACTATTTAAAATATAAATAGTAGAGATATTTTTGATATAGCTTAAAAAAAAATTTATTGCCATCGTTGTTCCATCAAGAAATACGAGATTAAATAAGTGTTGGTTTTTTTTCTTATTTGAGTGATAATAGGATTTTCAATTTTATATAAATATATTGAGACCTCTGTTAATTTTTTAAAAGTTATTATATTTAGAATAAAGTGAAAAAAAAAATATATATTATTAGAAATGAATAGTGTTGGTTTTAGTTTTGGTTATAATCCTAATAAATCTGATTCTAATAAATCTGGTGCAAGTTCTAGTGGGTTACAATCAAATATTTCATCAGTTGTATATAATTATGATTCGAATTTAAATGTAGATGTTGATAATATAAATAAGAAACAGAGACAAAAGAGAAGATTAGATACCTCGAATGTTGGAAATATTAAGAAAAATGATCTTTCAAGTCGAAAGATTGCATCTATTGGTAATAATAATGTTGATACAACCAATAATAAAAGAAAGGTAAATTTATCATCATCAATTTCTGGTCAAGTGCTCCCTATTACTAGAGGTATTGAATTAATGGATAAAGAACAATTACAAAATTTAGTTTTAAATTTAATTAATGAACATCCACAAGTACAAGCAAATATACATTCAAATTTAGAGTCAATAAATTTCCCAATAACAAAATATTTAGAATCATTAAAATTGAAATTTGATGATATTATTAATAATGTTCCATATTCAAGAAATAATTATTATGAAGACAACTCAAATTCATTAAATGATTATGCATTTGTTAGAATGAAACCATTTATTTTGGAATTTTTGAATTGTTTAGCAGATTACGTTTTAGATAATATTCCACCAAGAGTTGAAAGTTTACATGATTCTTTAAATTTCTTGGATTGTTGCACTGAAATGATTTTAAGTTTACCAAGATTTAATTTAGCAAGCAATAATTATTATTATGATAAATGTTTAGAACAATTATCTTATTTATGGTGCAACGTTATTAAATTAATTACTCAAGATATAATGATCTTAGTCAATGATGAACATTTATTATTGGGTTACTTAAATAAATTAACTACATATAATGAAAAGTCACAAGGTATATTACAACGTCCATTACAATTATTTAAATCATTAGATTTAAATTTTTCAAATTCTAATTCTAATTCTAATCATATGATGAATACCACTCATATTGTTATGAATTCATCATTTTCATCATCTCAAACTAGTAATAATAATGATACAAGCACCAGAGATACCATTGTCTCAGAATTATAAAAAGAAAAGAAAAGGAGAAAAGAAGTAAAATATGAATCATGATATTATAAGATAAACAATTGAAAATTTCCTTATAAAGATGATTTTGATTACCTCTCCTGGTTTAACCAATATTTTGCATCAAAACTCATTTATCATACCAATGAATATAATTCTAAAAATAAAGTGAATTAAATTATTAAGAAATTAAAATGTATATTCTCTGTTCACAACTTAAATTATCTCCCTTATCATTTTTTTTTTGCATTAATTCGAATAACATCTTTATTTTAAAGTTTAATAACCAATTCGCATATATCATTTAAATAGCAAATATACCATGTTTAGAAACTAATATTATAAATTAGATAATAATTATTTAATAATTTTAAAAGATCCTTTTATAAATATATAAAATATAAGTAATATGAGTATATTTGCTCGTTCAGCTCATCAGATGAGCTGTTTTGATTTTGTTATTATTTCCACGCATAGTAGGAATAACTTGAGGCTGTAAAATTGAAATTGTAATGAAACTTAATCATCATACAAATTATAAAATAAATATTCAATTAAGTATAACCTAATATGATTTAATTGATATTTATTGATATTTATTTTAATAATTCTATATACATATTAATTTAAAGGGAAATTTATTATTCAAGAATACATATTGCTAAACTAATAAGCAAAAGTAAACGATCAACGTAAAAATGGGTAACGAGATTCAGCCAATTCACTATCATCCAAAGAACCTTCAATTGTTATCAAATGATGTATGTATATTGATTCTTTTTTTCTTTTAGATATAAATGAGTAGGAAAAAAACTTTAAATTACTAACTAATTATAGTTATTTATAAATAATTGTAAAATATAGTTAATAAATCAATCTCTAATCGGTGCTGCAAAAGGTTTGTTCATTGGTGTTACAAGTGGTTTATTACTAACAAGGTTCTCGCCATTATTTAGAAATACAAGAGTCCAGGTTAAAACTTTTTATTATGTAGCATGTATTTCATATTGCTCTTATTTTCAAGCTGATTCACATTTATTAACATTTCAAAGTAACTCTTTCCAAGATGAAGTTAATAGAAGAAAGAAAGCATTAGATGATGCTGCTGAGAAAGGTGTATTTTTAGAAGAAAATCAAGTTATTCGAAGTACATTTACTAAAGAATAGATTAATTATAAATTTAATAATCTTAATATAAAATAAACAATATTCAATGATATAATAGCTTTCATGTACAGGACATCAATAATAAAAGTTGAGGGAGAGGAAATTTTAATGTAATTAAAATGATGTAGATAATATAATTAAAGTATTTAATTTATAAAGTAAAAAAAAATAATAAATACTTCTAATTAAAAATGCATTGCTATATGACCTGCATATAACATTTTATGTTTCAAAAAAAAAGTTTATAAACTGACTTAAAATAATTATGAACTTCTTGATTTATCGTACATTTAATTTACCACAATAACCATTTAATAATATTTAATATTAAGAAAAGGATTAATTTGGTATATTTGAATATCATTACAAAAAACCAAATGGACCATAATAATATAACGATAAATAATTCTAATACTTTGTAACCAATTTTAGAGAATTTTTTGGCTCTTAAATTCCTCAAACTTAAATGTTTTTCTGATGATTCTTGTAAAAGTTTTAATTTTAAAGTTAATGTAGTATTAACATCTATCATTATTCTATCAATACTAGATATAAGTGTTTCAACTCGGATTGAATAATCGTTAAGCCATTTAGAATTCCAGTCATTACCTTCTCTTAATACAGAGTCTAATTTTTCATTATATAAATGTAATATTTTATTCGTATCTTGAATGACATCAGATTCTCTACTTACATCAGTATTGTCAATACGTTTTTTTAACTGCAAACTTTTAAATTTTTTATGTGTTTCAATTCTATTTTGCATGATTCCGATGGTTGTTCTAATATATCGAATATCTTTTCGATATTTTTGTAACTGATAATCTAAAATGATCTCCTGGTGTGGATTTGAATTGGAAGAAGATGAAATACTCTCTTTTGAAACTATCTTCAAAGAGTTATCGCTATTTGGAACCTCTAAACTATCAATTTTACTAGCACTTGAGTTTAAACTAGATTGGGATTCGGTTTCGTTTGCATTTCGCATTGCTTTAAATGATATATTTTGTAAATTATTAGGTTTATTATCTGCAGTAGAATTATTAGGAATTTCAAGCTTCGGTATAGAGGATGTTATATCGTAAGTTGATTCGTTTAAATGATTACTATTTGAATTTTTAGGTGGACTTTTTGAGTTAATCTCATTAAGATTTTCTGATGATGCATTATTTTTCCTTCTAAATGATGGAGACTTTGACCACCTCTTCGATTTCTCGAACATTTTTTCCAGTTTCATCACTCTTCCTCTTTCTACCTGTATACCTTCATCATCTTTTTCTTCCGAATTCAGAGATGATAGTTCTATTTTATCAGATTTTTTATCTACATTTGTCTTTTCCAATGAATTAACATTTGCTTTGTCTTCACTATTTGAACTTATAGGAGAATCACGCAAATTTTGTGGAACTGGTGTTGATCTTTTTGAAGAATTATTACCATTATGAAAATGATTATGATTTGATAAACCTATTATATTTTTAGCATGTTTAAATTTAGAATGAGGTTCAGGAGATTTTAACCATGGTTCACCATCTGGTCCTGTTAATTCTAACCAATGAGTAGTTCTCCAACTAAAATCGCTAGCCCTTTCACTCAAATCAATATACCATGGAAATTTTCTGTATGGTTTTGAAGTAAATTGCTTAATTGCTATTATTGGTGATTTGTTTATAAATAGTACTTTAGGAGGTGGTTCATCATATTTTTTTCTAATTTTTCTATTTCTGATTATTTGCAAAGGATTATAGACATTTTCAATATTTTCATGAATAATTTCAACATCTGTATTAATAACTACATTTTTCTCTACAATAGCGTAAAAATAATCCAAATAACTTCTTACATTATCAGCATTTGCTCTTATAGCTTTGGATATATTCATCCCTTTTTGTAATATCTGTTTTCTAGATTTAGTAGACTGATCATAGTTACAGTAGTTTTTATTATTATTAGATATGGCCTTATTTGTATCATTTGAATTTATTAAGATATCAGAAGGGTTATCCTCATAATTATTTATTTCGTAATTTAGATCATTTTTCAACCAATCTTTATTGTCGACCAAAAATTTAGTAACCATTTTGATACCAGCTTTTTCAGTGCCATCTTCGTTTGGCTCTTTTTTTATCACCTTTGAGCTGTCTATAGTTTTAGTTTCTGTTGTTTTTATCCTTTCAATATTCTTAGAGGTTGCCATTTTTTTATGTATTCTTTTTTAACTTTATCAATCAATTAATACAACCTCTAAGATACAATAATGTGACTTTTGTATTATTAATAAGATTTTTGATTTATTGTATCTGTAGTTTTACAGTAAATATATAAATATATTGCGGACTTCTTGGATTAAAATTAAAATGCCAATTAATATATCTTTGAGCTTTCTATACTATAACAGTAGGTCATATAATGATAGGTTCATATAATTATATTGTATACTTTTATAACTTTTATAAAACTTGAAGTCTTCGATTTCTGTTTTTTGCATACTGCATCCTTTAAATTTCATTTACTATCGTAACAGAAAAATTGAAAAAAGATAAAGTTGAAGATTTAAAAAATTATGGAATTAAAAAAAAAAAATAAATTGATTTTGAATTTGTTCATCAGTTTTTAAGATTGATTTGAATTTAAGCTAGTCAGGTGCAAGTACTTCTAATTATTTAATTATATTTTGATATAAGAAGACCATTTTGGAACGGTAATAAATACATATATAATCTCTAAAAAAAAAAGTACGCCATGTCTCAATACTTTGCAATTATAGGTAAGGATGATAACCCTGTGTATGAAGCAGAATTCTCTGGAAAGTTAGGACCGCAAGGACAAATTCAAGGTTTTCCTCAAGATTTAAAAGAATTAAACCCATTTATTTTACATGCATCTTTAGATATAATAGAAGACTTACAATGGCAACAAAATTTATCATCTCAAGGTACAACTACAAATGCTGGAAGCAGTGGTGGTTTTTTAAGGTCACGTAATAATACAAATGCTAGCAATTGTTATTTGGGGAAAGTGGATCATTTCTATGGTATTATTATAACTGCATACTTAACATATAGTGGAATGAAGTTTGTCATGCTTCATGGAAACTCTGTATCAACATCTGTTCAAATAGACGACAATAATGTTAAATCATTTTATCAAGATGTTCATGAATTGTATACGAAAACCACTTTAAATCCCTTTTACAATGTTGGAGATCCTATAAGTAGTCCGGCTTTTGATTCTAGAGTACGAGCTCTAGCCAGAAAATATTTAAGTAAATGAATTAACTAATTTCTCTAAAAAATTTGTTTCTACAAAATTTGGGCAAATTTTTTTTTAATTATTTACCTTAAGAGAATGGGTCGAAGCTATGGATATAATGTACGTTGATGAATAAAATATAATGATTGGGAAACAAAAATTTTATTAAATTATGAGGAATTTTTTTAAAAGTAAAATTATTGAGACTTACCTTTAAAATGTTAATAACATAGGGATAAATATTTATATTTATATATATTCATATTTCCATTAATATAATGCATATTTGTTTTGAATTCTCTAAATAAACTATATATATTTATATTTATATATAAAGTTCGTTTGAATGCAATGGTATTCTTTTTTTTAGTTTAGAATTTTAAAATACAATTCCATAAACCTAATGTTTCGATATTAATAATACAAAAAAGGTAATTTTTACAAAAAAGGTAATTTTTACAAAAAATTTCTTGAAGACTAATGGTCTTATTTACCAGTTGAACCAAAACCACCGGCACCTCTTTCACTTTCTTCTAAAGATTCAACGACGACAATTTCAGCATCATCGATAATTCTTTCTAAAATTAATTGAGCAATACGGTCACCCTTCTTAATTTCAAAATCTTTTTCAGAGTGGTTGAATAAAACAACCTTGACTTCACCAGTATAATCTCTATCAACAACACCAGCACCAGTTTGGATACCATTCTTAACAGCTAAACCAGATCTTGGAGCAATTCTACCATAAGTACCTACTGGAACAGTGAAAGAAATATCAGTTGCAGCTAAACCTTGACCACGAGCTGGAATGGTACATGGTTGAGAAGCATAGATATCATAACCAGCAGCAGTGGCAGAACCCTTGGTTGGGACAGTGGCATCAGATGAACGTAATTGAATTTTTAAAGAATGTGACATTTTTTGTTGTTTTAACTTCGGTTGAGTCATTTGAATATATGTAATATCTCAATAAAAAAGTAAGAAAAAGAAATAAACAACCGTATGTAGTTAAATAATAAACAAGCTATTATCCATTACTTTTAAATTAATTATATTAAATATATTAAATATAGCAGAGTAAATGTTTTCTAAATCATTAGAAATATATGAAATATTTGAAAAATGACAACAAATTTTACGCGTCAGATGAATATTCTTCAGTTTCGTGTCTTTTCAATTATTCCAAAAATCGAACAATTCAGTTCAAATTTGTTAAACTTCAACATAACTATCGTAAGTATGTTAATGATGAAAGGGTCATTAATTTTGAATTTGATTACATTCGAATACAAGATTTAACCAATTCAAGATATTAGATTCTTTGAATTTAATCGTGCTCTGAAGTTCAAAAAATCGACGCAAATTAAAAATTTAAGCTATGAATTTAATGGATTTTCAGCATTAAAGGACTATAAACACATGGATTACATTTGGAATGAATATCAAGAACTAAAATTATATCATTGTATATCATTTTATGCTAAGTAACGAATTAAAGGGTAATTGTTGAAACTATTGGTTTCTATTAATGAGAATTTAATTCTATATTCATTGACATTTGTCTCAAGAGATTTAACTTGAATTTGTGTATGACTTGTATGCTTCAACCATTATTTTATTTATCTTTAATATTGGAAACTATTATTAAAAAGAACACAATAGTAAGTTTATAAAATAGTGAAAAAAAAATTAAGATTATGTTAGATCATTAAATTTGCAATGTAACTAGAATATTTTTTAAAGAGGAAATTGACTTAGGATAATAATAACAACTGCTTATTATGAATAGATGATTGTATTTCTAATTTAAACTGTTTATTTTAATATATTATAATATTTATTTAATTAATTCTTATTATACAGAATTATGAGATTATCTCGCTGGTCTTTTGGTATTTGGGATGGAAAAATCATTAACGGACAAACTAAAGAAATTAAATGTTCCGATTAATGAGACAGGTAAGAAAAAGAGCGTACCAGGTCAACCTAACCTTTACGTTGTTGATGAAGTACTCGAATGTACACAAGAAGAATACCTTCGAGAGGTAAGATGGATGCAACGTATAACTGGTTTAACATCCTATGTTGGACAAAAATATCGATTTGATATTTTATATTATGTAAATGTTCTAGCCAAACATACTTTATATCCTAGTCAAGCCGTTAAACGCTCAATGAACTAGTCCAATTCCTTTGGGATACCAAGGAAAACCACTAATCTGACACTATCAGGATATTGATAATTATAACATCAATGTCATAACAGGCGCCTTTCATGCTAATCAAGCCAATTATAGGTCTCAAATTGGATACTTCCAATTAATAAACGGCAACATGATTGGCGCTAAATCAACAACTACCTCCTTAAGTTGTATCAGCTCTACTGAAGCAGAGATATATGCAATATCAGGAGCAATTCCTAAATTGAAGGATATAGGTTGTTTGTTGTCACAATTGACAACCAGTTTGTACAGGTCTAAAATATATACAGACAGTGCTCCAGCCATTGCTCTATTGATGACCGATTATGATGCTAAGTTTCGAAATAGATTTTTCGGTGCCAGAGCGGCGAGAGTTAGAGATGAAATAGCTCTTGGCAACATTGCTCTAAAATACGTCAAAATGATGAAAACGTCGCAGAGATATTGACTAAGCCATTGTATCAGAAAAGATTCAAGAGTCTAACAAATAGTTTGTTAACGGAATAAACATTCATCATCTCAAAATTTTAAACATTACTACTTATGGGGGCCTGCTGAAACATACGGAATATAGACTATATTTCGTATGTACCGGACTTAATCGAGATATTTCCAATAATAATCAATAAATGTTTCACATATTATGGTGTTATCGGTTTTAACCCTCTCGTTCCACAGAACTGGGTACCAAATTTATTTTATTGATTCCAAATAGTTCTACAAAGATTACGGGTAAATAGTAATGATTTGATATGTCTTAGAATGCATTGCATATTCCAACGAAGTTGTTGGAATAGCAAACGTGTTCTTATAATAAAGATATATAAACACCCATAAAAATGAATAGCTAAAATATTATGCTTTTACTCAATGTCAAAAGACCAGCGAGATAATCTCATAATTCTGTATAATAAGAATTAAATAATTAGATATTATAATATATTGAAATAAACACTTTTAATTAGAAATACAATCATCTATTCATAAGTTTCAGTAACACATACATTATTTCATGCTATTTCTATCATTAATTGCAATTCATCATTTATGTTTATTTCCAAAATTTAAAATACCCATTAATTACAAAGCGCAAGTGGTTTAGTGGTAAAATCCAACGTTGCCATCGTTGGGCCCCCGGTTCGATTCCGGGCTTGCGCATTTTTTTTTCCAAACTTGAAAAATTAACAAAGAAAAATAATAGATTTTTTCAATTTTGTACGACGGTTTCTTTCTTATCTTTCTCTTGGCTGCGAATTATTCTCTTGAGATGTGACAGTAATGCTGAATCTTGTCATTGCTATTTATTCAATTTACGTTGAATAACAGTTATTTTTATTATTAGAAACGAATAGATACTGCATTAAATTAATGGCTAAACTTGTCTCAAATATATATATATATATTTGTAATTATCTTTTGACAATAGTTGTTGGAAAATAACAGAATATGGAACCTCATTATTTAAGGTTTTGGATTAATAAGAAAAATTAGCGTCTTGGCTGTTTGAATTTAATTATTACATGTGTAAAATAAAACCTAATGCTACAAGAGATTACAACGAATTAAATTTTCAGATGCTTAATTTATATTTTAACTTCAGATGTCAATAACTTTAAATTTAACAGTTTAGAACGTGTAGAAAACTCCTGGATCATTATTTGGTCAGATAATAATTTAATAATTTGATGATTTAATAATTTGATAATTTAATAATTGAACTTACATAGTATTTAGAAATATGTATCATTTGTGGTAATAAATCAATTAAGTTTATTTAACTTTTCATTTTAAAATTGAGTTTGATGTCATTTTATTTTATTTTTAAAAAACAATAGAAATGTATGCATAGATTCGTGATCTATCTATGAGGCAACTATATCATTTAAATTATTAACTTAAATAATAATATATTTACAATTGTGGTATCTCAAATTTAATTAAATTTTAAAATAATTGATTTTAAAATTATGGATTATATATCATGAACTTATAAAAATAATTTAGGATATAAAAGGACAATGATATTTCAAATATATTCATTTATTTTATATTTAAAATTTGTCACTTTATTTGAAATAACTTTTTATATCTTTCCATTATATTTTTTTTTTTCATTTTTTTTTTTTTTTGTATACACGACAAGTTTGCCAATCTGTGACGCTCTGATTAATAATTTTCATATGAACTAGAGTTTTACAAAAGCCTAAAAACATATTTTAGAAAAAAATAAATAATTACTGTCATTTTAAGTTTTAAAGACATATAATAATAATTTTTTATAAATTATTACAATATTAATTAATATTAACACTTAAAATCATAGTTAAAAAAAAGTTCAAACAAATTTTATTATTTTTTAAAGTCATAACCCAAATCAAATATTGCTTACCACTTCATCGCCAATCGTTAAATATATTCTACTCTAAATTATTGCTAATATTCATTTTAATTTGCTAAACAAAATTAATTACACTAACTATAACGATTTATATTTTTTGTAATTACTTCAAAAATGGTTAAAATAATTTTAAAGAAAAATGACTTTAAAGTTCCCATTATTGAGTATCCAATTAATAATGACCATATAGCTGGGTTACATGATATTAAAATTGCTTCTTTGCATTATGCTTTATCAATTGCAGCTTCTGTTAATGATAAATATAATTTCGCACCTCACGAAAAAACGGGCCCTACCACAAAAGGTAAATTAAGAAACTTAACTACTTTTGCTATGTTGACTAATGTATGTTCTTACTATGTTGTCAATGCATTTTTATTTGTTGAAACTTTACCAAAAGTTTCATCTTCCAATACAACTTTCAAACACAGAAATCAATATTTTGGTTTGTCCAGAAGTTGTTTGGCTGATGAAAAAACTAAATCTTATCAAGCTGCTCAAAAAGAAGGTATTGCTAATTTCGATAAACTGGTCGAAGAAACTGGTATGGCATTCAAGATTAAGAGGTTGAGTCCTGAAGATAAATTAAAGGTCAAACAAGCTATGCACAGAGAATTAGTTAATGGTGTAAAATATGGTTATGTGCCACATTGTTTTACATTTGGTTATTGTGCTAATTCCTCTCAATATCATTTTAATAGAGAATTTAAGTATTTAGTCGGTACCACTATAAATAATTACCTTAAAAAGTGTGCCGAATTTATACAACAAGAAACTGAAGAGAGAGAACATTATGCCAATGTTATTAGAATTATTAAAAAGAAATATTCTCTACGTGACGTTCAGAGTGTATTATTTAGTGAAGAGGCTTACCTAAATTTAGAAAATATGACTTCTTATATTTTAGCTATGGGTTCTGAAGCTTATCATATAATGAGACCATTTTTAGATGATTCTAATTTAGCTGAAATTAAAAAAAAACTAAGAGATTCATTGGATAAAAAATTTCCTTACTTAAAGGTTAAAGTTGATGATGATTTAGAAAATTCAAGTTCTTCTTCTGTGATTTCTTCTACCACTAATACTAGTGAAGATAAAGATAATGATAAACCATCAAAACGTAGGACTAATAAGGTTACTAAAAAAAGAACAAAGAATACCAAAAGGAACTCGAATAAGAATGAAATCATTTGCTCTAATTGTAACCATAAAATGACTTATTTTAGAAACGAATCGAACGTTAAAAAACTGGATAAGGCAGTTTCGAAAATTAAGAAAAATAAAGATAAAAATAATAAAATATCTTCAAAAATAGTTAAAAAAATTGTTGATGAACAAAACATTTCTGCTCAAAAAAATTCAGTCGCTCAAGGAAATGCTGTTGAAAGCACAACCTTTCAAATTATCCCAGTTTTACAAAATATTGTTCAAAATCAATATGACGCTACTAACGTTGGTCCTGCAGGCTCAGAAATTCAAAATATTGATTATTCGAAAGATATAGATCTCTCTTACTCAACTAATGTTGCAAATAATGATAGAATTCCAATCATACAAAATTTGCCGACTTTCATTAATGGGCCAAATCCTGATAGCATACCAAGGTCTGCTGACTGGGCCAATTTAGAAGTAAATTCTAATATTATTACCGATTCAGAAATTCCAGCTGCTCATAATGCTGCAAACGATGATTGTAATACCAACACTAACAATAAAGACAATATAAATATTGACAGAAATTATGTCACTTCAATTATTAACCCAGCTGGGATAATGAAGTCAGTTGTGAATGGTCAAGGTGATCAAAATTCAAGTTTTAAGTATAACCAAGACAATTCAATAAATGAAAATATTAACAATTCTTCTAATTTTGCTAACTACAATTACGTGATAGAAGGTTTACCAAATAATCAAAATAACGAATTGGAAGAATTACTGGCTAGTGCACCTCAAACAGACTCAAGACCTGGTTCTCTTGTAGAATCTAGTAATCAATACTGTGCTTCTGGGGAAACTTCTGTTGAAGCAACTCAAGGTATAAACTATTCTGAATTTGAAAAAGTTCAAATAGGATTACATGATGTCGAAAAAATGTTGAGTCTACAAAATAGTTTACCTCAATCAATTACACCACCAACTGTAGCATCCAGTAACTCTACTGATAATGATAGAATCTCAATTGACTATAATGACATTGCAGGTTCAATGACAAAAGGACAATATAGTACAAGCAACGATTTGAAATGTATTACTAATCAAAATTGGAGATAATATTAAGATGCATCAGAAAACCTAGGTAATTTTACCGCTATAATTTTTTATTGCCAGCACACTAACGTAAGAAATAATGAATAATAATTTTAATTATATTTTATTTTATTTCTTCCTTTGATATTTTTTTTTACTCAAGGGTTTTATATTTATAATTATTTTTATCTTTTTATATTTTTATCTTTTATACTTTTTATTTTATTAACAATTTTATTATTATATGATGTTTACTATTTAATAATTATAATAATTATAATTCCTAATCAAATCAAAATATGGGGAATAAATTAAGTTCACTTATTATCATTAACATCTGTTAAGTTGTCAAGAAATCTCTTTCGATTTTAATATTTAGATACATCCAAGAAAGACTACCTTAGGTATGAAGCTTTAGGAGAAAACAATTTATTTTATTTATTATTTATAACTATTTACAAAAATATTTTTTATTCCCCGTATCAGATGAATGTTTATACAAAATAATTTAGGTTTTTTGTTTCTTATCGTTTATTATTGTATTGTTTTATTTTCATGAAAATTGAATATTTTAAAATTATTTTAACTGGAGTAATAGACATTTCTGACATCTGCAATTTTCTTACCTCTACCTGATGCAATTTCATCCAATGTCTTTTGTGAATTTAGTAATGCTTCTAATGTACCCTTTGCAACATTCATATCGTTTCTTGATTTGTAAACTTTACCACTTAAGTCCTTGATACCTGCACATTCACAAATTTCATATATTATATGATTAACTCTTAAACCGAAACCTGGTCTACCACTTCTTAAAAATAACTTAACACCATGATATCTGTAATCAATATCACCATATATAGTTCTATTTTCATATCTAGGAATTTCTTTTAAATTACGAACAGCATCCCAATGAGCTTTGAATATAGCTTTCGACATATTTTCTCTTGATTTACCTTCACCTAAACCAACCATACCATTACGATCACCAGCAACGACTAAAGCATAGAAGGATGCAATTTTACCTTTTGCTGTTTGATTTGAAACTCTTTTTGTAACCAAAGGTTTCATAACAACTTTTTTTATGATGTAATCAATATCTAAACCAGATTGATTATGTAAACCAATGGCAACATCCATAGTTTTTGAAGTCTTACCGGAAGAATTTTCAGAACCTAATTCAAGAATTTTTGGTTTTGATAATCCAGGTGGAATAACAAGTCCATCACCTGGTAAAGGTTGATGAATTGTGTCCCAGTCGTAAGTATTTATTTCACTAACATCATTAACATGTGTATGCGGTAAACCAGGTTTATAATCCCAATAACTGTCTAATTTACTAAAATCTTCTAGATATGGAGGGTGAAACTTAACATTACTTGAAACTTTGAAATTTGGATTTGTTGGAATTACAGATTGAGCTAACTTTATTGAATTTAATAATTCAGGTGGATAATATTTTTGTAAAATTGAATCATTGAAATGTTTTAAACTTCTTAATGAAGTTGAGAATTGTCTCTTGTACATGTTTGTTTTCTTAGTTTCCTCTTTCTATAAAAAATAAAAGAAAAGAAAAGTATTTACTAAACTCGTGAATTTATTAGAAACAAAATTAATTAGAATCGATTGGTCTCTATAATAAAAGGAAACACCAAAAATTGACAATACTTATCTGATTTGTTGTGATTCGATTTGATGATATTTATATATATATATATATATATATATATATATATATATATATATGCAATTACTTTGTTTCAATTCATTAATTTATTAATTTACAAAGATCTAATTCTCCAGTTTTTTCAATTGAACTAAAATATTTGAAATTTTAAGGAAATTTGTCGCTTAACACGAAAGCGACGCCTAACAACAACAATAACTGTCAGCTTTAAAGTAAATATATTAATGATGAATGAACGATAGTTTGTTATTAGTCATTGAATATTAGTAGATAGAAAAATACAATGTGCTAAGATATGAATAATTCTCGATTAACTTATTGAACTGTTCAATTTAACCAGTTGATGAATCGTTAGCGTTCAGGAGATATTGATTTTTGAAAATTCTAAAGGTTATAGATAAAGGGTAAAAAAATTATGTTATATATTTAATGAAAACTGTTTTGGGCTATTAATTTATGTAGTATATTTGTTAAAATAAATAAAAACCAAAATGTGAAATTCAAATTCTTAGAATCATATAACCCAAAATTGAAAACGTATAAACGGTAGTCAAATCTATAATCTTAAAGATTATAATCCAAAATCTATTTTTTTTCGTTCATGTCTAAATTAATTCTTAATAGTTGATTTCCATTAATGGTATAGCAACATACTATATACAAAACTCAGATATCAATTTTTATTTAAAGTTTGTTTATTTTGGTAGAAGCCGAAACTCATTAAAATTCTTTGAAACTCTCTGAGGTATTAATAACGTTATATTTATCAATTCGATTTCGTAATAACTACAAAAGATTAAGTTTTGGTAAGAACCGATCTAATACTGAGATAATTTATTCTGTTTTTCATTTATATTTTTTGGTACCAACATCATATTCGTATACATTTTTATTTTTTCATTACGACATCTTAAAACTTCGTTAAGGCGAAAGACGGTAAAGTGCCAGCAATGTGTCTTCTATATATAAAAATATTTATTTTCAATTATAATGATTATAAAATTAATTAATACAAAAATAATCAATATTTATTAATTATAGAATAAAATGTTCCAATTAAATTGTGAACATTTGAATACATCTCAGATGTATTAGAAATAAAACTATAAAAGTTTGTGTAAATGTACATAAATAAAGAATCTGTTGTTCTTTGTTGTTAATTAGTTAATAATGTTACCGGATCCTACTTTATGAGGATTATTATTTTTCCCTGACCTTATATTTTGTTTTTGTTATTGTTTTGAGTTATTATTAATATGTTAAAAAAAGAATGAATGCTTATAAAATATTATATTATTATCTGTCTTTGTTTTTTTGTTTTTTTCTTCAAAAAAATAAAAAAAAATCTATTGTCTCTGACAATGGCAGATTGGGCATTTAGCACCTTTTGAATTTTTTAAAGCGTATTCCAATTTTCTTGGAATGTATTTATAGTTTGGATATTTCGATTTATGTAATTCTTTTTCTTTCTTAGCCAACTCAAGCCAATATTTTTTTTCATCGGCAGGTAAAGCTCTCCAACGTTGACCTATTTCTTTTGAGACTTGAAAATTTGTTTTAAATGAACCTTGTTCTAATAATTGTTCTTTATCTTTACCGAATATTGAATGATGTAAATTTTGTCTGAATAAAATGAAAGCGTTTCTTGGTCTTGGGATTCTTTGACCATTATCAGTATAATTCTTACATGAACATATTTTTTTATTTGTCTTTGATTGAATATCATCATTTGAATTATTTTTCATATTAACTTTAAAAATTTTAAATTCTGAAGTTGGTGATGGATAAGAATTTTCATTTGGACTCATTGGAACTTGTACGATTTTTGAATTTTGAATTTGTTGGGATTGTAAAGTTTGTTGTTGAAATTGTTGATTAAAATTTGAATAATTTAAATTTAAAGAAGGAATTGGTACACTATTTCTTCTATATAAATTTGAATCTAAGTTATATTGTTTATCCATAGAAGCGATAGTATCAGCATCACTATTAGTATAATTATTAAAACTTGTTACACTATTTTGTCTTGAATTTGGATGACTTATTGGAGTCATTGAACCTGGATGTGAATAATAAGAAACATATTGTTGTTTTTGCTGTATTATTTGTTGATCATCTGGTAATATAGATAAAATGTTTCTTATTGAAGGTAATCTGACACTTTGAGTGACAGGTGTTCTTGTATAAGAATCGTTAATCAACATCAGGTTTTGAGGTATTATCGGCATTAGAAAATATGTGTTTAATTTATTGTGAAAAAAATAAAAATTATATACAGATATAACACAAAATTTAATAAATCATATAAGAATCGAAAATATAAATTTTGTAAAAAACAATTTTTTTTTTTTTTTAAAGATGTATATATATAAATCAAAAAAAAAATAATTACGAAGAAAAAAAAACAGATCTTAAGAATTTAATAATATTTTGCTTATTTCATCCTTAAATAGCTGTATAGCATTGGCTTTAGAATTAAAAAAACCAAACCAAACCAATACAAACTTAAAAAAATATATGCATAAAAACTTTAGTAAAAGATAATGTAATGAACTTTAAAAAAAAAAAAATTAAACGATTTGTGTCCTTTCTTTCCCAATAATAATGTCTAGATTCAAATAGAAATAAAAGAAGTATTAACAAAATTGACAGTATTTCTTATAATATCGTTCAAACAAACAATCTTGCATATTAAAAACGGAATTGAATTTTTAAACAATTAAATTGAATTAAAAAAAAACAAAAAGGTTAATATTTCTACTTGATTAGATATCATGAAAGGGAAGGACATTGAATTGAAACTAAAAATATTAATTTAATAATTTAGTAATTTAATAATATAATAATAATTTAATAATAAAAATCCTAACAAGGGGGTTTCAAGATCTGCCCAAGATCTCTTTTACTCGAAATCTTAATGCATAAAACTAAAATAACTACATTATGACAAAACACTAAAGTATTAATATTAACATTACTAAAATATATTCAAAAATATAAAAAAAAACAGCATTCGAACTTCAAACAATCTGTATACGGAGACAGTGTAGAGAGATTTAACAATATAAATCGGATTCTTTTAAAATAATGTAATATTTTTCTAAGATTTACATTTATTGTAATCCGATCCGACATAAGAAATTTAACGAAAATAACGAAAATAACGAAAATAACAAAAATAAATAAAATTTTAATAAATTAGATGAAGAAAATAATGTAGAAAACAATATAATGATAATGATGATAATAATATATTATTATATTACCATTATCATTAATTTTTGGGACAATCTTCAGTAATATTTCCAGATTAGGAAACTGTTATTTCGTATTCTTTTCATTAAATTACTCCAATAATTTAATAAAAACAAATAAATCCAAAATTGGAAATAATTAAAAATGGGAAAATGGGAAAATGGGAATTAAATTATTCATAATTTTGTTAGGAGAAAATTAGTTAAAAAAAATTTTTTTTTTTTTTTTAACATTAAAGAAAATACTAAAATGTAATTAAACAGCAATTCTATTAATATTAAATTAAATTAAATAAAATAAATATATATGTTACAATGTTATCAATTGTATTGTTCAGTACGGTTGTTTCTGTTTGTACGTTGTAATATATTTGTTAATTTTCATTTTTTACAAATAAAAACAAGTATCATAACATGATACGTGAAATAAAATGAATGGATTGTGTTTCTATTAACATTTCTTACACAAGAAATAAATTAATACAAAAAAGAATTAATTCTTTTTTGTATTAATTTTATTTTCGTGAATCAATTATTTTTAAGAATCTTATTGGTTGTATAAATAATTAATTTTAAAGTTATATTATACAATAGGAATAAGAAATTTTATCTATATAAAATTAATGAATTCTTTTTCTTTTCACTAATAAACCATGGTATAAAATCATCTGATAATTTGATATTATCCATAGTTGTTGTTATAAACAAAATAATAATTTATAATATTCGGAGATTTCGATTTATTATTAATAATATTAATTAAACAAACAAAAATCGTATGTTTTGTTGTTGTTCTGTTGTTTAAAACTTATGTAATTATTACGTCAATTTGTTAAAGTAGTATTTTTTTTTAATTTATAATTTATAATTTTTAATTTTTAATTTTTTTTGTTGAGTTTTTGAACAAGTGTTCATTTGGATAAAAGGAAACATTATCCATAACTTTCCTAATAGAGTAAATTGGTGGGAGAAAACCAATTTTTTATAATAACAATACCAACAATTAATAAGAAAATAATTAATTATTTTCTAAAACAGAATTTCTTATTCTTATTCTTATTCTTTTCTTGTGTTACCTCCAAATTAATATTAATAATTCTTATTCGGCGTTTATTCCATAATTATTTTATATTCATTTGTATCGAGTAAAGGGATGCAAGGATGTTCCGAATCGGTCAATGAATGTATGGATGTTTCTCCAATATTTTTTTTCATATTTTATTTTTATTATGTATAATATTTTTATACAATGGTTTTAATAATGTCCCTTACAAAAAAAATATAATAAAAGATTTTAATTGTTGTTTTTTTTTTCACATTGAAATTAAATTTCGTTTATTTTGTTTTTTAAATTGTTTTTGGCACCCTGTCACGGATAAACTTTAATTTAATTTAATTTAATTTAATTTAATTTTTTTTTTCCATTTCCGTAAATTCTAAAATAAATATTTATTATTTATTTATTATTTTGTTTTTAGATAAAAAAAAAATTAATTGATGCAGAAGAACATTAGTATTGTTAGTATAAAATTGTTTATAATGCACGTGGTCTAATGATTTATATATATATATATGCATACTTTTTATCTGTTTGTCTGAAAAGGAGATGAATATATCTATAAATGTAGATTAAGAGGGTAAAAAATTATTTATCTTTTCTTTTTTTTTTTAGTTCAATTATCTTATATTTGTATTTTAGTTAGGACAAATGTATTATTTTAAATTTAATGGAATAAATTATTATGATTTTTTTTGAAAAAATATCATTAATTGATTGAACTTATTACATGGTTTTGCATATAGAAATGTAATGAAACTACAGAAAACTTCGTGTATAAAAATTAATCTTACTAATTGTATTGTTTCATTCTTTGATTGGGCATTTTTGATCACGTGGTTTCGTATTTTTTTAATGTTTAGTTTATAAAGGGAATAATTATAAGTTAGCTGATAATGTAATACACTTGCGAAACTAACTTTTTATGAACTAAAATTAAATACCTTGGTATAATTTAATTTAATTTAATTTGTTTTTCTTTTTTAATCTATAAAAAATAAATACACATATATAAATATATAAGTGTAAATAAATATTTTCTTTAATTACCACTTAATTTAATTGCATCTTCTAAACTATCAACAATAACATCTGGTACACCCGGTCCTCTTGAGAAACCCATACCACCTAATGATACTTTATTATCATAATCTTCACAAATTAATTTTTCAAAATTTTTAGACCATTCATTATATCCAACAAAATATTGTGGTATACCATTTTTAGCTACTGTAAATTCCCAATGACCATTTTCTAAATCTTCATTTGAAATTTTTAAATGTTTATTTAAACAATTTTTTGCATTTGAAATCCATTTTTTAGAATCATTGATTTGTTCTTCATCAAAATTTTTTTGTTCTAAATAATGTCCACCTAACATCAATGTTAATTTTGTATATTCATTTGGTATAATATTTTTACCTTTCTCTAATGATTCAAAATTTTTTTCAATTACTGAATCAAATATAACACCTAATAAATTGTTTTCATTCTTATTGATTTGTGGTACTAAATAACCAAAACTTTGATAATTTTTTTTAATCACATCTTTATTTGGTAAATAATAATTTATTAAAATTGTGGTCACTGAATTAAAATTTTTTAATTCTTTATCAATTTTTAAATTTTTTTTAAAAAATTTTTTTAATTTCATTGGATTACTTGTAATTCTAACATGATCAAATTCCATTTTATTTAATTCGTTTTTATCAAAATTTAAAATAATCTTATCTTTATTATTTTCAATAGTTTTAACAGGTGCTTCTCTAATTATTTTAACATTTGATGAGCATTTTTTAATTAAATAATCTGAAATCATATTCGGGAAACTTTGTAAACCACCTGTAATACCTAACATTGGAAATTTTTCTAATTGTTTATTCAATTTAAAAATTTCACCATTTTTTTTACCAAAATATTTATCATATCTTGTTAATTCATTTTCCTTACCATTTGATTGATTTTTACCAAAGAATAAAGATTTTACAATAGATCCATAATTTTTTTCAACATTGAACAATGCAGGATTCGTCTTCTTTAATGACATCCTATTCAAATCATCAGCATAAATACCATGATAAATTGCACTCATTAAATTGTTACTAACTGCATTACTCTTACCAAATCTTCTTGTTAAAAAACTAGAGACAGATTCATCTTCATCTTTACCTAAAATTTTTTTACTTCTAAATGGTTCAAAAATAAAACTACTAATAATATTTTTACCTAATGAATTGAAAAATAATAAATTTATTGTATCAAAACTTAAAATTTTATTTGGAACTTTAACTAAATTATTATTGACATCAAGTAAAAATTTTTTATTTGCATCAGATAGTGGTGAAATTGTTTGTACTTTTTCAAATTGTTCTAACTCTCTAATTATATCAATAATAATGGCTGTACCAGTAGATTTACCTCTTAAAGTTCTTGGACCTTTCTCTAACATAACATGTTTATTATTATCTTTTGAATCTAAGAAATTATAAGAATATAACCAACCACCATTTTTTTTCTGTTCATCAAAAATTGTGATTTTTAAATCTGGTCTTAATTTATTTAAAAAATATGTGAATGTTAAACCAGAAACACCACTACCAATTACCGCAATTGAACTATTTGGCTTTAATTTTGTGAAATTAGCTAATGCCATTTTTGTATTATTAATACAATTAATCTTTTTCTATAAAACCCAACAAAACAAACAAATTAAGCTATAATCAAATCAAGAAGATAATAATTATGAAATTGTAATTATCAATTATTTTTTTAATTCATCAATTTTCTATATATATAATATATTAATTCAAAAACTTGTAACAATTGTAATTCAATTAACTTTTACGATTAGAAATTGGATCCTTTTTTTTTGAATTATTATTATTAGAATAATTATTATAAAGTTTCGACTTATTGAAGAATAAAAGGTAATTGAATAAGAAATTAAAACGAATTAATAATTTTAATTATAATGTTAAATTATCTCATTAGAAATAATTTATATATTTAAATTTCATTATTCTCGTTTAAATCATTTCATGTTTTTCTTCATCAATTGAGAAATTCTTTATTTAAAATGTTTGTTGTTTATACGGATGTTTTAATGTATTTGTTTTGAAAATTTCAATTTTTCGAAATTTCGAAATTGAAATATTTCCCCATTTAAACAATCTTCTACACCGAACTCTGTGGAAAAAAAATTAAAAAAACTAGTAATATACTAAATGAATAATCAATTGAGTCGTTTAACGAACTAATAAAACATAATATAGTAACGAGTATAACATAAAATAAAGCAAAATAAATTTAAATAATTATATAAAATTAGTAAGAGTTAGTGATATATAAATTACTTAAATGTTAAGCAAACGGTTTCATTAGGTCTACAATAGTAGTTGATCTTTTTTTAGTATCTTTATATTATCTCATTGTGTTGAAAAATAACTTAGTATGTATGATTTATCTATATGATAAAAAAAGGTATGAAACATTTTAATTTACTTCATATAATCATATATTCTTCTTTTTTTTTTATTTACTGTTATTAATTTAGCTCAACTATTGTAACCCTTTTTCTTTGTTCTTTTATTATGTTTTCTTTCTTAATTTTATTTTAGGCAAGTTTTAAGGAATTTTTGAAAAATTTAAGCAATTTCAGAAAAAGAAGACGAAAGAAATCAAAAAATAAGAGAAAAAGATCACATAGTTAACCTTGTTTTTAATTAATGATAAGATCTTGATCATTTCAAATATTTTTACATAAATATAAATAATTGTATATAATTTTAATATTCTCAATAATTAATCGAATATAAATTACTATACACCCTCCATAAATTTATATAATAGAAAATATAAATCAATCAGATTTAAACCTATCACAATGACAGAGCTAAGAAGATCAACCAGAATTGCTACTAAAAAATCAAATGAATCCAACGAAAAATCAAAAATGGTTCATAAAGTAACCAAGAAGACAAAATCAGAAACAAAAAAAGATGCACCAGTTTCAAAAATCGAATCTGATCTGACTGATGCTTCAACTAGCCATAAAGTTATTGCGGAAGGTGATGAAATCCCTGATTTAACTTTAGAAAATCAAGAAGGTGAACAATTATCTTTAAGGGAGCTTGCTAAAACTAATAAAATTATTACTATCTTTGTATTCCCAAGAGCAAGCACTCCAGGTTGTACAAGACAAGCTTGTGGTTTTAGAGATAACTTTAATGATTTAAAAAAATATTCATTAATTTTAGGTTTAAGTGGTGATTCAATTAAAGCTCAGAAACATTTTAAAACAAAACAAAATCTACCTTATGATTTATTAAGTGACCCACAAAAGAAATTGATTACAGTTTTAGGTTGTAAAAAAAATCCAAGTGGTATTATTAGATCCCATTTTATCTTTGTTGATGGTAAATTAAAATTTAAAAGAGTCAGAATCTCTCCTGAAGTTAGTATTACCGACAGTAAAAAAGAAATTTTAAGTCTAGTTAAAGATCTTTAAATAAAAAATAAAAAGTCAATTGTTCTAAGAAATCACTTACTTATTTGAATGTAAATCAAATTAAATATTCATAAATCAACAATAACAACAAAACCTAATTAATATGATTATGTAAATTAACAATATTTTTCTTGCCATTAATAATTTACTATGTACTTTAATATAATTCAATAAACTATATGAAAAAAGCAAATAGATAGTTTCCCTATTTTAATTAACAAAATTTGTCATAACGAATACAGGTACTAATATTTTTAATTATATTTATTTGATTTATAATATATATAAATACATATTAATAATATTATCTATTTATTAAGCCTTATGGTATAGTCTTCACCACTTTGTGTGATATATCTAACCCATGGATAACTCTTATATTGTAATTTTGGTTCATTTACTTTTAAGTAGCGCACTTGAATACCAGATGTTGTGAAATATGGAATTTGGAATTTAATTTGTACAGGTCTTCTAACCTTTGGTGTTTCAACACCATCAATAGAAGGTAAGTGTAATTGTGCAGACATAGAATATTCTTTACCACCAGCAAAACTTCTTAGTTTCCATAAAATGGCATTCTTTTCAGGTAACCATTTAATAGAACCATGTGAATATCTAAATTGTGGGGTATCGGCATCATCAGGTACTGGAATTAAAATTTCAACATTATTTGCAATAGACTTCTTTTTAATTTGGGCTTTTGCTCTACAATGAATCTCTATTCTTGATTTGGAATGAACTTGAACATCTACATCACACCATATTAGTGGTTTTATTGGAGTTGTTAATCTATAATTCATTAAATCAAATTCACCATCTGGTGGAATAAATGTGATTATTTTTTCGTTTTCAAATTTACTTAATCTGACACATTGATGGAATTTCAGATCTTCTAATTCAATTTGTGGTCTTTTATCACCAGTACCATCATCATTTGGAGATGCTGTACTTTGTCCGTCAACATTGTTTTCTTCCAAATAATTAGAAAATATACCTTTATCATTAATACCTAATTTTAAATCTGGCATACCTGATAAACGAGATTTAACTCTAACTGCACCTACGATTTCTGATCTTAATACTTGACCTTGTTGTGTAATCAGCATATTTATTGATTCTATTATATCTAAAAATGCTTCGTTTTTCTTATAAGTAATGCCTTCTGGTCTCCAACTAACAGAATTAGTTAATTCTGTTGGTGGTCTTGCTGCGTTTTTCTTCTTCTTTGAAGTTGAAGTCTTTATTAGTTTAAATGATTTTTGAGTAATATATTTCTTTAACATTTTAGTTTCTGTAATTTGTGGAATACCAAAATCCATCATTTCATCTAATAACTCATAAATTATCACAAAATTGTCTCTAACAGATTCTTCTTCAACTAATTTTAAATATTCTTCTAATACCTCCACAATTTGATGTAAAAATACAAATATTTGAGCAACATTTGTTTGATATGATGTAGTTAATGCTACTACATAAATATCAGAATGCTTAATAAAAAGGTAATGAATACCTTTATGCATAATACAAGGAGGGACTACTCCTGTTTCTTCTTCAGTTTGTAATAAGATATTTTGAAAATTATCAATTGCATTTGTAGGCATATCATCTCTATAATTTCTTGCCAAAATTGGTTTCCCAGAATTATCACAAAAATATATACCTGAAACCATCTTTTTTTCTTTTAAAAAATAATATTAATTATCACTTCTTCTATAATAATGAAACTATTAAATCAATGTTATTAATGGTTTTCTTCTTTTACAAATGTTTAATTATATTAAATTGGATAAAAAAAAAAAGTAATATAAACTTTTCTAAAAAATGATCTTAAAGCTTTTGGAATTAATTCTCAAGTATCTAAATTATTTCTTTTCTATTTTAGATAAACAATATCTAAACCTGTTCCTTACTAGTTCTTTTAGTTAATTTTCTAATAATATTAATCAATTAGTTAAACTGTTGAATATTAAAATAATAATATTAAAATTAGATATAAATATATAATACTTTTTCTTTTTATTATAAGTTTTGAATTTTTCAAATTTACTTTATAATAATAAATATTATAGTGGGCGAATTTTTTGAAAAATAATAAAAAAAAATTGAAATTTTACTGAAGACTTTGTATAAGTCACATGCAACACATTAATTAATGAATAATAAACTCATCAATTTTTATAAAATTTATTCAATTGTAAACATTAAACAACAATAAATGTCAATTCAAGATAAGATGTATATGTATATTATTCTTGTATCAATATTAACCTTTGATTGTTTGATCCCATTAATCAATTAATAAAATAATACCATATAAATATATTTAAATACAGGAAAAAAAAAGGTGTAATGTAAAAAATGAATAAATATTAACTTTGTTCATATTACTTAAATATAATGAATACCTAGCATTCTTTAAAATGTCCTTTATATTAATTTATTTAACAGTTCAATAAGCCATTTGCGTATATATAAATGCATAATGTTCAAAAGTTTCTACTTTATCCCAATTGAAGACAAATGCTTGATTAATTTGTAAAATTGGATATAGTCTATTAAATCTTCTTTCTGCTAATAAATTGCTATATCTCTCAAAATTATAATATTTTGTTATACCTATATGATTATCGAAATGTGATGGATCAGTTTTATAATATTTTATTATATCATTATGATTTAAATATTTAAATTTACAATCACCAATTAAAAATAAACAATCTATCGTTTGATCAGTGATTCTAATATTATAATTTCTTTCAAAATTTGATACGCATGTACTCGTAAATTCAACTAAGTAATTGAAATTTATTATCTCTTATTGAACCGAATACATTATAATTTGAGATTGTATAAATATTAGTTAATTTAACCAATTGATTTGGATATTTCAATATCATTTGAATTCTTAAATTTACTGATGAAAATAAATCATCAATATTTTCAATTTTTTTAATATTTTTTTGATTTTGTTCAATAAAATTTTTAATCCATGACTTTAAAAAAATTGAATCTGGTGAAGAATTAATTTTTGAAGGTAATATTATTTTTGGCATATTATATTGGATATCTATATTTTATTGAATACTCTTTAGTTCATTGATATTATGATTTTTCAAAAATATAATAATGTAATTGCATTGTTATTAAATAATTGATTTAATTTATATTTGAAACATTCCAGAGAAGGGAAAACTAAAAAAAATATATATATAAATTAAAAAAAAAAAAAATCTCCGGAACGGGGAATTGAACCCCGATCTCGCACGCGACAAGCGCGAATTCTAACCATTAAACTATCCCGGAATAAGGAAAGAAAGTAAGCACTCACGGTGGGGGTCGAACCCACAATCTTCTGATTAGAAGTCAGACGCGTTGCCATTACGCCACGCGAGCTTAATTTCTTGAAGCAATGTTGTAATACAACCTGACCAAATATAATTTACACCAATTAACTGAATTATATTTAACCAAGAAACCCTAACGAGTTCCAAAAATTAGTATAAAAACTAAATAATATCGGAATTCCCAATTAGGAAATAATTGGTCTAAATCTGAAACACCAATTGAATAAATTACATCTGATCATGCCTGCGGCATGATACTGGTAAGCCATTGGAATCCTGTACAGTAATAACAGAAGTTAGAAATGTCAGAATCTAAACCTATAAATAGAGGACATATTTCTAACTAAGAAATCATATCAACTGCTCTAACTTAGATAATATTTTATATATATTATATAAAAAAAGAACAAGTTTAATCTGATAATAAATAATATAAAAAGATCCGAACTCTGCGCTTCCCATCCGAATATAACTTAATATAATAGTCTGTCTTATTCTCGTCCACTATTATATTCCGTCACAAATCCGAAGTTATATTAATCTGAATTTCCGTCGTTGTAATAAACCATATTACAATAAGCAATGTAATAATATGAAAGGGTCGTTAATTACTTGAAGGCAGATTTAAATGAAACGTCCTAACTCGATATAAAAACATTAAGTGTCAGCTTATAGATCATTATAAGATAGATATGTTTACAACGATAATCAATTGCTATTATATTTTCACATTCATGAATTGGAATATGTTGGAAAGTTT